>JAAONU010000019.1:20650529-21225529 GCA_012932295.1 Cyclina sinensis
TCGATCAATTTTTAACAGAGCTATGCCCCTTGGACTTAGAAAAAATTCCAAATATTTGCAGTTTCTGTTCATTTTCTTCGCAGAGATTGCACACACCGAAATGGAATTTAGCATACAGGTATATCATTAGAATATCTAGGTCAGGTTATGTTTTGGGTACGATCGAGCAATTTTTGACAGAGTTATGCCCCTTGGACTTAGAAAAAAAATCCAATCATTTGCAGTTTCCGTTCATTTTCTTTGCATAGGTTGCATATACTAAAATAAAATTTGGTAAACAGATTTATCATAAGAATATCTAGGTCTAATTTTAGCTTAGACACGTCATACTTCATATGTTGATGCATCTCAGATAGTACTAGTAGATAACCCCTATTGATTTTAAGTTCCAAAGGTAAATTTCATTTCCATGTACACTGCCCATAATGTATACTGCCGGGTGGGGGGGGGGCATAATCGTCTCTTGTAACCTGACTGTTTCGTGAACTAATCTGAGAATATTATTTTTAGTTATAGTTTTTTCAAGATGTTATGGTTCTCATACATTTTTATATAAAAAATGGAATTCCATGCGTAAATTTGGTTGCCATGGAAACTGAAAGGAAAACGTTGTCTGAATTCACAAATCCTAGAGCTTAGATATTTGGTTGTAAACATCATCTAGCGGACATCTATAAAAGTTAAAATAAATTATGGCTCTTTGGTTAATTTTGACCCCAATCAAGGGGTCTCTTGATGTTTCATAGACATACAGGAAAACTTTAAAAATCTTCTTGTTAGAAACAAAAAGCCTTAAAATTAAAATGTTTGGTATGTATGATTGTCTAGTGGACCTCTACCAAGTTTATACGAATGGCCCCTTGATGAAAATTGGCCTCGCTCCAATGGTCATTTATAAGAGAGTTATATAGTTAAAATGTTTTAAAAATATATTCTTGTCTGAAACCACATGGCAAAGAGCCTACAAATCTGTTTGTTATTATCATCTAGTGTACCTCTAACAATGTTTTCTCAATCATGGCTTTGGGGTGAGCATTTGTTCCATTACTTTACATAGACTTACATAGGAAGAATTTTAACAAATCTCTTGTCAGAAACCATTAGGCGTAGAGTTAAGATGTTTGGTGTAGATGGTTGTCTTGAGGACTTCTATCAAGTTTATACATTTGATGGCCCCTGCATCAAAAATGGTCCCACACCAAAGAGTTGCATAGTGTTGTATAAGTAAAAAGTGTTTTGTTTAAATCTTCTTTTCTGAAACCACAGAGTAGATTAGAGCTTACAAATTTGCTTGATAACATCATCTAGTGGACCTCTACCAAAATTATATCAGTCATGGTTTTCGAGTAAGAATTGGCCCGAGCCAAGAGGTCACTTCATTTTACAGAGACTTTCTTATATAGGAAAAACTTTTTAAAAATCTTCTTGTCAGAAACCATTAGGTCTTTGGTTTTGATATGTTGTATGTACCTTTGTCTAGTGAACCTCTACTAAGTTCATAAAAGCCATGGCCTCTGGATCAAAGGTGGTCCCAGCCCAGTAATCACTTTGTTTTACATAGAGTTATATTGGAAAAAAGTGTTTAAAATCCTCTTGTCAGAATGTGAAAGGCCTTGTTCTTAGATATATATAAAGTTCAATATTGCCTTCTTAATTATATGAGCTTGGGAATATATTTGCTTTTGCCAGGTTACCCAGCCCCCACCAATGTCACATTGGTCACCATCCCTCCCGCTCCAAACAAAGGAAACATTGGATGGGGAAAGAAGTTACTCTACCGTCATCCACCTTTCTCTTTGACCTAAATGTAACTTACTGACCAACTTCCTTGTTTCTTTAAGCTACATCAATGAATTTTTGATTACTTGTATAATTTTGCAGGCAGACTTCAACTTTGACCTCGATTGACCTTGACCTATTGACTTACAAACTTGTTTTTGAGGATATGTTTTTGAAATTCTAACTATAATGTGGTATTTGAACTGTCTGCCAGTTCTCTTTTCCTAGGTGCCACCCCACTTTCTTCCCCAAACCCGCCAATTGTTTCTTTTCAGGTGAGCGACCCAGGACCATTTGGCCATCTTGTTTTCAGATGTACTCCATTTATCAAACAACTGCGCCTTTGTTCTAACAAATTCAACATGTTTTTATTTTATTTTCTAAAGTTTCTTAATTTGTTGGCGTAACCCTCGAAGATCTTTGACAGTATCGTAATTAGAACACTGTTCGGTACTTGCCTGTGTATCTCATGCAGAAAGGTGTCCTTTTGGCCATTTAAAATTGTTGATAAATTTTTTTAAAATGTAAAAAAAATATTTTCTCACACACACACACGCACGCACGCACGCGATGTTTTCTACCATTATCAGCTCACCTGAGATCAGGAATCGCTTGATAAGCTTTTGTGATCAAAATATATCCGTTATCTGTTGTGTTTTCTCATATTGTAGAAATACCCTGTTGATAATAATCTAAGAAGAAACTGAACTAAAATTGTTAATAATAACAAGAATCGACTGTTTGAGAAACATTTCATATGATATTTTCACAGCTCCGTAAGCTGCACACGGCTAGAGCTTAGGTAAAAGCAGCATACTCTCGTTATCAGCAACTCACTAAAACCTTCAAAGTGGATCACCTAATCGTTGCGTCAAAAAAAATAAAGATTTGTAGATTCTCTATGTATATAATATATACAGAAGAAAACAAAGAAACTTCCGCTGATATACATAAATATGGAAAGAAGGGTTACATTATTTGTCCTTGTATTCCAGGAGTATTTAAATGTGAATTCGTGTGTAAGATTGTATTGCTCTACGTTCACGGAAAACTGATGAAATGGTGGATTAAATTTGGTAGGGATCATAGACTAAAATCACACATTAATACCGGGTATGCACCTTGAACATGGAGTAGTACCTGGCATCGTTTGCGCATGGAACCGACAGGTGTGTTGATTTCTGCCTGTGGAATATTATTCCCCTCCTGGATTGAGGCTTATGTTAGTTGATTGATATTCGACGGTGGATTAGGGCGCGACTAAAACGCTGATCCAAATTATCCCACTGGTGTTCGATGGGATTCAGATATGGAATTTTGGCGGGCCAATCATTTATGAATGCAATATTATTCGTCCTGAGGAAATTCATAGTATCTCTTGCTGTATGGCTTGTGGCATTTTCCTGTTGAAACAGAGTGATATTGGCATTATTTTAAAACAGTGGGATGACGTGCATCGCAAGAATCTCATCACTGTAATGTCTGCCCAGACCAAGACGGATGGATGGAAAATTCGACTTGTCGGAGAACAGAACGCTATTCCATTATCCAACGATGGTGTGTACGTGCAACAGTTTGCATACAGTTTGGGAAGATATTCGGTCGTTATGTGTCCCAGAAGTGTTCTTAATGGCAGTTTGAAAACGATTGCATAGGTGTGTTTTCATGATATAGCGGTTTTGACCAGGCGTCGTGGTAAATCTTCCGTATGCCCTGTTGCTAGGGAGTGTTGTTTAAGGTGTCGAATAGAACGGCTAGAACTGCCAACAACCCTAGCAACCCCATTCCTCGCCATTACAGCATTGAGCATTCTAATGTCACGTCCACGTAATTTTGATGGAATTCTAGGAATATCAATAAACTTAATAACATTCTTTTTTTTCAACGTCTTTTTTCTTACAGTCAACAAAGTCTATAAAATTTGACTGAGAGGTCGTTTTATCAAGAAGGATTTTACCGGTCCTTGCATACAACTGCAAATCGAATTTAACGCTTTTATTTATTATTTATTTATTTATTTGTGTTCAATACGTACAATTGAACTATATTTTGGTTTTATTCGACATATTATCGTTCGCTTGAACATATGTAGGGCATTGGGCATGTTGATTTCTTTTCATTACATTAAAAATATGTATAGAAATCGGAAGTTTCTGTTTTGTTCTCTCTCTCTCTCTCTCTCTCTCTCTCTCTCTCTCTCTCTCTCTCTCTATATATATATATATATATATATATATATATATATATATGTGTGTGTGTGTGTGTGTGTGTGTGTGTGTGTGTTAGCACGAAGTACAATCTACAAGTATTTATTGATGAGTATTTTTTAGTTAAGCATATATATTATATGGTTTGCACTGCTTGTTCACTTGCAGAAAAGCCTACGCATCTAGTAGAGAATATTTTTCTCATTTTAGGAAAGCGTCTTCAAGACATTTCAAATGAGATGAACATCAGATTTCAAAAGGCGGTCGAAGTGGAAGTAGACAAGAGAAACGAATTAATGGAACGTGAATTGATAGAGCTTTGGGAATCATATAAGGAACTGTATTGGGAACTACAGAAGAAAAGGGGTAGTTCTTGTGCTATTTTGTGAAAAGAACAATCAAGCAAGACAGTAGAGGACATTAAGAAAGGAATCATAAAAACAGTCTACACTATATTAATCCAAATTTCTTACAAATATTTTAGCATATTTACTTCGTACAAATGGATGCTCACATTAAGCATATTTCTTTAGCCTTATCTGCCAATGCACTGTAAAATGCAGATTTTTCAGTAATGCAGAAGTTATGTTTTATAGATTCATGTAAAGTGTATATTTTTCCATCTTTATAATTTAGGATGTGTAGTCGTTTGCTTTAATGGCGTCAATGTACTTTGTATTTTCAGTTAGCTCACTTGAAATTAAGAGCTCTGTTATGTGGGGTACATCACTTTTGACTTCATTATAATTTGATTATAATTTCAGATTTGGATATTATGTGGAGAATAATTATATGACAAGTATCTTAAGCGGGCAATTGTGTCATTATACAAATTAACCTTTTTATCTATTTGTGTTTAGTTATTGTCGATACCGGTTACCCATATGCGGACGCCCCTGCATAAAATTAGAGATTAGCTATTCTATATTGTGGGGGACAGTGACAGAGCATACCGTTCTAGAGACACCGGTGGTTGTTTTTCATGCGCATTGTATAGCACTGAAACATGGGTCCTCGGTTAAACGTCTCATCTAAATTACAGTAATAATAGTGGATTAGCACGGGGATTGATCTGGCGACCCTGGTTTACCAGTCCAGCTAATTTCTACTGGATCACTGATCCGCTCCACAAATTCATCTACCGACAGGTACCCCTGGATAGTCTGCTGTGAAAAACATAGCAATTAACGGTATTTTTAATATAAACTTGTTTAATTTGAGACATAAGCAAAAGTTTTTGGTAAGTGATTTTACAATTGACTGAATTACTTAAGTTATGTGACATTTTTGAAAACATTACTTTACAGTAGCTTCCGATTGGCACATTTGAAAGTGATCTTTTCATAAGTAATTAAATTTCATTTACATTGTACATGTATTTAAATACTAAATTTAAGTAAACGATAAAGAAGAAAATAAAAATCATAAAACTTTTCTTTCGCTTCTTTTTTTGGACAGAGTTTCAGGGTTTTTTATTGTTAGTTACTATATGTTATTTTAAACATTTTCATCTAATTTAAAATTACTGGGTCCTGAAATAGATTTACAATTATATTAAAAACATAACTGTCAAAGCTTTCTTACTAAGTATCTCAGTACATATTTTTTCACAAAGAAATAAACAACACATCACTGTAAAGATTTTTTTAAAACAAAAAAAACCTTTACCGGTTGTGGTTAACTAGCCAAGTCTGGCAAAAAAACTCAATGAGCATGTACAAACTATTTTATGATGGTAACTTGCAAAAATCAGTAGATATTTTCTTTAATTTATCTTTCAATACTTTACTCATGTGATAAGACACGCAGGGTTAAATTTGAAAATGATTATAGATAAGACGTGGAGTATAATGTTCAATATTTTTAAGTAAAAATGAAGACCAATCCATACAAAACAAACTGCAAAATCAATCAATTGTGTCGGGTGAGTGATTTAGGAGTAATTGAAGGGAATTGAAAGAGACCTCTTTAATCTGAAATTAAAATTGAAATGAACTGATAGTGGAAACTGGCTAGTCAATACCGGGTTGTTCCCAACTTGCTCTCTCCTCAGGATTGATTCTCCTAGGCATGGAGTTTATGAGTGAGTTCATCCTTCTCATTGGGATGTTGACCCACTCTTCCAAGAAGGCTGCTCTCAGTTGGGCCAGATGAAACAGGGGGAGGCTGGCGTTGTCGAACCTGTCTATCCAGCTAGACCAATAAATGCTCAATAAAAGATAGGTCGGGCTGTATAGCGGCCAATCCAATGGGTGGCTATTATTGTTAGCGAGAAAGTCATGACAGATCCTCGCTACATGGGGTCGAGCATTATCCTGCTGGAATATGAGGTTGTTTTGTTGCAAAAATTGGGGTCGGAGGATCTTATCTCAGTACCAAGCGACAGTTAAATTACCCGGTACCACAACCAGTGGTGATTTAACTCCATGTGAGATTCCTTCATACACCATAATCGATCACCCCCAAACCTATTCCACTCTACGACACAGCGACCGTCTGCTCGAAACAAGGTGAATCGGGACTCATCAGTAAACAAGACCCGCCTCCACTGCCTCAATGGGAATATTCTGGGGGCATGTGCCACCACCAAAGCCATACGACGTTGGCGACGAGCAGCAGTAGGGGACAGACGTGCCAGCAGACCAAGTTCCCCGCAATCGTTTCCTTACAGTTTAAGCATGGATAGGACGGTTATGGTTGCCTATGGTATAAGGGCAGATTCAGTGGAAGTAACGTGACGACTGCGCAAATGCGAATAAACCTGTCCTGACGTTGTGACGTCACGCGCGGACACCCAGACCTATGTCTGTCGGCGATCCGCCCAGTTTCCCTTAGACGTCTAACAAGATGTTCTATAGTGCAAACATGGACCTTGCATACTCATCGCGATGGCCTGACCCCTCAGGACTTCTGCCAGCCGTGCCATTGTTTAATGCTATCAAAAATAATCTAAATAATGGAAAATGATGTGTCTCTATGAAGACATCCTAGTGGTTTGACGACCTGTTTAACTCAATGTCACAACGTTTTTTCCCGTTTCATGATTTTCTTGGGAGACATTGTTACGCAATCCCGTTATACGACATTCGATACAGGACCAAGTGCACTGTAACCTAGAGAGTTGCTTGGCCGATTTTCATTGTTTTTGAACAACCCTGCGTTTTTTATCCTTTGAGTATATGAACCTAAATGAAATACATGTATATAAATTTGCTTATGCTTATTGCTCAAATTATTATATTTGCTTCCAAATTCCATCAAAATTTTCAAATTATTCATTAAAATAGTTCATCAATGTATATCATAAAGTCAGATTTACTTGTTGAATCTTGTTAGATAACTATTTTCATTCTACTTTTATCACTCTATGTCATTATTTAAGAGACTTATTTAACAGTCCAAACAGTTGTGTCAAGGAATAAATGAACGTCACTTTCGGTTTCGCGGGTGAGCCCGTAAAACTATAGATAAGTTAGATAAAATTATACATTTTTCGCTCATATTAATTTATCTATGTTCAAAAAATGTCCAGTGACCTTTAATATTTGTAATTTGTAACTTTCTCTGGGTTTTTCTTTATTCTGTTTTCCATGACAATGTATTTTTGAAATATGACGCCAGGTTTGTTTTTGTTACTGCATAAACTCATTGTAGAAAACTTTCATTTTGCACATAACGGTAGGCAATACATAAAATCATTTAGTATGAATAATAAATTGGATAGATTATATTTTCCATCTGATAGGATAAAAGAATTTAATTGTAAGACAAGGTTGCACGTACATTGATCTTTTTTCGATAACAATCATTTCTGGTCAAAATAAACATCAGAGCAACCTGCTTTTCGATTAGGGAAGGTATAAAACGCTTAGACCTTACACAAAATACGAAAGTAACACCTGAAGCCGAAACGAAGGGCGTTTTAAATAAATAGTTGTTTAAACTTATGAAGTGTTGCTTTCCTAATGAACAACAATACGCAAATATTTTTATTTGTGCAACGACTTCCCATGATATAAGAAGAATGAAGAATTAATGTCGATGTTGTTGAATTGTTTAAAACGTGAATAAATGATCGGTCTTCGTTTGAAGATGCGTACTTCTGAAGAAAGTTTTCAAACTTTATTTTGATATTTTATAATTACTCCTATGTTTTGGTATTTCAAAGGTCCAATTCTATGTGAAAAATTTGATATGTATATTAAGTTTTAGTCTTTGAGGGTGTTATACCGGTTTATTGCAATGAAGTCTCTAGAACAAGGTCATGCCATCGTCGGCAACGCACGGTCGATCCATTCCGTTTCACTCTATTTATTTTACGTGGGACAATTGGTTGGTAAAATTTCGTACTCATAAATAATTCATTATCTACTTTCATTGGTTTCCGAAAGATTTCCCTTGCGAAATCTCTGCCGATAAAATTACTCCTTACAATATGCCTGTCGCGCCTATGTTTTAATCCTGGGAAATACGTCTATTTTAAGTAACTTGTCATTAATTCTTATTGTAATTGTTATGCCTACTCGCCATACTGAAGAGTATCTATTTGTTATGCGGAGACGAAGAGTTACTTCCCTTTAGTAATAAATATTCATGAAAACGAATAATCTGCAGTCAATTATCCAATGGTACATAATGTAGTTGTGCGGAATATGTAACGGGGTCACCGACGATGGGTCACGCGAATATACCCTTAAGAGACAGAGTGTAATGTTAACACAAGTTTGTTTTTTATATATAATTTTCAAGCCTTATAGTTACTTTATTTAAGTTGAGATTCTAAACAGTTGTCTATCAAAGTTGTGTAATTTGTTTGTTTGTGTGTGTTTTTTTTGAAAACTTCAACTTGATCATTTCTTTCATCCTACATTTTTAGTATAAGGTTGCTTTTGTATATAGGTTACATTTTGTATTTTCTTTATCTTTGTTTTAGAAATATTTTATTCATGTGTCGAACCTTATATAAAATCTTCATATTGCGGTGTGTAAAAGTTTCTCTGGTTTTGTAGTTAAAACATGAAAAATCATATGACTTAGTTATAAACTTAATTACTCAACTTTGAAATGTACATTTCATTGTGTGTGCATGTATGCTCACCAAAACAGCAGAAAGTACTAACACTTTATGTAGACTACAGGTAAGCGTTATTTTGTTAGTAATCTGCAAAATTTTTATTACAGTTACCGTGAATTTGCAGGTAACTGTACGTTCTGTTATAAATAGAAAGCTGTCACATCACTTCATAATTTCCGTCTATTCGTGTTCTATATGTAACTTGGTTTAAATTTTATGTCTACCGTTTAGTCACTTTGTTGCATTTTCAGCAATTTAAAATTTGTTCCGTTTTGTGACTTCCTTAAGAATATTTTCTTCTTGATGCTAAATCTTTACCTTCAATAAGTAAAGTCGAGCACATGCGACAATACATGTTTATCCATGGATGCTATGTCTACTTGATGGCAGTTTGGTAACGTAAAAACTTCCTTTCTGTGCCAAGGCCACCTAATGGTCGATTGTGTCTGGATGTCCTTTTACGTGTCCTTTTACTTGGCTAGTAAGATCAACTATTAATCGGATTTGAAAATTTCTAGCATTAGCTATCGAAACGTAGCACATACGAACAATTTATCTACACTAAGTGTCAAGGTCACATTACTTATTTACTTAATATATAGGTGTGCAAAATGGCCATCATATTTTGAATTATTTGGTCGACATAATTAATTTGGCAGCCGACGTGTCGCGCTTGTGTGCTTCTTTTGTTATTGACAAAACAAGAATTCATATTTTTCCTTTCTTGTGTTCATCGGATAGTTTCTTAACTTAACATTGGATTGAAAAGGTCTCAAAAGATCAACGACGCACAATAAATCATTTAAAGAAGGCATTATACCCAAAATATATCAATAGTTATAAATGACGTTCCTGATAGTTTTGTTTTTCAAAACTTTATATCTATACAGTAATAGGACTTCAAAATAATTTGACGGAAATGGTCGATAGGGGCAGACAACATGTTGCACGGATGAACCACTTTCATAATGTTAAAAGTGAAGGTCACACACTTTTTAAACTATGCTCGTTACTGTCTTATAACTTCAGAAGTTGCGATTAGATTTCAAAAATAATTTGATAGACGAGATCACCAATCTTGCTTAAACGCTTTATTTATATGCAAAGGGCCAAATTTAACCTACATTACTGCCGATTAATGAGATCTGCATTAAAATTTCTTAAAAACGTAATAGTGTTTATTTTTATCTGTTAAAAGGTAATTTATTGGACAATAGTTTCATTAGCTCGGATTGGTTAAGATGATTTGTTTTGTCGAGATCCGTAAGTTTAGTTCTCACTCAGAATTTAAGGTATCTTTAGGTTTAGAATTCGGATAAATTTGCTCATAACCTGCCCACCTGTAATATCGACAGCTTCATACTGATTCATATTAGTTGCTAACCTTGAAGTCTTGTTTATGTTTGTTTTGTATTGTATTGTAACAATGACACCACATTTATGTATGCTTGCTTTTGTTGTCATGTGTTTCTATGCAGTTTGTAGTATTGTATTTTATTGAATCCTTTACATCTGATTAGTTGGTTGTTGTAAATATTTAAAATAGAGTATTCTTTTTTCTCAAATTGTAAATCATTATATTTAGTCTCTGATTTAAACATAATTAGTATAAGTCTTTTTTATATTAAATGAGAAGTAATTTTTGTATACCATTATTAATTAACATTATTAACTGAAGCTTTTTTTCGCTTTGTTAAATGTTTTAACATTATAGTGTGTTGAATACTAAACGTCCGTTACGTCATTATAATTATTATATAACCTATAAATAGCTTTGAAATGCCTTTCTCTGATTGGTTTAGGCGTATTTTTTTTTGTAGAAAAAAAACGGTAAAGTACCAGAGCATATTGACCGGGTTTTTTTTCTTGGATGAAACAAATATGCCATATAAAAGCTATTTATAGATTATATAATAAAGCAAATATGGACTATCGCCTCGGTCAATATCAATTTTTAGGTTTGTATCACATCATATTCAACAGCTAAAAAGTCCATATCTGTATATTATGGCACATTAAAAATACGGATAGTGATGTGTGCGATTTATACAATGGCCATGAAACAGATGCAGTGTGTTTAGAACATGAAAGAAATAGAGTAAGTGTTGATTTCGGTTACGGTTCTAGTAAATTATCTTTTTTCCTTGTACATATTTAATTCTTCATCAGTGACAACTATCTCGACATTGCATGTAAACAATTATCTTTTATCTTTTTGTGTGCAAACATTCGTGTTTTAACTGAAGAACATGATAAAAAGAATAAAAAGATAATTGTACTGGATGTATAGATAAGATTTTTGTCAATAATAATCGTGTGTTTTGTGTGTGTGTGTGTGTGTGTTTGTTGAGATCTTTAAATAAACAATTCACCTATTACAATCGATATTGTTTCTTCCTCATTACGTGCATCGTAACTTAAAACATCTGACAACAGAAGTATTCATTTTAACTTAAAAATTATTTATTTTAGCTCGATTGTGAAGAAAGCTTGTAGCTTATTTACATCACTCTCGAGACTGCTTCCGGAAACCAACCAGTACTGGTGTCATATGAGGAAACATGGTCGTGACCCTTGTAGGGCTCGAACCCACGATCCATGGGCTGAGAGGCAGACACTTTAACCACTAGGCCACCGCTCTCCATAAAAGAAGTATTGATCTAAGGATTATCTGAAACACCCTGCTCATTTTAGGTTGAAACGCATTTCTTCTGCAAATAGGCGTGCGACAAAAAGGCAAATTTTGTGTCGTACGTAGGTCTTAAAGTATTTAAAATGGAATCACAAAACCTTCCATGAATGTGTGTCATGATCAAGTGCTGTGAACCTAGGGTTTTGTTAGCAGATCGTCTCAGTATGACCACAGTTATAATCCTTGAAATAGTAAAAATGGTCATTTTAAAGTTTGTGTCGCGTGTAGTTCCTAAAGTTTTTGAAATGAAATCACAAAACTTTCAAAGAATGTTTGCTAGGATAAGTTGTTGTGCAACTGTTGTTTTATTTGCAGCTCATTGCAGTATGATGACAATTATGGCCCTTGAAATGGTAAAAATTTGTATTTTAAAGTTTGTGTACCGCGTAGCTCCTTAGGTATTTGAAACGAAATCACCAAACCTCCCATGAATATTAGCAATGATGAGTTGTTATGCACCATGGGGTTTTGTTTGCAGCTTAACTTTGCACGATAACAGTTCCGACCCTGGAAAAGGTTGAAATGGTCATTTAAAAATATGAGTTGCGAGAAGCTCCTAAATTATTTAAAATAGAATCACAAAATCTTCCACGAATGTTCACCATGTTAATGTTGTTGTACACCTAGGGTTGATGTTTACAGGTCATCCCTGTATGACTACAGTTCCGGTCCTTGAAATAGTATTATGAGGCAGTAGAAAATGGCCTGCAGTAGGAGTTGAATTCGTGAGTCTTTAGATAGAATAACAACCAATAAAAGTCAGGTAGTCAAATGCACCAGTAGCATCCTCACTATACGTCAACTGAAATGTAACTATAGATCGGTCAAAATGATTGTTGTGACAAATACTGGGACACTTTTAGATATTACTTAGAGCGGCACTTTACCGATGCTTTCACTGGTTGTAGGAAAATGGCATATTCTAAAATGAACTATTCATTGAAGAATTTAGGCCGGAGAATGATTTTATTTCCCTGATGATCTCATATGCCTTGAAAAGAGATACTTGTTTCCTTCGTATCTTACTTTTCTAAAACTGTTAATATCAAATCGTATATTTTTAGTTATTTTTTTTTCATACAACAATTTGTACCTAAAACATGACAGAAAAATTGCACAGGTCACGTTTCATTCGATATTATATGAATTGTTCGTTTTCTAATGCACATTTTGATTTTATGAATGTTTGAATTATATTTGACTATACTATAGCCATTTTCTACATATTTAAACAGTTGGATTCTTTAATTTCCAACTTTCAGGCCAACGTTAAAACTTTACTTTTATACAACAATTTGTACCTAAAACATGACAGAAAAATTGCACAGGTCACGTTTCATTCGATATTATATGAATTGTTCGTTTTCTAATGCACATTTTGATTTTATGAATGTTTGAATTATATTTGACTATACTATAGCCATTTTCTACATATTTAAACAGTTGGATTCTTTAATTTCCAACTTTCAGGCCAACGTTAAAACTTTACTTTTAGTACTTGCCTTTGGTGCATAATTTTACCATTCCCGGAGCGGTTTGCTTGTTATTTATGAAGCATAAGTTTGAGAAGCATTTAAACATTATCCCAAAAGTATAAGTTTTAATTCTTTCGAAATGTGACGTGTTTTTGTTATTATTGGTGATGATGATGATTTTCTGTTGGTTATTTTTTCTCTTCCAGTTTTTTTTATCTTTTTTTTTACTTGAAGAAACATAAACAACGAAAGTCTTTGACTAAACTCGTTATCATTTTATATTTTGCAGTCTTCACAAAGCGTTGATTTGTAAAGTCATACACATACGAACTCGAGCATTTTCAAAAAAGTATTTAAAAGCGAGAAAAAAACACAAATCACATTAATGTATGTGGACATCTTGAGGTAATAATTTTTTACCGCGACTCTACGGCCAATTAAAGTATTGTGTTTTTTTTCATTTAAACAAAACTCATGTTTCTACTAAATAAAAACAAAACGCGTTATGTATGAGATAAAACATAATTAGAAACTCTGTGATAAAATCGTTCATTATTATTTTTTTTAGAAAAACAACCTTTTCCAAACAGAGCTTACGTCGATATTTCATGCAGAAATTTCTACATGAAGGACATACTTATTTTTATAATTCTCTTATCAAACGATCCAGTCTTATATTTACAGTCCAGAAAAGTACATGTAAATTTAGGGCCGAAATACCATTTTTTTATTAATCAAGAAAGGAATCAGTAATAAAGATAAACTAGTTAATCAGGTATTCGGAAAGGAAAAGAGGCACAAAGCTATGCATGTAGAATATAGGAGGCAGATATAAAGTATCCACGGGAGAAAAGTACAAATGACATGCGACGCAAACGGTGTAAAATCCATAATCCCCCAGTGCACTAGTCCGTTTCAAAAAATCTTCAATAAAGATATATTTAAAACCTTTTAATTAATTCAAAACAAACACACTTTAGATGGAAAACATAATTGTATACCCAAGATGTACCCACTACCATGACATACCTAAATATAAGATTCAAGATGTTCTGTAAAAGTGAAGACATATTCAAGATAGATAGGTAGGTAGGTAGGTAGATAGATATTCTTTTATTCCACCATCAGATGAGATTACATTTTATAACAAACTATGAGGAAACTAGGACATATATACATCTAAGTATATATACACATATAAACTTAAACACCCACATATATAAACACAGGTATACATTAAAAGAGAGGTAGGGACAATAGCTGATTCATAATCAAATGATAGAGAGAAATATATATATATATCTAATATAAAAAAATTGTCTATAAGATTTCAACAATACTTATCAGAAGACATAATAAGTCTTGACGATTAACGAAAAGACAAATTAATATGAAATCAGAATAAACCCTGAAGAGACACTACCATTTTTAACCTTCCTAAATCGAAACGAAAAAAATTAGAAATTGGTATGGTAAGTCACTTAATAGTAATATAGGCCATCGTGTTACGTTCTGGGTTTCTTGAGCCTTAAAAGTAGGTGAAATTTAGCGTTTTCGCTAAGGAATGAACATGTCTTAATATGACTTTAAAACATTGTATATCAGACAGGATGAGTGACGGAAGTCCTGACACCCCAATTAAGGGATTTACTTATTACTTCATCAACTGATAGAGGACATTGAGGGTAAGTGCAGTGCACAAGAACCGTAACTTATATTATCTATTTTTCTCATTATCTCCCCTGGAGCAAATCTCTTAAATCATGAAAGACATTTAGTTGCTATCTGGCACGGGAGAGGCAGGAAGTGCAGTGTCTAAGAACCATAACTCTAGCTGCCCCCATTTTTAGTTATTTCCCTTTATAAGTTTGTTATTATGTTATAATGCTTGTCCAGAGCATAATTCTAAAATTATTAATGGGATGTAGTTGGTGTAAGATATTGATAAAGAGTGAATTCATGAAGAGCAGTGTTAAATGATTATAACTCTGCCTTACCCCATTTTTCAGTTATCTCCCTTTATTACATTTTAAATGTGTTTGATTTTGTCCAGAGTAAAATTCGAAAACCAATAAAAGGATTTACTTATAACTTCGTAAGATGATTTATAATAAGATTTTATTTCTGAAACATCCAAAAGGCTAAGAAACCTGTGAGGACACATTCCAAAAAACGACGGAAAATAGAAAATTAATACATTCAGAACTTAACAAATTACAGATATTGCTATACACTTACTGTCACTGCAGCGAATACGGTTTGGTTCGTAATAGAGTGAGTACGAAAGTGGGAAAGGGTTGTCTCCCTTGTCGAATTTGCGAGAACATTCCATGATCACACGTACGAGTTGTGTACGTCTTCCAAAGCTTGCGAAAGGGTTTCTTTCTTGCATGACATGCGTGCGGAGGCCTAAAGAGGTATATTATATGTTGGTTTATAATTTACTTGCGGGGTCATGTCGTGTTTTGAGGGAAATTAACGTTATTTACGATCAAAGTTCTGTTTTGTAATGACCGTTTTAGACAGACTGCATTTCGGATACAAGCTGTAGAAGTTTCGCAGTGACATGTAGTACCGCATTATTTGCTAATTGATCAATTGCTACCAAATTTAGAGATGTTTTGTGCAAGTTTTATTATTCACAGATGTCTGGTATGGATTTATTGTAATTAACTTTATTCTGTATGTTTCAGTTCGACGTAGACAATTAAAGGTCTTCAGTAAAACTCAATCTTGGTCGTCATTTGGGAAAGAAACACTTACAGTCGAACTCTACGCTTCAACAATTTGAAGAACTTTTGACGCTATTTGAGACGAGAAACAGACATTCACATACCTTGGAGAAAACGGCCTTCTCAAATGAGTAACAGTAAACTGCAGAAAAGTACTGCTAAACTTGATGCCAATGCAGACTGCCGCTTGAAACGTGTCCCAATATTTGTAAGTGACAGTAAGGGACGGTATTTGAAAGCTGTTGCAGAAAGCAAAACCTCTTTGAGTATTAAATGGTTTTGTAAGAGTGGTTCCTCTTCTGTTGATACTTACAGTTGGCTCCGTAGAAATCTCGAGAACTTTCTTACAAAATACTACGAAATTAGTCTGTATATCTGGATTGGTACATGCGATTTAACTGTTAAAGAGAAAAAATTTATTTCACTGAGGAAATCTCCAAATGACGGGTTAGAATCGTTAAAAAGTCACCTTTTGAAAATTAAAGAATTGTGTTCCAGTGCAAAAATTAAACTCACCTTCCTCCATATTCCAGTTTATTCCATACAGTTGTGGAATAAGGCAAAAGGTCATCCAGAATCAGACCAGTTCAAATCCGACGATGAACGCTTGAACACTCTCATAGATGCTGCAAACCAGTTTATAGACCATGTTAATTGTTCTATTGGATCACATTCTCCTAAGTTGAATCAGGACTTAGTCCGAAGTCGAAAGAAGAAAGGTCAGAAGGCACGTTATTCTCTCAATTTCAACCTCCTTCGAGATGGAATTCATCCTGGGAAAAATTTATCACAAACCTGGCTGGCTCATATTTGCAAGAAGATAATTGTTGATTGTGCTTAAAACTCTGCACAGGCAGGGATTGCCCAGCCGTGCACCAGTTGACAGCTACTAATCATAGGCAGGGATTGCCCAGCCATGATGTTCAAGTGCAACTTTATTTCTTGATTTTACATACATATGTTTTTTACTGTAATCTTGTAAAGTAACATGGATGAAGGTCACACTGGGTTGAATTTCAGGGATTTGCTTAAATCTGGGAATGCTTCATCCATGATGCTACATATGTAAATGTAGGATTTTGTTTATATGTTCTTAGCATTTAGGTATTAACACACCTTGTGTCGCACCTCATTTAATAGGCTAACATGTCTGATTCGGAAACAGATCCAAGGGATCGAACCTTAACGGAAAAGGGTCTTGACTACCAGATTAATTTGTTAAGGGGAAAATTTAAATCAGGACTTTCTGCATGGCGTCGTCATTATACTCAAGCATTAACTTTGATAACTGATTCTCAGAATATTCGTACTATCAAAGAGCATAGAAAATTGTTAACTGGTTCACTTGAGGACTTGACGGACATATTTGAGAAACTAAGGAACTTAATTGAGATTTCGCAAGATGATAAATTTCAAGAGGGTGAGAAATTTGAACAAGTAGAACTAGAATACCAAAATATTATTCAACGAATTACAGATTGTATACAAAGGTTAGAATCTAAAAGGGATGAGATTGGGTCGTGTATTACAAATGTCACATATCGTAGTGTAGCTTCTAAAAACTCTAGAAAATCAAATATTTCTCGAATTTCTGATGCTGCAGCAAAGGCAGCCAAGTTGAAGGCTGAACTTAAGTATATAGATGTAGAGTTACATTCCAAGGCTGAATTATTGAAAGTTCAAACAATGAAAAAATTAGAAATTGCTCAAGCAGAATTTGATGCCTTAAATATGGTTTGTAATCAGTCTGACCTTGATTCAAGGGTGCCTATTTCAGTGCAAGATGGTATGACAGATTATTTTAATGAGAATGTAGAAGCTCATTCTAGAACTGATATGCATATAGGGCAGAATGTTGTAGTTTCTTCTTCAGTAGGCAGTTTGCATGTATCAGATAGTTCTACTACACTCCCCCCTCCCCAAGCAGGTGCATTTACTCCTGTCAAGAGTGAACCGTTTACCCCTCTGCCTTCAGTAGTTTGGTCTCATGTGACACCTTCCTTACCATTGAATCCACAGGCCAGTGCTTTTACTCCCTTACAAAGATCAGTCAGTTTAAACTTACCAAAGGCTGAACCACCTCAACAATCCTCTTCTGCCTCTGCTGTATTGTCTAAGCCTGAAGGTACCACTTCTCAGTCTGTCTGTCAGAAAACAAATTCACAAGCAGATAATCCGGCAACAAAAAATGTAGAACTTTTAGATTTTGCAAAGTCGTTGGCAGAACAAGTAAACCTTAGTCGTCTTCCTACACCAGAACCTGGTACCTTTGCAGGGGACCCTCTTATTTTCCCAAGTTGGATGTGTGCTTTCGAGACTTTGATCGAGCGCAGAAATATACCATCTCAAGAACGTATTCACTATTTGAAGCGGTATGTTGCTGGCTCTGTCAAAGAATTGATTGAGGGTTACCTGTTGTTATCTTCGGACGATGCTTACGAAGAGGCTAAAATGGCTTTGAATAAGCGTTACGGAGACCCATTTGTTATTGCAAATGCTTTTAGAGACAAATTGGAAAATTGGCCCAAAATTCAGGTACATGATGGGACTGGCCTTAGGAAATTTGCTGACTTTCTACAACAGTGTCTTGTTGCTATGAGAAGCATTAGATCTCTTTCAGTTCTTAATGATGATAGAGAAAACAGAAAACTTTTGCCTAAGCTTCCTGCGTGGTTAGTGACAAGATGGAATCGAACCGTTGTACAATGGAAGGAAGAGAAATCACTCTTCCCACCTTTTGAGGAATTTGTCAAGTTTGTTGTTAAAGAAGCAAGAATTGCGTGTGACCCGGTCACATCTCTCCAGTCTCTAAAATCTGTCTCTGATGAACCTAAACCCACAAGGCGTGTTGCTAAACAACATTCTGGTCGTTCTTTCTTCATGAAAGCTGATGAAAAAATATCAGGAAACAAATCTTCTGAGTCTGCCAAAACTGTATGTGTCCTGTGCAAGAAATTGCATGATGTAGATACTTGTGAGTTGTTTTTGAAAAAATCTTTAGAGGATCGCAAATCCTTTGCTAAGAATGAAGGTCTTTGCTTTGCTTGTTTGGGTAAAGATCACCTTTCAAGGCAGTGTAGGCACAGGAAGAAATGCAAAGTGTGTTCAAAATTACACCCTACTTCTCTCCATGGAGATACAAGGAACCGAGATAAATCCTTTGCGGACTCAGCTAAGCCAACGGGTGAAATTCCATCTCACTCTGGTGCTTCTATTTTGAGTAATGTCAGTGAATGTTCTAAGGTTTCATTAGTCGTTCCTGTTCTGTTATCTCACAGTGATAATCCTCACCATGAGATTTTAGTGTATGCAATGCTTGATACCCAGTCAGACACTTCATTTATTTTGGAAAGTTCATTTAGTGCTCTTGGGCTTTCTGGAACAGATGTGAAGCTCTCACTTTCTACTATGCATGAGGAAAATCGAGTTATTGACAGTAAAAAGGTGAAGGGCTTACAAGTACGTGGTTTCAACAGTCAGCTGAAACTTCATTTGCCAGATGTATTTACTAGGAATATTATGCCGGCTAACCGGTCCCATATCCCCACTCCAGAGCTTGCCAGATCTTTATCTCATTTAAGGTGTATTGCGATAGTTTGATGCCTTTGCAAGATTGTGAAATAGGCCTTCTTATCGGATACGACTGTCCAAATGCATTGACCCCTCGAGAGGTAATTGCTTCAAGTGAAGGAGGACCCTTTGCACAAAGAACCGATCTAGGATGGGGCATTATAGGTGTAACTGATTCTTACAATATTGTTGATGATCAGGTTGATGTCATTGGTGTCAGTCATCGCATTTTGACCTGTGTAGTTCCAGAGACTGTTGTGCCTCAATGTGCAGATCACAAGTTTAAATCTGTTCAATTTAGCTTTAGAACGAAGGTGAAAGAAGTTGTTGATCCTTCAAGAATTCTTAAGATCATGGAATCAGATTTTGTAGAGAACTCTGATGTACAACCAATCTCTCGTGAAGATAAAAGGTTTTTAGATTTAATGAACGAGCAGATTCGGGTCGTTGATCGAAAATATGAAATGCCCTTGCCATTTAAAGGTTCAAAGCCTTCTCTTCCTGACAACCGGTTAATGGCTGAGCATCGTTTGAGTAGTCTCAAGAAGCGCTTGATTCACGATTCACAATACAAGAGTCATTACTTTACTTTTATGAACAATTTGATTGCCATGGGTTATGCCGAAAGGGTATCAGACAAAGACATTGCTGAAGCTAGCGGCCACAAATGGTATATACCACATCACGGAGTTTATCACCCTCGGAAACCAAATAAGGTTCGTGTTGTGTTTGACTGTAGCGCCAAGTTCCGAGGAGACTCCCTGAATGATCATTTGTTGTCGGGCCCTGATTTAACCAATTTGTTAGTTGGGTTTCTGTGCAGGTTTAGAAAAGAATCTATAGCATTTACTTGTGATATTGAACAAATGTTCTACCAATTTAAAGTAAGGCCTGAGGACAAAGATTTTCTGAGGTTCTTATGGGTGAATGGTGAAAATTTACAAAGTTCCCCTGTAGATTATAGAATGACGGTTCATTTGTTCGGTGCTAAATCATCACCAGGGTGTGCTAACTTTGGACTGAAAAGGGTTGCAACTGACTATCAGTCTATGTATGGGCAAGATGTATTACAATTTGTCCACAGAGATTTTTATGTAGATGATGGTTTAAAATCTGTCTCCAGTGTAAAAGATGCAGTCAGTCTGATTAATAGAACGCAAGAAATGTTATCAAGGGCATGTATTAGACTGTGCAAATTTGTTTCAAACTCGGCTGAGGTCCTTGAAAACCTGAAACCGGAAGATTGCGTTAGAGATCACACAAAGGTTGAATTACAGGGTAATGTACCAATAGAAAAAACTTTAGGTGTGATGTGGTGTGTAGAGTCCGATACTTTTCAATTCAGAATTACATTAAGTGACCGTCCATTAACAAGAAGGGGGATTCTTTCAACAGTCAGTTCAGTATATGATCCGTTAGGGCTGATAGCACCATTTGTACTTAGAGGAAAACAGATACTTCAAGCAATGTGTGCCAATCACAATGATTGGGATGATCCATTACCAGAATCTTTGCAGATGAGGTGGACTCGATGGCGCAATGATATCCAGAACCTTGGTGACTTGAAGGTTGATAGGTGTGTTAAACCATCTGATTTTGGTAACATTCAAGCTGTTGAAATGCACCATTTTGCTGATGCTAGTTCTTGTGGATATGGCAATTGCTCCTATTTGAGGTTGATTGACTGTTTTGGTAAAGTTCATTGCTCACTGCTTATGGGAAAATCTCGCGTCGTTCCTTTGAGGCCGATTACTATTCCGCGATTAGAATTGTGTGCTGCTGTTGTGTCTGTGAGGGTCTCAAATCTCTTAAGCAAAGAGCTTTCATATGAAGGCCTTAAACATTTCTTTTGGACCGATAGCACAATTGTGCTTGGGTATATAACCAACGAGGCCAAACGTTTCCATGTTTTTGTGGCAAATCGAGTAGGTCAGATTAGGCAATTATCAGAACCTTGGCAATGGTCTCATGTTACAACTGACCAGAATCCAGCAGATATTGCATCAAGGGGTGTTGATGTTTCGGAGCTCTTGAGGTCTGTGTGGTTCAAGGGTCCAGACTTCCTCTGGGAGGCTGGTAGTTGTTTGTCTTGTTCGAAACCATACACTGTTCCCATGGATGATCCTGAACTGAAGAGTGTTCAGACATTCAGTGTCCAGGTCAATAATCAGTGCTCACCCATGTGTTCCATTTTAGAGAGGCTTGCTTACTTTTCAGATTGGACTCGTGCAAAGGTAGCTGTGGCTTTGGTTTTGAGATTAAGATCTAAGTTGAGACACAGATTGGTCAAGCGACCACAAGTTGCGATACCAGCAAGGGTACATAGCAAGTTAAAATTTGAGAAACTTTCCGTTCAAGAATTGCAGGTTGCGAAATCTGAGATTATTAAACAGGTCCAAGCTATAGCCTTTGAAAGAGATCTAGAAATCTTAAATTCTTCTGGGCGTGATAATTCAAGAGATACTACCATGCTGAGAGGGTCTAGTTTATATAAGTTAAATCCATTTTTGGATGCTGATGGTGTTGTTAGAGTAGGTGGCCGTTTGCGTAATCTTGGAAGCTCAGACTTGACCACCCCAATTGTACTTCCCAGAAAGGGCCACATTACATACCTTGTCATAAAATACTGTCATGAACGGGTCCAGCATCAAGGACGGGGTTTTACAGTTAATGAGATTCGTTCAAATGGTTATTGGGTCATAGGTTGTGGGTCTGCTGTCTCTTTCTTCATTTCAAAATGTGTGACCTGTAGAAGGCTAAGGGGTTCCTTACAAACTCAAAAAATGGCAAACCTGCCACATGATAGACTTGAGTCAATAGCACCATTTACTTATGTTGGTGTGGACCTTTTCGGTCCTTGGATTGTCAAGGAAGGTCGAAAACAAATGAAGAGATATGGTGTCATTTTCACTTGTTTGAACTGTCGTGCTATTCATCTGGAGACTGCTAATTCTCTTGACACGAGCTCTTTTATTAATGCACTGCGCCGCTTCGTTTCAATACGTGGTTCTATAAGGCAGTTAAGATCAGATCAAGGAACAAATTTTGTAGGAGCTGAGAGAGAGTTAAGAGAGGCAGTGTTAGAAATGGATGAAGAACGCATCTCACAGTACTTACTAAAACAAGGTTGCGATTATTTTGGGTTTAAAATGAATGTACCATCTGCAAGTCATATGGGAGGTGTGTGGGAGCGACAAATAAGAACTGTTCGCAGTGTGTTGTCAAGTGTTCTTAGTCAGTCTAGTACACAATTAGATGATGAAGCCCTTAGGACTTTTATGTGTGAGGTTTCAGCTATTGTCAATTGCCGTCCTCTCACTGTAGAAAATTTGAATGACCCTCTTTCATTGTCACCTTTAACACCTAACCAGCTTCTAACCATGAAATCACAAGTAGTGTTACCCCCTCCAGGCGAATTCAGTAGGCCTGATTTGTTTTCTAGAAAAAGATGGCGTAGAGTTCAGTATCTTATAAATGAATTCTGGTATCGATGGCGTAGGGAATATTTACAGTGTCTGCAGTCTCGCAGCAAATGGCAAAAACCTTCACGCAATCTTACTGTAGGGGATGTTGTCTTGGTTACTGATGATAATCTTCCACGTAATCAATGGAAGTTGGGACGTGTTCTAGAAACAGTTGTTGATGATGATGGTCTTGTGCGTAAGGTGAAACTTCGTGTTAACAATTCATCGGGATACCTTGAACGACCGATTCATAAGTTGGTCATGATTTGTGAAAATGAATAATAATCTGTAGCTGTGTACAAGAGACTTTAAATCAGGAAGACCAGGGTTTGAATTCCCGTCAGGGAGATATATTTCATTATAAATGAGTTTGAAGGTTGTCTTTATTTGTTGTTGTCCATGTAGATTTTATATGGGTCCGGACAATGGTATTGTATGCGTAATTTTGTCTTGAATTAATTTGTTTTATACCAGTTGATTATATGTTGTAAAGCAGATATTTTTTAGATTTACAGCGCAGTCTAAATACAGAGTTTTGTGTAGAATCCTGAATATTTGCCTTAGCCATAGTGCTCCTTGATAAAATGTTGCATTTCACTGTCTATAAAATGTTAGACAAACAAATGTTATACAATATTTTGCTCATTATGCTTCACTATCTATATTAAGAATATGTTTAAGGTGTTTGACAAACAGTTTTAAATTTTAAGGTGGTGCACACATTTGCACTCCTTATTAAGGTGCTGCAACATTATTGATTTTGTAATTTTAGTATTGTTGATTTATAAGGTTGTCAAGGAGTAAGTAAATTAGTTAACACTAATTTAGGGGAGCCATGTCACTGCAGCGAATACGGTTTGGTTCGTAATAGAGTGAGTACGAAAGTGGGAAAGGGTTGTCTCCCTTGTCGAATTTGCGAGAACATTCCATGATCACACGTACGAGTTGTGTACGTCTTCCAAAGCTTGCGAAAGGGTTTCTTTCTTGCATGACATGCGTGCGGAGGCCTAAAGAGGTATATTATATGTTGGTTTATAATTTACTTGCGGGGTCTTGTCGTGTTTTGAGGGAAATTAACGTTATTTACGATCAAAGTTCTGTTTTGTAATGACCGTTTTAGACAGACTGCATTTCGGATACAAGCTGTAGAAGTTTCGCAGTGACATGTAGTACCGCATTATTTGCTAATTGATCAATTGCTACCAAATTTAGAGATGTTTTGTGCAAGTTTTATTATTCACAGATGTCTGGTATGGATTTATTGTAATTAACTTTATTCTGTATGTTTCAGTTCGACGTAGACAATTAAAGGTCTTCAGTAAAACTCAATCTTGGTCGTCATTTGGGAAAGAAACACTTACACTTACTATAATACAATATAGAAATACAAATACAACTACGTGAAATATTAAAAAGATAGCACTATACGATTGCCTTAAATTTTAAAAGCATAGTACTATACAAATTACAAGGAATGGTATTATTGCGAAGGAAAATACAAAAAAAAATGTTGCTAAGCTATTATGTTAGCCGCGAAACAAACTACAAGAAATAGTACTGTTATAACTGAGAATAAAAGAAACAATAGAGACAAGATACCAAATTGTTATTAACCTTTGCGAAAACGAAAAATACAATAAATAAATACAAGAAATATTAATTAGCTATAACGTAAACTGCGAAACACAATATAAGAAATAGTACTATACTATTATAATGTATTTATCGAATTAGAAAACTGAAGATAATAAAAACAACAAAACAATATTCCTAATTGCTACTAACCTTTGCGAAAACGAAATATAAAGGTCAAAGCTTGGAAGTATCAAAAATAGAAAAAGATTCCATTAAACATTTCATGGAGAAAGTGAGCAACAGTTCTTGTCGAAACAAAACACAAGAAATACTGCTTCTTTATTAAATTAGTAAAATGACTAAAATGACTTTTACTTTTAGATTTAAGTACCTGTATTTACCTAATACTATATAGTGGCCCTAATTCTTTTGGTCATACACTTATGAAATGTTATAAAGTATATTTGACCTCATCATATTTGCTTTGAAAACATATTGACCCAATTTTTTTAAAACAGAAGTAATTTCAGAGTTTATTAATTCTAATAATTTAAACATATTTGGCCATTTCCAACAATACGATGGTAATAACTGCTTTCTTAAGTCATCGTACATAGAACATTATAGAACAAAGTTGTATTCATCTTCTAATATTGTGCATTCTCTTTCATTTAATGGTGTACTTACGGGTCTATTCCATCTACCAGTTTCAATACAAAGTCTGTGTGATAATAAACGAAGTCTAGATAAACCCTTCTAAAGTTACTTATATTGATTATATCTAAATATGGCTGAAATCTGAAGGACGCGAAATTTTTATAAAAAATAGCACTGCTTCTCCAGTTTTGTATAAATTGGTCGCTAATTCTTTGTTTTACCATCAGTAAGAAATAATCTATGTTACCTACTGTTTGAAAGTGCCAGATATCAGGGAACCCAAGTGAAAATAGCATATCCCTTAATAGTGAACACCAGTTTTTAGCATTTGGCCTGTCAATAACATCTTGATAAAGCATATTATATACAATCTTAATATACGTTTTTGAATCTGATTGCAATATCTTTAACCAAAACTTAAAAATGGCATAGAGTCTATAGTTTCGTCAAGGCATTCTACCCAATTCCCCATATACAAAATCATTTTGTCTCGTTTTTTTCACCTATAACAGACGTTTACAAAACTGTAAATAAACTCTTTCTAAAGCATTGCCGGTGTGAAACCCCCCTTCACATCCATAATTGAGTATTGGTAGCACTAATTTATCAAATAAATCTAACTTATGTTTAATAGTAGTATTGACAAACTTATGAATGTATTTGTTCAGTTTGAATATTGGCTTTAACAACTGTCCAGCTAAAATCTTCTGAGCGTCAGAGAAAGAATCCCCCGTAGAGAAAACTATACCTAAGTAAACAAATTTACTCACTATTTCGAGGTTTTAATCTCCATAGTGGAAAGCAATATCATTTGGTATTCTACCACCTTTTTTAAAAATCATAACCTTTGTCTTAACAGGATTCACTGACAGTTTCCATCCATTACAATAAATATATAATAAATCTAAATTAGCTTGTAGTTCTTCACTACTATTGGCAAATATCACTATATCATCAGCATAGAGAATCAAACATATATTTTTAAACATATGAGTATCTATTCCATCAACGCCATGTTCAATATACATATCTTCAATATCATTCACAAACATGGAAAATAGGAAAGATGATAAAGGACATTCAAAGTAATTGCAATGAACAAGAACCATAACTCATCTTCACTACTTTTCTCATTATCTCCCCTTAGTACATTTTGCATGTCTGGGGCACAACCCTAACACTATTAGAGGCATTTAGTTGATATTGTGCACATCGATAGAAGGGATTGGCGGAAAGTGCAGTGTTCAAGAACGATAACATTAGCTGCCCCCATTCTTAGCTCGCCTGTTTTCTAAGAAAAAAGTCAAACTATTATGGTCGCAGATTCAGCAGGCGGCGTCATGGGCAGCGAAGTGCAAAACTTTAAATGTTCTGATTATCATAAACCATTAGGCTTAGAGTTTTTATATTTGGTGTGTATCATTGTCAAGTGGATCTTTAACATGTTTTTTTTTTTTAATTATGACCTTATGGTCCTGCCCTGGGGCATATATACAGTTATATAGGAAAAACTTTGAAAGTTTTCTTCTCTAAAACCGATTGCAACAGAGCTTTGTAATTTGATATAAGGCATCTTCTAGTAGACCAAGAATGTTCATATTAAGTCCCAGGGGTGAAAATTAGCTGCACTCCAGGAAACACTTAGTGATGCATAGACTTATAAGAAACTATAAATGGGAAAGCACAATGCCTAGAACTTAACTATTTACTTACATGAGATGTGAAGGTACTTCCTTCCCCCACTCCTGCATGGAACCACCTTCCTACCATTATCTGATCCCATCCCCATTTTTTACATCCCCCTCCCTCTCCAAGCCCCACATACATTTGTGTTTTTTTACATAGGTACTTGCCCCCCCCCCCCCCCAAATCCCCAGCCCCCACCCCCTCCAAAAATAAATATCTTGCTTACTTCTTTTTGCATACATATATTACCCCTGCTTTCCCCGACCCCCTCCTCACCACACCCCACTTAGTTACTTGCCCCATCACCATTGTTCCCTGACCTCTGCTGAAATTGATTTAGTACTTCAGACCTACTTATTGTAATTGAAGCTATGTCCATGAAGCTTGGACATGTTGTACAATTTTGGATACAAACGAAGTTGGTTGGGTATACTATCAGAGAGATTGATTAGAAGTTTTAAGCACCCCTATATGTTATAATGAAATTTTATTCTGAGCTAATCTTTAAACTTAAAATATTGATCGATCTTATATTTATCATCTCTGTATGTTAATGCTTTAAATGCAATAAACTTTCTAGTGTATTGTCATCTGATTGTGAAAGCTTTTGTTTGTACATTATTCATTTAATTTGATTTTCGTCACATAACTCATGCAAGTAATGCTTTTGTGCTGTACAAAAAAAAACACCAGTCAGACGGTTTTAAAAAAACTGTGAATGCATACATGGAAAGCTAGTGTTTATTTGACATAAATTTCTATGTTTTCTTACGAAGTACTCAACATACTGGATCATGAAAAAAGTGATATCAGGTGAGTGCCGACCTATCTTAATCAAACGAAATCAGAGACTATCCTATGTGGTATATGACGTATAATATCGGAAACGTTCTGTAATTACTATGTTTCATGTTATTATTTTAAGATTTTCCCCAATTTACTTAATGGCTCATCCCATTTTTAATCTTCGGCTATTTCCGTGATATTACCATTTATAGAAGATGCATAATTGTCTACAAATGTTGTAAACGTCAAGTTCGCTGTCGTTATTAGAAGTAAATATGATATGTGTAAAATTGAGATTTTCAATATGCACATAACCAGTACTGGATGTACCTCTCGGATACACATTTAGATTTTAACGAATGTGCTTAGTAAAACTGAAATATGAATCAACAGACTTCCAAGGCTAGATATTTGGCAACAAAAAGCCTCCATAGACAGACACCTATTTTCAGACATCATACTTCTAACCTTTTTCCTTTCTTTTTCCATTCTCATTTTATAACACTAACATATATGACTAGTAAATCTGTAAGGGTTCAATACTCAAAGTACTCGAGTACTTGAAGAGCTAAACTTTTTCATGAAACTGCTGTACTTCTCATTCGTAGGGAAATAATAGTACATAATCATTTTGTTCAAATTTTTCTCTTTTTATTGGAGGGTCACTCAGTTCGTAAATGAAAAAGTCCTAACTGCAACGTGCGAATAACATTTAAAATATTTTTGAACCACTGTGGTTAAGTTAAGCGTATTGTGACTTGCTTCAAGTCGTAAAACTTACTCATTTAAACGACAATATTATTAACATATTACCATTTACATTTCAAAAAAAAGTACATACAGAATATCGATAAGGAATAATCAATGAATCATTTAACAGGAATGAAATCAAAGCGATGATTTACGGAGGCGGGGTTTTCTTATTACGAACCTCGGTAATACGGTCAATGTTGTATTAAATTTCAACCTGTGAACCCGCCTTCCACATTTTGATAACTCTTCTACTTCTAACGTACCGTTCAATGTAGGATCAGCATTCTTTTTTTCTAAATTTGTTGCAGACTTATTATAAATATGGTGCATGGTACAAAATATATACATTGTACGCTTTTCTGCATGTATATCAGGGCTTTTTAAATACATTAATTAAGGTGTAATTCCGCAGAAATCGAGCAGCACCTCATTTGGTACCCTAGCTCGTTTTAGTACATAAAGAAACTGGCTTTGGATATGCTTCAAACTCCAAATTCTTACTGCATAAAACATATGATACTGCTTGTAGAAATACCGTAATTAACAAAACAATGGGTTTTCAGAAGAGCAGGACTGCATATTAGTGGAATAAGTGTAGCTTCATTTACGGGAAAAAATATTGTAAAAGTGATTAAATAAGTCGGTGGTGTAGAGCATATTACTGTCTTATTTTGTTCACGAAGAATATACACTTAGACAGATTATACACAATTGTTTTAGATTTCGATGATGATAATTTTGCATTTTTTGTAAAGCTGGTGAAGTTTGATAATATCGGATAATATGTTTTGATCTGATGTAAGAATATTTTGAGCAAATGAGAAAGAAGTGAAATTACGTTTCAGTCATACTCATAATGCAGTTATTGCAGGTTCTTGTCTAGAAAAATTGTTCAATATTTCCTGTACTGATACGTTAAACTTTGTTAAAACTATTCTAAATTTTATACGTTTTATGTAATCTAAATATTTTTAAAACTTGAATTCGTGCTTAAATAAACAATAAGATTCGAGGCGATTCGAATTATTTATGCCCGAGTAGCATCGTTGGTGATTAACGTCTAGTGTCTAAGTCATATGGTGTTGAAGTTAATAAGCATGTTGAACTGGTTTATCCAAAAAAGTGCATGGTATGAAATATATCGTTGTGTGCGGTTCAAGTTTCCACTTTCATAGAGTTGCATTCCCTGTATTTAACGGATTCGACAATTACAATACAATTATTAAATATATGAAAAATATAAAGATGTGGGCTTTCATTTCTAATATCATGACTTTGTTTATGTTAAGGCTTATAACCAAAATTATCTCAATAAATACGTTTATCATTTAAGGACGGCTGTAAAGTAGCTGGACCTTATGCAAAAACCACAGTATTGTCTGCGAAAAGTTGTAAAAATAGTTATATATTTTTAGGTTAAGTTTTCAGTTTAAATCTCTTTTTTGTGTGTTATTTAAAATGGCTTTCAGGAAAAAATAAACATAGAATATTACCTCTCGGATCCCCTTGTCTGACGCTTTTAAGTGATATAATATGCTCTGGAGTTTTCAGAGCCGTAGCGTATATGTGACTTTACTTCGCTATACATATATTTTAAGAATCGCTATGAATTTTGAACTGACTTCACTATTTAATAGTTTTCTGTCATTATTATCAAACGTCTTCTCACAGACGAAAAATGGTACGCATTATTTCTTTTCGAATTAATTATCAATGCGTTTTCTGTCCATTTTATTAGCCTTTTATCTAACAGTTCAGAATAAATTTTGAAATGATGTTGAGGGATATTCAACTAAATATTTTTGCATCCTGAGTATAATCACAATTTTAGAGTACTCTTCAGATTTAACTGTCGTGTTATAGAGACCGGTTGTGATGTCATTTTAAAAGAAATGAACGAAAGTATTCAATGCTACTCCCCTAATAAAGTAACCAGAAAACGATATAAACACACAAAGCCATACTGGAATGAAGAATTTTCTCAGTTGTGAAACAATATGAACTTAAAAGAAAAAAAAGAGTATCTCAAAGCAAAATCTCGGGTTCTGTCGGCTTTCAGAAGACATGAATACAGGGCAGCAAGAAAAAAAGACACATTTAAGGCAGTACGAGCGCGCATACTGGGAGTCTTTTGGCTATAATATCGAAGGCTTTTCTACGGGAAACCCAAATGAATTTTAGAGGAAGATGAAATCTCTAGAGCCCAGAAAAAAGATCACATTCCAATGGAAATCATAGACGAGGCTGAAAATATTTGCTCTGGTGAAAATATTAATTTAAAAAATGGGCACTCAGTTAGGGAAAAAAGTGCGGATTTCGATGACACGTTTTATGAGCAGTGTAAACAGCAAAAGCTCATGTTTGAAAATGACATACTTGACCCTCTATGTCAGCAACAGCCAGTTTAACTTTGTTATATCTATTGACGAAATATCGAATGTGGTTATGGCAGCGAAAAATAAATCATTTATTGGCATTGACTAAATCTTTTATGCTGTACTCAAATATGAGAGCGTTATTATTGTATTGCGACAGCAATTTCAATCTATATTAGACTCATGTTTTATAGCATCAGTTTGACGAAAAGCAATTGCCCGTCGTCAGATTAACGGATGCCTTAAAATTACCAAGGAGTGTGTCTACTATCAAACGTATCAAAACTGTACAGTAGGGTTTTTTTCTTTTTTTTTTTTTTTTTTTTTGTTTGTTTGTTTTTGTTGCTGTTGTTGTTGTTTTCTCAATAGAGGGCTTAGCTTGCATCTTGAAAGCAATGAGATCATAGCCGAGGATCAAAATTCCTTTGCGCTCTAGTAAAGCATTATTAAAAACAAGAAAAATGTCATTGCAGCCTTCCTTGATGTCAAAAGAAAGCTTTTGATTTTGTAAAAAGAGTTTTATTTTCTGCATAAATTGGTCATGAACAACCTAGGTGGTAAATTCTAATTCTATTAAATCTAAAGCATGTATATTAACATTATATCGTCTATCAAGATAAATGGGTCAGTGACAAACTGGGTGATAATTAATGTCGTATAAATAACAAGTGTTCCTCATTGTTATATGCCGACGAGATAGTGATGCTTGCCGAAAACGAGCATGACCTTCAGTATATGTTAAACTCAATACATTCATGGTGTAAGCGCTAGAGGCTGATGATAAACACAGCTCTAAAGCAATGTATTTCAGGTTATCGCAGAGTGCCTCGCACACAAAAAAGATTTAATATAGGTGATAATATCATCCAGACGATTGACGTATAAATACTTAGGGATTGTGTACATGAGAAACTAGACTATTCAATCAACACGAAATGTCCTTCTATCGGCACAGGACGAACACTGGATGGTATCTGCGCAAAAATAGCAGTATTAAAGAGTTCGGGTTCTCGACGTTTTAAAAGATTAATAATGCTTGTGTTATTCCAGTCCTATAGACTATATCTGCTCAGTTTGGGGTTTTCAGCCACAGCGGGTGTTTACAGATTCTTACCATCATTGGCCATCAATGGTGAGACTAGTTGGCTTTGATCTCAAAATGAGATGGTTAAATATGGTTTAAATATGGAATAGACTTACTTCTTTTGAAAACACGCGACTCCGTGACGAAAAACATTTTTAATTATTCAAAAACATCAACTGTAACTCGTGTTTAGAAATAAGTCATTTTTAGTAAATTAATTTACCTCATAATAAGTTGAAAGCAGATATTTCAGACGCAAAACAGAGACTCTTTCGTTGCAGATACCTTGCCAGAAACTGAACTTTTCTCTGAAACTTAGAAACTATAAACTCTTCAAATGTAGCTGTCAAAAAAGAAGAGTCAAATAAACTCGAAACGCGTTGTGAAAAATTGGAGTTTGTCTTCCTTTATTCCTTTATATCAAATGTAGCTGTGAAATCAAAAGTTGTGAAACTTAACTTATCAAGAGGCGAACGATCAATCATGGCACAGTTTCAATGTGGTGTTTTCCCTTTAAGGGTAGATCTAGTCTCTTCACCGGTTAACAATTTGAAGACAGAGTGTGCAGACAGTGTGAACAAGGTCAAGTAGAACATCAAACACACATATTCCGTAGCTATCAAAGAAAAACGGTAAAACCATTCAGCGTGCGTTTATTAAGAGAAAGTCAGTAACACATCATGGAACTTTCAGATCTTGAAAATATTTAAAATGTCCATTTGTTGTTTTTCGGATCAACAAATTAATTTATTTTGTTAAAAATAACCTATAGGCCCATTGGACCGGTTGTGCTAGTTCGTATTGATTTTGCATGTTCATTAATTGTTTGTTATCCGTACAGATTATTGAATAGTTCATAAAGGTCATTTAATGATTTACATTATTTTTCTTCTGTTATTTCTTTTTCTGTTTCCTAAAGGATTATGTGTCTGCTTTTGCTAAATTACACGATTGTTTCTTCTGTGGTGTATTAACATTTATATTTTCATATAATTTTTGTATAAGTTTTTACTTTTTTCAATGAAGATTTGTTTGTTATCATTTGTTTTCTCTCGATTATATGTATTTCGGGCGACATTTAAATCTTTGCGTGCACTCTAAATTTAACCATGTTTTTCTATGTCTGTTTTAAATTTGCGATTTGATTTATTATTTGCACGAGATTTTCCAAATACACTGAAAGCGTCTTTGAAGTGGTTTACAGATTCGTTAACCGTATTTAAATTATCCAATAAGTGTCGTAGCGTGCCGATATTGTCTAATAAACAGTGGCGGTGGCTCGTCCCAAGCTAGATATTGTTCATACGTCGTTTCATTGTCAGTGTTGCTAGGCATTCTTTGTATACATAAGTTTAAGCGACAGTGTCTGATAAATCATATGGTGCCGTTACAGTAAAAGATCTGATGTGATCAAAATTTCAGAGTTAGTTAAACAATAATCAACGACACCCGATCGATTCTAGTTTATAAATGTGAATGATCCGGTTTTGTCATTACTTAGACGCCCATTACAAATTAGCAAGCTAGTTTTTTTGTTTTTATATAACTGAATCAATTTTCTGCCAGGCTTATCATGTGTTCGGTCATCGTTTACTCGCTTACTGAGAAAAAAACAAATCAATATCTTTCTTTAAAATCAATCATTTACGATAGTCCATTAAACTGGACGTTCTACGTTTTTACTCTCCAATTATTATTGGTTTACTCAAAGATTTATTTTTTTCTACACCACTTTCGCCTATTTCAAATCATTTTCATTCATTCAAAGCTGCTTCTTCAATTTATCTGGACAAAACTAAATTTTCTGAGATCCTGGCCAAAAAATGACATATGGAGAGGCAGTGTGATAGAAAATACCTCTGAGGTATAGTTGGCCACAAATTATTGTTCTGTGTGCAGGCTTGTGACCAGTACTTGGGTCTAGTACTTAAGTACCAGTATCAGTACTTTCCCATATGGACAGTACCAGTACCAGTACTAGGTTTTCAGTCAGTACTGCAGTACCAGTACTTTTCTGTGTAACTGTAGAATTAGTACAACTACAGCCTTTTGTTCATAATAACTCTTCATTTTTGTTTGCAACAATTTATTACCTTTTAGAAAAGAAGAAAATAGTAGTTATAACAACAGACAACTGTCTGCAGCTAGTATTAAAACCCAGTCAGGGACATGCCGTTGTATCCTTGAGCAAGAAACTTTACACTCATTGCTTAGTACTGGTTGGTTCCAGGAACGGATTCGAGAGTGTGTCTATAAGCTAAAAGCTTCCTACACAATCGAACTTAAATACATTTGGTATAAACTAGTATTAAAACTATCATGATATAGAGAAAAATGTAATAGATTTCCATACCATTTCAAAAGATACACATTGAAAGTTGCAGTATAAAATTAATACATCTGGTCAATTCATTTTGATAATATTTCAGTTAGAAACCCAACTATATCATATTTAATGTTATAATTATTATAATGTGTTTGCTTGATTTGATTGCAAGAAAACTATATACAAAATGTAATAATAGCTGAAAGAAAGAGATTTCTATGATTTTCATTATAGCTTTATGACTGCTGACCTAAATGTGTCCATATTTTAAACAGAAAATTTGCTAAAATGTGAGAAAAAATGAAGTACTGCTAAAGTACTGCAGTTCTAGTACCAATTTTTTGTAAGAGTAATGCAGTACCAGTACCAGATTTGCCAAATTTTGTCCAAGTAATGCAGTACAGTACCAGTACTTGGCCAAAAGTATCGCAGTACCAGTACCAGTATCACAAGCCTGTCTTTATGAGGAGTAAGTCCTAAAACTATGCTGTTTTGTAAGGCGTTACTCACGCTATTTACTAATTTTGGCCTATTTTTAAGTCAATTTCTATGGATTGCTGATTTCTGTGACACCTCACTGCATGTTAACTTGATGAAAGTAATCCAGTAGTCACTTTAAACAGCTTTTTAAGAATTTTTAAATTTAACCCAAAATCTGTGAAAAATCAGCTTTCAAATCAATCATTTGATACTCCTCCACTGACGTTTCTTTTTTATTATTTGAAGATTTATATTTCATATTTCATAACATGCAGTAATGTTGTTGGCAGATGTCATGGGTCAACGACTTTGTATAAGAAAACAAGGAAAAGAAACTGGATTACATAAATATGAAATTAATTCAACACAAATTTTAATGTGTTACTCATAACACCAGCTGTTGGGATTATATTGATACAAATGGTCATAAAAATCATATATTTTAACAAGTATACGTAAAACGATTTTGTTCTACGTGTCAATTGTCGTCAATGTTCGACTTTTGAACAGGCCATGTGGACAGAAGAAAGATCCCATAAAAACTATTGCTTTAAGGGATGGCATGGCAATCTAGGTATTTGATATGTGTAATTATTTTTAACAAATAACTTCAGAGCTTCGTGAAATTTTGATAACATAAAAAGAATAAATTTACTGGAATATACATGTATCACAAGAAATCTATTTAACAATCCGACAAATAGGAAGTCAGCAAAAAAAAAGAAACACCAAACAAAAACACACACACACAAAATAAGGATATGCATTTTTCATTTAGAAAATTTAGGATGGGTCTTTGATAAAAACGAATCCTTCCAGAGATTTATAAGAATCTGTTTCTCTACTCTAGCATACAGTGTAAAAAATTTTTTTTACACAGAAAAATGATTGTAATTTTGTACCGGACAAAACAATAATAAACATTGAAAACATATCGATTTATAGCAAAACTTACCAAAATATTAAAAGATGATGTTGACTTATAAATTTTCAACAGTGATAACTGAGCATATCAAATAAAACACAATTTTGATCAAATTGGCATGCCAAACAACAATATTCGAAACTATGATTCAACAAACAAGATCTGTAATAGTTGAATACCAAATGTAATATACAGGCATCATCAGCACACAAAATCTTGAAATTTGTTGTATAATTAAGCATTTTTTATAATTTGAAAATACATAGTATATCAAATATGTATAACATTATATATTATATTATAATAATAAACATGCTATTATCACACGTACACATAACATAATGATTGTATTGTATATATTATATGTTACTTTACATTTGTGTGTTGATTTTTGCCAAATAAAGGAATGAAATTGATTGAACAAGAAATGTTAAAAATTGTTAACATGTTTTAAGTTAATCAAGATAAACATTTATTATGGTAGGTGAATTATTACTTCGAATGTATTCTAATATTATATGTATATATAATTACAGTCGGTTCACGCATCACGCATGTTTGTTACAACTGAAGTATATGACGGTAAACTATCGTGTTCAAGCCTGATGTAAAAAAGTTTTTCTTTTCTGTTGTAAAATATTTATCGTTTGGATGATTTAAACAAATTATGATCTTAACAAGTCTTACGCACGCCGCCTGACATGCAAATCATCCTCTAATATGTTATCAAAATGACCTTCAGATATTTTTACGGGGTAATAAACAACATATGTTGCCAAATATTCTCAAATAAAACGCAATAAACTTTTCTTAATGGAAAAAATAAAAACATACGGCTTCATTGACCGTTAAGCTTGTGTCACGATAAAATAAATGGGGTGATAAATTTGTTCTAACAAACTCACTTTTCTAAGTGCTGCACTTTATGAAAAGCCTATCAGTGTGTGGTTACAGGTTGTGAAACGTGAAAATGATTAAAAGTCGTTTTACTCACAGATCAGGTTTTCCCCTTGTCTTTAAAACATTAAGATTATTATACAGAACTATATAGAGCTCCCATTTTTTAGTTGGGAATTGGTGTCACCAGGAACACGCACTTTCTGTGCAGAAGGAATGGTCAAATTACCAGTTACGAATATTGTTGAGAAAGCCTCTGGCAGAGCACTCCGTGCTACTCTGAAATTCTAGAAGACGTATTTTGTGTACTGACTTAAGTTACGACAAACCAACCGTAAACACAAATCATGGACTGGCTGCGATTAGATTGCTCGATTTTCTAGTCCAGAAACTGACTTGTTTCACCACTGAGTATTTCAAACAGAGTGCGAATGAACTTGTTTGCCAACCCTTTCATGAAACTGTATAAAAGTGGCATGTTTTTATTAGTTGTAGTATTACGGTATTCTACGACTTGTTCTTACAATGAGTATTTCAAATGCCAGGATATGCTTCATTTTATGTCAAGTTCTGTTACTGTCTTTTTTAATTTCAGCGTCGCAGAAAAAGGGTGTAGTGCATTGGTGGGAAGATTACAACTGCGATGACTTCACAGTTCTGAACAAAATGTCATGGTGGTAAAGTATAATTGGTTAGCCTAAATGTGACATAAGGCTGTATCATTTAACGCTGACTAACTTAAGTTTATAAGCATTTATTTTGGCTTGAACGGGAAATATCTCCTCAATAATGATGAAGACAACATGCATCGATGAGATATCCTTTTGCGACTGAATTAACCTGTAACTTCCTGTAACCAACAATATCAGAGGTATGTGTACATCTGCCACGTGCCTCTCCACCTGCCGAAAGGGGGGCAAATCACACACGACTGGAGTTATTAATATGCATATCGAATAATATTTTATTCCATCTTTGTCGTGAATATATTATTTATTAATGATTTAACTTAGACTTTTCAAGTATATTCTTAAATTTAGTTTTATATCGAACTATAAAATTATTCTAAAAGACAGTAAAGTTTGTCTTGCCAAACTGAGAGGTAATTAGTCGTGAATCTTGGACAGTATTATTACTGACCAACCAACCATAATTACAGGAATACTCTGCTCAGATTCATACTAGATTTGAATGTACGAATATCTTCAGGTACGAGTATCACCAAAGCCTGCAGTTTTTCCACCAGAAAGGACTGTGTGTCGCAACTATCGATAATTACAAGTCCACTTTCGTCCCAATGATCTGGGGAATACCGGCAAGTATAAACATCGACAGTGGAACTGACGACTATATTTTAGGTTATAACGAACCTAATCACATGAGCCAATCAAACATAACCCCGGAGGACGCTGCTGCTCACTGGGCGGTCATTGAACAGCACGGGGTGGGGAAAGAACTCGTAAGTCCCTCCGCTGCACCTTGTGGTTTGAATTGTCTTTCAACCAGAGATGACTGGTTCGATGCTTTTTTTAATGTAAGTTGTACCGACTGCCGCGTTGACTATCTTGCAACACACACGTACTGGTGTAATGCTAATAAAGTGATGAACAATTTACAAGATCTATACACACGTTATGGGAAGAAGATTTGGCTCACAGAGTTTGGGTGTGGAAATGGTATCACAAATGCAACACAGGTTCTGGAATTTATGAAGGAGATTTTACCTTTATTAGAAGCGGCACCATTCGTTGAAAGGTAGAACTTTTCCACTTTCAAAATGCGAGTTTAAATAACAACCTTGGTAAAGCTTACATGCAAGAGATAAATTGTTGGTACTGAAATACAAAGAAATGTAACTCTTAACATGCTTAATATTTAAAATGAACTTGTCCATCTCTCAATTAGGACAGATTCATTAATTTTTTTGTAGGGATGCTCATTCAATATTTACTGACAGAAATGGCGAAAAGTGCAGACCATGATCAGACTGCACAGATTTGCAGGCTGATCTTTGTCTGCACTGGGTGCAAAGGCAGAGTCAATTGCCTCAAGCAGGGTAAGGGTTAAAATAGGCATACCCTAAAATTGGGGGTATTCCATTTTCTTTAAAAGAATGTAAATATGAATTATTACCCGATGTCAAGGTGTCGATCTTAAATTCTAGGTAAAACAGGTAAACTTACTTTGTTAATATTAGTCTTTATATGAGATTAGTTGTTGTATCATTTTTGGGTGGATAGCCATTTATTCCAGATAAACATTTCCTAGGTGTTTGATGTATTTTATTTAAAGACAAAAACAGAGAATAAATTAAACTACCCTAGGAGTTGTAAACTTGTGTAATACTTCTAAAGAACGTTTAAGTCTCTTCAAGTCTGGACCTCATCTTTTTATTAGAAATTAGAAAAAAAAATTGAAATAAACCCGCTAAAAGAAATTTTTTAATCATTCGTTTATAAAACTGCAGATATGCTTGGTATAAAGCCCGGATCCAAGAGTCGGATGGGTGGGTTACGCTTGCGGAAAGTCTTTTAGACCCAGCTGGAGGTACAGAACTGACCCCATTAGGAGTCTTCTACAACGGATTCGAAGGAACTCAGAAAGGTTGTGGTCTCTACAAAGTTAAAACGAAAACAATATTTTGTTTCATTTCCAGTCTACAAGGAATAATCTTCTTGTTATTCTAATCTACTGCTTAAATATACAGCTTCTTGTTTTCAATTATTTCTCTTATTAACTAAAAGGTAATTTAGGTAAGTTAGAGGATGATATAGTGAGTTGACGGAGTTGAGTATCTTACCATATGCTTTTTTACTGTTATATTGTTTTAATGCCCCCGTAGCGTCGCATATAGTAGTTGCACTTTCCGTCCGTTATTCCGCACGTCCTCCCCATCTTCTGTGCGGAACTCCATTAGGAATCTTCTACAACTCAAAAAGGTGGTGTTCTCGACAAAATAAAACAATGTTATGTTTCATTTCCAGTGTAAAATGAAGTTTCTTGGTGTAATTCTAATTTATTGCTTTAATATTGACTTTATTATTTAACTTGTTTTAATTACTTCTCTAACTAAATGGTGATTTTTCGAAGACTCGTTTCCTTATTCCACTACACTGTATTAACTTTCTGTACAGGTTTCAGCATGATTAGAGAAGTAAAACAAATTCATATAGTGTCTTAATATTCCACAAAAGTTGACTATGTTGCCATATATATTTTTTGACTATGTCTACTTTATTGTTTCTTACAATATTCTTCGTTTTGTTTCTAGCGTATGTAAAGCAAATTTTTTTTCTTGCCGCGACGTTATGAAATATTGCAGTTCTGATCTCGCATAATAGTCCTATTGTATAAATCTGCGGAAAGAACTCGTACTTTAGATATAACAGTAAAAAGCTGTAGTGACCATTAATAGTTCAAACCATTCGTAATGCACTTAGGTTGATATGTAACCTTAGAAATACAAACATTACGCATCTTCTTAGCTGAATGTACATGAAGTCATTGAAAAGAAAGCTTTACTTCTATTAAGTAAAGATGGATGTGGTGAAAATTTTTGTGTACATTAAGTGCTTAATACTGCTAAAAATAAACGAGTTGAATAAGTGAATATTATTAAACATTTTCATGAAAGCCAGATAATTTCTTTTCGTGATAAATTTTCATGTGTGTAAGTCAGCAAAGTGGTTTTGCAAATGGTTTCAAGAAAGCAAATTATATAAGTTGTTTTCGTGAAAAGTGTTCGCGAAAACCACTCTGCTGATGTTAATGAAACCTTTTTTAATTAGAAAACAAACTTGTAGCTTTTTCAAACATTTAGTGTCAGTTCAGAGCGGTATGTATATATACATATAATATATTGTGTACACAGTTGATGGAGTTTGGGGTACGTGGGAAGAATGGGGCGCTTGTAGTGTAACATGTGGTGCGGGCCAGAGGACAAGGTCAAGGCAGTGTGTATTTCCTAACCCACTGGCCACGGAACTAGGGTGTATAGGCAGTAACACGGAAACGGATACTTGCAGTTCAGATGCCTGTTCCAATAATAGTAAGATAGTTCAGTTGTTCTCATGGATGAACGCCTGCCAGGTTTCTACTAAAAATAATATTTTGAAATGAATTGTTTCATTTTTTGTAATACAAGTTACTTCTTAAATGGTCATTTTTAAGTAGTTCTATAAAGTTTTAGTAGCCATGGGCAGTTATGGCTGCTGGTTATGCTAACACAGGCCTGTAGAGCAGTACTGTACTGCTTTAAATGTCATGAATTTATTTTTAATTATTTGACAAAGAGGCCATTATAAACTATTAAGGATATATATATTGTAATCATTGCTGTCAACACTTAAAAGCATTGTAAAAAATATTAATTAACAATTAATGATATTGTAATATCTAATCTAAATAAATAAGTCTAGGTCTAGATTGGTCGTCGTTAATAATGGGATCAGGCTTCGCTCATGCGACTCGTTGAGTTACACGACAAACGTGACTGACCATCTCCGTTATGAAGTATCGATATACAAACACATTTCTTGTAGAAGTTATGAAATAACTGAAATAGTACGTCTAAGTGTAATATGTAGAAGTGCTTATTTAAGTATTATATATTGTAATCAATAATTTTCTGCAGCTGACGGGGTTTGGGGAGAATGGGGCGAATGGAGCGCGTGTAATGTCTCGTGCGGCGAGGGTGAAAAGATAAGGCAAAGGTTTTGTGAATACCCGGACCCGGAAAATCCGGGAGATTCGTGTGTTGGCTATGAAAATGAAACAGAGAGCTGCAACATCACTGATTGTGCAGGTTGGTATTGCAAGGCAATTATTTTTTTTAATTTATACATGAAACGTGGACATTTAGCTGAAGCAATATTTACCAGTTGCAAACGTGAACACTCGGAAAATCAAGACAAAAGCTGTAATAAGTAGGTTGTTCTATAAAGACTCGACATTCTCGAGTTCAGGTTTTTGCAATAAGATACAAGTTATATTCTAAACTAAATGAGTTATTCCGGTTTTTTTTTTGCGTCGAATATTTCTAATTCCCTTACTGCATACTAATATTTGACGCACGTTTACGTTTGAAGACGAAACTTATTGAAAAAACGAAGAAGGTCGAACAAAATACATTTTCCGTGCGATTTATGTAACCACACAATCTGAACAAATTTATTTTAAACAGTTTTTGATATTTACTATTTAAACAAAAATGGAGAATCAGTCTGTACTTTTTTTCTTGTACATTTCTAACTATTAGCCGTGTATTCGGAACTAAATGAAACGATACACAAATAATGTTGCTTGTTTAAGTGAGTCATATTTTGTCACAGTGAGACTTGTTTCAAACTAAGACGGTTACAAAAACATCTGAAAGAAAGCGATAATCGTAAATTAAGCGACACGCGGTGTTTCGGCTTAAAAGTTGCGGGCCTGAAGTAGCAGCTTGGGGCACTTGTGCCTCATGAAAAGAAGCGAAGTGGCGACCTTACATTTATATCGAACCAGAATAAACAGAAAATGTCCGGACTCAGAAAAAAGAGACTAATAAAACAAAAGCGATTGTCAGGGACTTTCTTAAATTTAAAGAGGTGCTTTTCATACTGAAAAAGCTTATGTTGGCTCGAGGCTGTTAGTCGATAAAGGTACTTGTATTCTAAAATATACGTAGTATATCACAGTAAAATCGCAGAAGTGCTCACTTAAGATCTATTATAATAACTAATTTAATTTCTGCAGCTGACGGAGTTTGGGGCGAATGGGGCGAGTGGAGCGCGTGTAATGTCTCATGCGGCGAGGGTGAAAAGTTAAGGCAAAGGTTTTGTGAATACCCGGACCCGGAAAATCCGGGAGATCCGTGTGTTGGCAACGAAAATGAAACAGAAAGCTGCAACATCACTGATTGTCCAGGTTAGTAATGCAAGGCAATTATCTTTTGTTTTCGACATAAAAGGTGCACATTTAGCGGAAGCAATATTTACCAGTTGCACATGTGAACACTCGAAAAATAGATACAAAGGCTGTAATAAGTAAGTTGTTCTATAAAGGCTCGACACTCTCGATTTCTGTGTTGTTGCAATAAGAAACAAGTTATATTCTAGACTGAATGAGTTATTCTGTTGTTTGTCTTTTTTGCGTCGAATATCTCTTATTGCCATTCTGCACATCAGTATTTACGCACATTTACGTTTGAAGACAAAACTTTTTGAAAAACAAAGAAATTCAAACAAAACACATTTTCCGTACGATTTATGTAACCACACAATCTAAAACAATTTGATTTTAAACAATGTTTTATACATGTATTTATTATTTAAACAAAAATGGAGAATCAGTCTATGGTTTATTCATGTACATTTGCTAACTATTAACAACGCCGTGTATTCGGAACTAAATGAAACGGTAAGATGCTTGTTTAAGTGAGACATATTTTGTCACAGTGAGACTTGTTTCAAACTAAGACGGTTACAAAAACATCTGAAAGAAAGCGATAATCGTAAATTTAGCGACACGCGGTCTTTCGGCTTAAAAGTTGCGGGCCTAAAGTAGCAGCTTGGGGCACTTGTGCCTCATGAAAAGAAGCGAAGTGGCGACCTTACATACATATCGAACCAGAATAAACAGAAAAAGTCCGGACTCAAAAAAAAAGAGACTAATAAAGCAAATGAGATTTTCAGGGACTTTCTTAAATTTAAAGAGGTGCTTTTCATACTGAAAAAGTTTATGTTGGCTCGAGGCTGCTAGTCGATAAAGGTACTTGTAGTCTAAAATATACGTAGTATATCACAGTAAAATCTTGACTTTGAGTTCAGTTTTCAACAATCGAAGGTTTGTGTTGTCTTTTCAGAAAAAAGGAGTCTACATAACAGGTACTGTGTTGACCTTAATGAAACATGTTTAAGTTCAAGAGTAGTTAAAGAGAATACTGAAATAGAACGTCTAAGCGTAATATGCAGAAGTGCTCACTTAAGATCTATTATAATCACTAATTTAATTTCTGCAGCTGGCGGAGTTTGGGGAGAATGGGGCGAGTGGAGCGCGTGTAATGTCTCATGCGGCGAGGGTGAAAAGTTAAGACAAAGGTTTTGTGAATACCCGGACCCGGAAAATCCGGGAGATCCGTGTGTTGGCAACGAAAATGAAACAGAGAGCTGCAACATCACTGATTGTCCAGGTTAGTAATGCAAGGCAATTATCTTTTGTTTTCGACATAATAAGGGCACATTTAGCTGAAGCAATATTTACCAGTTGCACATGTGAACACTCGAAAAATAGATACAAAAGCTGTAATAAGTAAGTTGTTCTGTAAAGACTCGACACTCTCGATTTCTGTGTTGTTGCAATAAGAAACAAGTTATATTCTAGACTGAATGAGTGATTCTGTTGTTGTCTTTTTTGCGTCGAATATCTTTAATTAACTTTCTGCACATCAGTATTTTACGCACATTTACGTTTGAAGACAAAACTTTTTGAAAAACAAAGAAATTCAAACAAAACACATTTTCTGTGCGATTTATGTAACCACACAATCTGAAACAATTTGATTTTAAACAATGTTTTATATCTATTATTTAAAAAAAGGAGAATCAGTCTATGGTTTATTCATGTACATTTGCTAACTATTAACAACGCCGTGTATTAGGACTAAATGAAACGGTAAGATGCTTGTTTAAGTGAGACATTTTTTGTCACAGTGAGGCTTTATTCAAACTAAGACGGTTACAAAAACATCTGAAAGAAAGCGATAATCGTAAATTTAGCGACACGCGGTGTTTCGGCTTAAAAGTTGCGAGCCTGAAGTAGCAGCTTGGGGCACTTGTGCCTCATGAAAAGAAGCGAACTAGCGACCTTACATATATAGCGAACCAGAATAAACAGAAAAAGTCCGTACTAAGTAAAAGAGAATGATAAAAGCGAAAGCGATTTTCAGGGATGTTCTTAAATTTAAAGAAGTGTTTTTCTTATAAATGATTATGTTGGCTCGAGGCTGCTGATGTCTTAGGGTACCTGTAGTCTAAAATATACATAGTATATCATAGTAAAATCTTGACTTTGAGTTCATTTCTCAATAATCGTTGGGTTGTGTTAGTCTTTTTAGAAAACAGTCATCTACATTAAAGGTACTGTGTTGACCTTAATGCAGCTACATGTAGTTTAAGTTCATAAGTGATCATTGAAATCGTAATCGTAAGCGTTAAATGTAGAAGTGCTCACTTATTAATTTATTATCTATCTTAATCACTAATTTAATTTCTGCAGCTGGTGGAGTTTGGGGAGAATGGGGCGAGTGGAGCGCGTGTAATGTCTCGTGCGGAGAGGGTGAAAAGTTAAGGCAAAGGTTTTGTGAATACCCGGACCCGGAAAATCCGGGAGATCCGTGTGTTGGCAACGAAAATGAAACAGAGAGCTGCAACATCACTGATTGTCCAGGTTGGTATTGCAAGGCAATCTTTTCTCTACATAAAAGGTCATGTTTAGCTGGAGCAGTATTTATCAGTTGCGTCACGAAAAATCAAGACAAAATCTGTAATAAATAGGTCGTTCTATAAAAGGAATCGATGTGCGTAAACTCAGCGACTCGCTGCTGTGCCGCCTAATTTAGACAGTTGTGTCGCTACGCAGACAGGCAGCTTCTTTTAGTCCGCTATACCACAATGCCTATTCTTCAAGACTGTAAGTCCGATAGGCAGCTAGGGCTTCGGGAAAAGCTTGCGACGTGTCGAGCAGCAGGCAGATGATAAATGTACATTACTTAATGATAGGTTTATGATTTTCATTCTCCCATTGTGTCGGGGGTTTGAATTGGTGAGGGTGCATATACATTTGTCTTGTTTGTATTTCTGTCCGTCGGTCGTCACGTAGATAAGAAAGTCGTCCCAAAATCTTGTGAACTTCTCATTCATTGTTTGATTAATTAGCTTCAAACTGTCACAGATGTTAAACCTTGGTGGGTAGATGGTCGTGAAGAAAGGAATTCTTGTTGGGCTTTATTACCGGAATATTGCGATTGGGCCTTTGTATTGTTTTTGCTAAATGGGATCTGGAGGAAATATTTTGAATTGAAAATTTTTCATTCGTCTTTTGGAGGATTTTTCCAAATTGACACAGATAAAACACCTAGGTGTGATGAGAAGAGAATATTTCACCCTTATTTTTTCGAGTTTGATGGGCCTTTGCATTTTTAACTGAATTAAGTATTTAGAAAATCTCGTTTGCCTTAGTCCTCGTGCATTTTTAGAGGATATTACTCATACTTAGATATCAACAACCTTCTCTACGTTGTCATACACAAGACATTTCTATTGGGGGGGGGAGAATAAATAAACAGTTATTTTACCAGTATATATGCGTAAAGAGAATGTGTTACCTATTAAACGTCCAATATACAGTCTTTGGATGGTTTCTTTACACTGAAATAGCGTTAATGTACAGATGGTAAAGCAATAAATTTTTATTGTATTTTTTTTCATAAAACTATTGCCCTTTGTTTCTTATGCCACATATTCATGAAAACACACTAACGTATTGATTTTTATGTTCGTAACAAAGAATATGATTTATATCCATGTTGAAAAACAAAGCTTTTTTTCAAAAGGTTCATTAGTTCGCTGAGAAGCTACTGATTATGATTAAAGAATTATCTACAAACGCTCCGACACAATATATCGAAATCAGAACGAGTGTCAGAACAATCGTTAGAAAATATCTAATGGCATATAGGTTATATTTCCATTCAATATGTTTAGATTTTCATTGAGCACGAGGGGTAGTGAATAGCGTATTTCATGTATTTTATATTCTAATCAGTTGACGGTGTTTGGGAAGAATGGAGCGAGTGGAGCGCGTGTGGTGTCACGTGTGGTTGGGGTGAAAGGTCAAAGTCAAGGCAGTGTGTTTATCCTGTACCAGAAAATCAAGGAGCTCCTTGTGTCGGGATAGAAAATGCAACAGAGAGCTGCCATACAGTTGTATGTCCAGGTTAGTGATATAAAACAAATAAGTAAATAGTTATTTTGTTTTACAAAAAAAAAGAGAAACGTTTTAGATAACAACTCTTTTTCTTTTACAAACTGCAGATATTTCAGCAGTTGACATCGCGGTTGGTAAGAAAACGTTAGGAAGGTCACTGACCCGGTGAAACTACTTTATCATGTGATGATATATTCTTATCTGCACTAAGAAACAGCACGATGTTATAGAATTAAAAAAGGGAGAAACGTTTTAGATAACAACTCTTTTTCTTTTACAAACTGCAGGTATTTAAGCAGTTGATATCGCGGTTGGTAAGAAAACGTTAGGAAGGTCACTGACCCATCGAAACTACTTTTTCATATGATGATATATTCTTCTGTGCACTTAGAATTGAAATGTCACCTTCTTGGTATTCTTTTATTGCTAGATTTAAAAAAAAATCTAATAAGTAAACATAACGACACGAAAGCGATGGAAACAGCAGGGTGTTATAGAACTAAAAGGTCTTTTGTTTATTTTCAAAATTAAATAAACTTTAGAAGATTCTGTTGAAGTGTAAGGAATATTAGCTCATTACAATTATATCTATTTTGTATTCTAATAGTATGATATGCAGAACTACAATCCAACCCAAGAAAGAAAACTTATCATTAAAAATAATATTATTAGGCGATGGAGAGTGGTCAGTGTGGTCCATATGGTCACAATGTTCTGTGAATTGTGGCAAAGGGACAAGAAACCGAGCTCGCACCTGTCTATCGTCTGATGGAGTCACTGAAAGCATCTACTGTAATGGTAAAACAGTGCATACAAAAAAATGTAAAGGAGTAAATTGTGAAGGTAACTATTCAGTAATTTAGTAATCTTTAATACAGGTGTTAGAACTGACATCATCAGTTAAGAACCAACCAACTCCTAGTGTCTTTGGATACCCACTGAGTGACAGTCCCGGTACGATAGTCGGCCACACCACTTTAGTCGTCTGCAAGTTTTATTCCCTCTCTTTATACCCCTTTAAGCTTAAAACGATTGTTTTACCATCGCATTCTTTGAACAGCTTCCCCAGTGCCTGCTAAAGTCGGCTCAATCCTTTAGAGAAACAAAAAAGCCACTCCCGATATATGTGCTGTTTGTGCATTTCTTATTCAAAGAAAGGTTGTTTGTTTTGTTTGTAGAAAGTAAAGCGGAGGAAGACATATTTTATTTTGCGTCTAGTTTTACTACTTTCAGAAGAAGCATAGAAATTTCATTGTTTCTACCCCCACATAGTGGCACTGGAGACATTATTGTTTTTGTACTGTAAAAAAAACTTAACGGAAATAATTGTTAGCAAGTGCAGTTACAAGTAATATTCAGGGATTTTAAGTGAAGATAAATATGTGCTTGATTTGTTCAAATTTGAGCATATAAAGGCATATCTTCATAACCACTTGTCTGATTTTGACAAAACTTCTAAGGGATAATTGTTAGCAAGTACAGTTACATGTATTGTTGGTGTGTTCCTGTCGGCTGATTTTTTGTGTAATTATTAGCCTCTATTCTGACCAAATTTGAACCCATATGGGCATATCTCCATAACCACTTGTCTGATTTTGACAACACTTAACAGGAATAATTCTTTGAATTGTAGTTACCACTATTTTGATGTGTTCCGGTCGGCTTATTTTTAGCTCACCTGTCACGTAGTGACAGAGTGAGCTTTTCTGATCACCTTTTGTCCGTCGTCCGTCGTCCGTCCGTCCGTCCGTCCGTCAGTCCGTCCGTCCGTCCGTCCGTCCACAATTAGTTCGTTAACACTCTAGTGGTCACATTTTTGCCTCAATTGTCATGAAACTTGCACTGGATGTTTGTCTCATTGATATCTCGGACGAGTTCGAACATGGGTTATCAGGGTTGGAAAACTAGGTCACAGAGCCCAAATATAGAAAAACCTTGTTAACACTCTAGAGGCTACTTTTTCAGTCCAAATATCCTGGAAATATGTCAGAAAGGTTCTATTGATGATTTCTAGCTCAAGTTCAAATATGGGTAATCTGGGTTAAAAAACTAGGTCACGGAGCCCAAAAATAGAAAAATCTTGTTAACACTCTAGAGGTTACATTTTCAGCCCAAATAATCTGGAATTTTGTCAAAAAGGTTGTTTTGACAATTTCTAGGTCAAGTTCAAATATGGGTTATCTGGGGTCAAAAACTAGGTCACAGAGCCCAAATATGGAAAAACCTTGTTAACACTCTAGAGGTTACATTTTCAGCCCAAATAATCTGGAAATTTGTCAGAAAGGTTGCTTTGACAATTTCTAGGTCAAGTTTAAATATGGGTCATCTGGGGTCAAAAACTAGGTCACGGAGCCCAAATATGGAAAAACCTTGTTAACACTCTAGAGGTTACATTTTCAGCCCAAATAATCTGGAAATTTGTCAGAAAAGTTGCCTTGAGGATTTCTAGATCAAGTTCGAATATGGGTCATCTGGAATCACAAACTAGGTCACAGAGTCCAAATATGGAAAAACCTTGTTAACATTCTAAAGGTAGCATTTTCAGTCCAAATAACCTGGAAATTTGTCAGAAAGGTTCTATCGATGATTTCTATCTTAGTTTTGAATATAGGTTTTCTGGGGTCAAAAACTAGGTCACAGAGCCCGAAAGTAGAAAAACCTTGTTAATCCTCTAGAGGTTACATTTTTAGTCCAAATGTCCTTGAAATTTGTCAGAAAGATTGTTTCAAAGATTTCTAGCTCAGATTTGGATATGGGTCATCTGGGATCAAAAACTAGGTCACATGGTTCAAATATGTAAAAAACTTTTTAACACTCCAGAGGTTACATTTTCAGTCCAAATATCCTGGAAATTTGTCAGACAGGTTTTCTTGATGATTTCTAGCTCAAGTTGGAGTATGGGTCATCTTGGGTCAAAAACTAGGTCACAGAGCCCAAATATGGAAAAACCTTGTTAACACTCTAGAGGTTACATTTTCAGCCCAAATAATCTGGAAATTTGTCAGAAAGGTTGCCTTGAGGATTTCTAGATCAAGTTCGAATATGGGTCATCTGGAGTCACAAACTAGGTCACAGAGTCCAAATATGGAAAAACCTTGTTAACATTCTAAAGGTAGCATTTTCAGTCCAAATAACCTGGTAATTTGTCAGAAAGGTTCTATCGATGATTTCTAGCTTAGTTTTGAATATAGGTTTTCTGGGGTCAAAAACTAGGTCACAGAGCCCGAAAGTAGAAAAACCTTGTTAATCCTGTAGAGGTTACATTTTTAGTCCAAATGTCCTGGAAATTTGTCAGGAAGGTTGTTTTGATGATTTGTAGCTCAAGTTTGGATATGGGTAATCTGGGGTCAAAAACTAGGTCATAGAGCCCAAATATGGAAAAATCTTGTTAACACTCTAGAGATAACATTTTCAGTACAAATAACCTTGAAATTTGTCAAAGAGATTGTTTCAATAATTTCTAGGTCAAGTTTGAATATGGGTCATCTGGGGTCAAATAACCAGGTCCATAGCAACTTTGTTTAAAGCAGTCATACTCAGGTGAGCGATACAGGGCCATCATGGCCCTCTTGTTAGTGAAGTTAAGGCCCTTGATTTGTCTCATTTTAAATGCATTTGGACATTTCTCAATAAGAACTGATCGAATTTTGAGGAAACATGACAGGAATGATTACAAACGAGAGTAGTTTTTAGCTCGTCCGTTTCCGAAGAAAAAAGTCGAGCTATCATGACCACTGAGTTGTCGTCGTCGTTATTGTCGTCAGTGTCGTGCAAAAAAATTGTAGCTGATAACTCAGAAACCTTAAGGCTAAAGTTTAGATATGTTTTGTATAGCATTGCCTAGCTGACCTCTATCAAGCTTGTTCAAATTATGACCCCAGGATCAATTTTGGTTCCGCCCTAGGGGATTATATAAAGTAATATAGGAAAACCTTTAAAAAACTACTTCTCTTAAACCGCTTAACACAGAGCTTTGTAATTTGATGTGAGGTATCCTCTAGTAAACCTCTACTAAGAATTTTCGTAGTGTATATCTGGGGTCAAAATTAGTCCCACCCCAACGGTCACTTGGTTGAGCATAGATTTATATTGGAAATAACTTCTTATGGGAAAGCACAAAGCCTAGAGCTTAACTGTATTCTCACGCGTGATGGGTAGGTACTTGCCTTTCCCGCTGCACGGACCTCCCACCCCATCATAACCACACCCCCACACACACAATTATTTTTTCATGTCTTTTTTATTTCTTTGTTTTGAATAAGATGGTACTTGCCCCTACACCCCACAACCAACTCCTCCCCCGCCATTTTTTTCTTTTTTTTTATTGCTTTTTTTCTGGGATGAGTAGGTACTTGCTGTCCCACCCCTTCACCTGCCCCCACCAGACACCCACACACCCAGCCAAAAAAAAAGAAAAGACAAAAAAAACAACATTTCTTTAGTTTTATTTTGGATGGGTAGGAACACAGACCTGTGAAACTTACAAAAAAAAAAGAAAAAAAGAAGTTTAGTCTTATTTTTAGTATCTAGTGATGCCAAATTTTCTGGATCTTTACTTTCAATAATTCTTTCCCTAGTCAATGTTCTTATGCATGCCAAATAATAAATCAGACGAGTAGTAAAGATTAGAAGAAACTGAATTCTTTTTTTTTTTTGTTGTTGTTGTTCTTTAGTTATTGTCGATGGAGCCTGGAGCCTGTGGTCAGCATGGTCAGATTGTCCGGTAGCTTGTGGAATCGGCAAAATAGTTCGTATTCGCCCCTGCTGGTTTCCTAGCAACGTGAAAAATGGAGAAGATTGTGTTGGCAGTAATGAAGAAACAACGGAATGCTCTGGTGTAAATTGTTGGGGGTTCTGGATGAATAGAATTTTTTCTTTAAATCCTTAAATACTTTTTCTCGTCAATTTGTATAATACATTTACATGAAAACAATTAAAGCACCTGGTTTCTGTATATATGAAACTTCGACTTTTTGCTGTTTAAATATTATTGTTGGTCAAATTGCGTTTCTTCTTTCAAGCTAATACAGAGACCAAGGCAGTGTACTGAATTATTTCTTTTCCATTCTGCCTAGTTTTCTTATTATTTTATTTTAATTTTTTAATATCTGGCAAAAGATAAGTTCAGTTTCGAATCTTATAGATATCCGTTTTTGACAAAGCTAACAATACCCCAAAAACTATTATACAAAATCGGTGTTAATGTGTGTTAATTACATGTATATGTTATTAAAGACGGGTTTTTGGTGGAAGAAGGTATTTTGTCATTGTTTCAGGAATGTTGCCCTTATTAGTCCGCTACCGGTGTTTATACCGGAAGTGAATAATAAGTTTTCACTACGTCTGTCTGTCCATCTGTCCGTCCGGAAGTCTGGATTTTGCGATAATATAAGAAAAAACGTATAAGTTAAATTGACGAAACTTGATAAATGAATAGAAGGCAATATTGAGATTATGCCTGTCACTTTGTTTTTTCCTTGAAACAAAATTCTGGGTTCTATGGTAATACAAATATTCAAAATATTGCATAAACAGATGGATCCTTTCATAAAAACAAAATGTATACCAGTTAGGAAAATGAAAATTGTAGATGAATAGATGGCAATTCGGAGACATCACTCTGTTTTTCTGAGGGTTTTTTTAAACTCAGATCAAAGTTGTGATTGCTGTGGTAACGGAGACAGTCAAAATATGGCTTTAACAGATGAAACCTTTGATAACTCTAGAAGTGTACAAGCTAGACTAATGAAAATTAGTATGTGAATGGATGGCAGTATGGAAATTAGCACCCCACTTTATTTTCTTACTCTGGTCAATATTCTGGCCGTTATGGCGACGTTAACCATTAGGATGGAACATTCATCGCCGTGTGAAATAGCTTGAAGGACAAAATTCCAATTTTTAGGTAAAATGATTTTCACTGAAGTGGTTTTGTGCCAGGCGGATCCGTTGGGGGACTTATGTGTTGCGAGCAACACCAGTGACTTGTTTCTACTTGTTATTTATGAGTTTTGAACATTCATTGAAAAGTCTTTGATTTTGGAGTACTTGAATTTAATACTACATGTATATTAAGTTGGTTTAAGTCAAAGACCAGAATTGCCAATGGTAATTAATGTCTTTGGTTTAAGTGTTTTGCTTTTGATTTCATTGGGGGAAAACGGAAAATATCAAAATGCAAGTATTTTCAGATGACTTGAATGTATAACGATCTTTATCATTTAAAACAATTATTATTACTTAATTAAGACTTGTGTGTTTAATCACCATGTGATAAATATTTGATGGCTGAAGTCCGTTTGTAGCTTCTGGTTATTAATGAAATTATTTCAAAATTCTGCCGCGCCTCTTAAAACCGAGTCTTGTCAACATTTTTGCGATAAGTGTAACTAACTGTAATTCACTTGCCGGTTCAGTACCGTAATGGCGGACGGGGAAATATTCAGGTGAGGTTATCAGGTAAAATCGACATTGTGAGTACTTCGGTAATGTGTTGTGATTGGTCAGCTAGCTTGCCTAATACGGGGTTCCTGAAACTGGTGAATCTGAATCGCTGACAAACTCGCCTTAAATTGAAAATGAAATTTTGAATTATATCGATAAATAAAAAAGGTTAAAATTACTATTACATAAATGACAATTGCAAGTTTAAAACACGAAAGAGTCAAGCTGTTTTACAATACATCAAAATAAAGATTCTTTGATAGACGGCGGATGTTTCCTTTTCTGATCAGATACTGAGACAGAAGTGGCATATTATTCTGGTATGAAAAAAATGAGTTGTGTGATTCTAGTGTAAATGAAACCATCATGACAATGTTGTTATCAAAATACTTATTAATGAAGTAATTTTGTCAGGTTGTATCTATACAAACAAGCGTGTATTCTATTGTAAAACAATTGCTCTTTATTCCGTAAATTAGTTCAAAAGAAGCCGGAAAAGCAGAATCATATGGACCGGAATCATATTAGCCAATATTTACAGATTCTCAGTTTCGTCATATATGTAGTGCCACAACAACAACAACATAATAATGATGATAATAATAATAATAATAAAATAATCGTCAATAATCCACAACTTTTGGAATAACTTTGACAATATCTACCACCAACTGAAATAGGAACAATTTTTGGGAGCACTGGCTTTTTGTGTCAAAACATTGAAGGTACTGCTAGGGGCGTAAGTTCGAAAGGTATTGAGAATTCTTTTTTTTTTCTTCTTCTTTTTTTTCAAACATAAAAACATTGAATCCAAGCAAATAAAAGTACCATTATGTGTCAATGCGCACATAGGCTTTACTGCACGGTTGGTTTAATGAATACCTCGCAAACATTAGTGAAGGAGGGGCGGGGTCCAGTTCACGATCCCTGGATTACAAGTTCAGCGCGTTACAAATGGACCACTAAACCGCCCCTAAACCGAATGTGTTGTATTATTAGTCTTATCATAGACAGTTGTGATTGTACCATTTTTTGTGGATAGCCATTTATTACAAACGCGCACTTACTTTGTTATTACTTTAAGGAATTTGTTATCTGAAGAAAATGAGCCAATTAAATACTTACGAAACATATCATCCGTAAATTTTAGGGTAACGAACAGGAACTATTTGGTTACACAACTTTAAACCTAATTATTTACACTAAGTTCCGACTGAAATCGTCACAGCTGATATGCGGTAACATTCCATCATTACATTATTTTAAACATAATTTATTCCCGTAATGTACAAACAAAAATAACAGACAATATTACAAAAGCAATAGCACGTGGAAAGTTATTAGAATGTAACTGTCTATAGTATTCTTTTTCTTATTGGACTTCACTTGGTTTTATTACATAAATATTTAACCAATAAAAAATAAGGATACAGAAAAGTTAGCCTTTTTTAAACAAAGTTGTAAATCGAGATGAAAGATATGATAAGGAAAGCAGAAAGGCAAAGGTGGAACATGCAGAAAAAGAAAATGATAAGAAAAGAAAAGCAGAGGAAAACATACGAAAAAAAATCAACAACAAAGATGTCTCTAGCATTAAATAAATCTTTTACTATCATGGATATAAAACAGGACCTAAATATAGATTATCACCATGTAAAAGAAGGTTTAAATTTAACTCATTTTTTTTTTCAACAAAATGTTGAAACGAAATAATAAATACTAATTAAATCCGTTTATGAATTCAGTGGAAATTGTTCAGTTGTTGGAATAATGAACTGAAACAGTAAAAATGTCAGCAAAGGAAAGAATCTTACACTGGCTGCCGGTACAGACCGGAATATCTGGCTCGAGGGAAATCAATCTCATTAAAATCATATCCTAACTGTTGCTCCTCTACCCTTCGCTTCACAGCGAAGAGTAACGGAGCGAAAACGATGATCTGATTTTAATGAGATTGGAGGGTAACTGTTTACAGCGGTATGAGGCTCTGCCGTGTTACCACTAAACAGTTACCCGAGAGCCAGATAATCCCGTCTGTAACGACAGCCAGTTTTTTATTCTTTTTTTTCTTGCATATTACATGTAAATCATATTTCTGATGGAAATTCCGAAAATCTAATATATTTTGGAACTTTTTTCTTATATTAGCCAGGGTCTTTCAAATTGCTATTTGAAAGACCCAGTAGTAGCATATGAATTTACATCTCATTAATAACGGCGAAATGACGTCATCGGTGTCCTAAGCACGTAATTCATTCATGAATGGCGCCGGAATGACGTCTTTTAAAGCACGAAACTTCTCTTATACGGGGGTGTAAGATGCATGAGTTTTTCAAGCACAAGTGTAAACAGGATAAAATCCTGTTTGGTATACTATGTGCGGACAATGTGTAGACGGTTCACAATAGCCCTTATCTGTGGCCTTCATTGCAAATGCTTCAGGTCGACATGGCTGATTTTCAAACTATAAATTGTAATATTAAAAGAAAATAATTTGAAAAAAAGGTATATAATTTTGCTTATTTACTTTCGACCACTATTACGTGACATGCCTGCCGGTAGTGTTTCCTGTACTAGAAGGGAAGTAACCGCTGCGTGGGGTCTGAAAGAGGACGTACTGAATTTAGGCTAGTGAAGTATCCAAACTAAGTTAGACAACTCTATCGACTGGCTTATTTCCGCCAGGAAATTACTTGTCGTGACTAGTTTTATCTTTGAAAATGCTTGGTAAGACACCTTAGAAGAGAAGTGCAAGGTGTTTTTCAAGGTTTCCAGTTGTCTGTGTTTGACTGCAATTGTGCATATCATCCATCTAGCCTGGTAGAAGTGTCTTCTATCAATTTCTTCATACAAAGTAGAAAAAAACGTCACATTTGCTTTCCACATTTTACATACACACATTTCTTGTAGATTCTACTTGTTTGTTTTATGTCTATTCTTCATTTAATTACTAAATGCACGATCTTACCTGAGACCCATTGTCATGAAGCATTTGGTGCCACAGCTATTGGAGTGTGTACTTTTTTCAGTCAACATCTTTCTACATTAGTCCTTCATAGAAACCACAGGAGCTTGAAATTGAGTTTTTAGTCCTTCAAGATTCAAAATTTATTTGTGGCTTCTACTCTGTATATAAAAACACAAGGAATGAAACGCCTCCTGTTCCGCCCACTAAGAACTCGGGTCGCATCAGCTAACTTGCGCTCAGGTGCAGATATCTATCAGTCCTGTCACTCAGCATACACTAAAACTAACTAAAACAAATCACTTATTCTTTTTAGTACACTATACAGGAGAAGAAAACAGCTGGTTTTCATGCATTTTCAACAAAATTAGTTTGTCGCCGAAGCCATTGCGTGACGTCACGGAATTCCCAAAAATTGTGGCGGTTTCCCAGGAAAATCTATTTCTGGATTTAATAGATAGAAACAATAAATGCAAAATCAAACTAAATAGATGCTTTTATACTGAAATAATGGTAAAATGTACTTCACAATTATTTTTGTGATGCATAAAAGTATAGAACAGAAAAGCTTCTCCTGTTCAAAACTGCTTTTGATCAAGAAAGATTTTTGAGATTACAGTCCGCTCTATGCAATAACGCAATGGCTTCGGCGACAAGCAAATTTTGTTGGAAATGCATGGAAAGCAGCGGTTTTCTACTAGTGTGTAGTGTGATGACAACAATTAGCGAATTGTTTTGGTTAGTTTTTGTGTCTGCTGAGTGACAGGACTGATAGATATCTGCACTTTTTCGCATTTTAGCTGATGCGACCCGAAATTCTTAGTGGGCGGAGCAGGTGGCGTTTCAACCCTTGTGTTTTTATATACAGAAGAAGAAGCTAGATTAACAGTTTCGACTCTTGAAGGACTAAAAATACAATTTCAAGCTCCTGTGTAGAAACTAAGAAAGACGTCACATATGCACATTTAACATTTTATGTTCATACTTTTTTTATGTTTATTGGCAATTGCGACTTGATTAATGGCAAAAGTATCATCAAATCCACGTCTACGTCTAACTATTTGGATCTATCTACATCAATAAAAAAAATTTAGAAACATGGCCTATGAGCTCAGTTTAGGACACCCATCCAAGTACTAACCTTGGATAACTTTTCTTACACCCAGGCATAATCAGAAATTGATTGTTGGGTTATACAGTAGATGTAGATGTTAACTTAGCAAATGTTTTAGACACTCCAACCATGTCCCTAAAGAGCTAGCCTAACAGTGAGGTTGTTGGAAATGCCTTATATACCTGGTGTCCACTACACTCCTCCCCTCTTTAACCTTTAGGAGCTTGGCATCTACTGTACAACTTCCTACAGAGACCCCATTCTGCTCCAACCTTGCAAGGGACTCAACTCCACCCTGCAATCCCAGTGCACTCAGGCACTAAGGTAAAGAGCAGGCGAAGATTCGTGGAATTACCACTGCACCAATGTAGTAACCTGGCCTCTGAGCTCAGTTTGGGACACCGATCCAAGTATTAACCATGGATAACATTGCTTAACTTAGCGAACGTTCCAGACACTCGAACCATGTCGCTAAAGAGCTAGCCCAACAGCGAGGCCGTTGGAAATGTCTTATATGCCCGGTGTCCACTACAGAAAAAAACAGTCATATAAATTGTTCAACTCTCCATCATTATCGAGGATACAAGCCTTCAGTGCATCTTTTGCCAAAGAATGGCACATCGGATATGGTAGACAGAATGTAATGATTGTAAAAAAAAGTAATGTCTAGTAGCTATACTGTCAGCTGTGTTTTGATGGTACAGTACTTGTTCAATGTACAGTCTAGTTGTCAGTTAGTCATGCTTGTTCAATGTACAGTCTAGTTGTCAGTTAGTCATGCCTATTTAACTCAGACCAAGTAAATTTTAAAGTAAACAAGTGAAGATTATGTGGGGTTAGTCCATCGCGCTATCAACTGAGCTAACCAGATGCACCCACTGTTGCCTTTAATTCCTCAAATTAATAAAGTAAACCAATGAAGAAAAGTGCATCTGACATGGAAATCTAAAACCCTAAAGACTAGGATGCCAGTATTTAACTCTGCTAACTGCTGTAGCTGGGCACTTATTATAGTTTTGCCTGGTGTTGCCTCAACAGTATCGAGATTTTTTACTGTGTTTACTTGACAGTTATAAGTCAACTAGTTGACAGTTATAAATCAAACTGATGCAAACATTGGAGCTCTCTCATTTCAAGGCAATCTGATTAATGTGTTAAAAACTTGTACTGGAATGTGTATAAAACTTATTTAAATAATTTATTTATTTTAGACCACATACAAAACATTCAGCCACAAAGTATTCAAAATCATAAATAACTATTATTTCTGTGAAGTTATTCAATTACCATTACTCTCAGTCTGACTGAAGCACACGATCTAACTATGGGTAGACCTGAAGGCAACCCATTCAGTCCTATCTTCTTGATGATCTAGATTTTCAGTATTGTTATCTATATCCCAGCCAATAAGACTGCATCTTATGATGTGTCTTTATGGTTTACCTGTACACACAGTGTGTTAATGTTGAGTGTGTAAACTTCTATAGCATGTTTAAATCATCTTGAATATTTTGAAAATATTTTGTGTTTTGTACGATAAATGAATTCTCCTTCGAGTAATATAAGTTTATTTAAGTTTCAGTTTGTATTTTTTAAATGAACATTAATTAGAGTATGACCATGGTGACGAAAATTTTCAAGTAAAACGGGTCTGTGAAACATGCAGTATCTATCAACTATCAAAAGCTACTGGAAAGTTTCCCACACATACAATTATCTGAATATTTTACAAGAGTTCTTCATTTGTGATGTTTATGGCAGAAAGTGACTGAGTTATTTGGGATCCCAGTTAAATATAAATTTTTCACATGACGTGTTCAAATGGTTAAAAAAAGAAACTGATTTACCTTCAAAAACTTGTAAGCTAGGCACTGATTGGCTGATTGAAAGGTCATACAGACTAAGTACAGTACATGCCAGGAGGAACTCACATTTCCACTTCTTCTGTGCAGATGCGTAAAAAAATAACCGGAAACAAGGAAAAAGACAGATTTCCTTGATGTCACAAAATTGCAATATTTTATGATAGAGGCAAAATTAATTAGAGTCATAACTTACCTGGGTTGTCTGAACATTCAATGAAATGACCATAATGTACATCCCCCAGTTATGGGACTTTTGATGAAATTAGAAATGAAATTCCAAATTGGGCTTGTGTAAGTTTATTGTCTACTTTCATTTTTGAATTTTTGATACCCAGTCAATTCATTGACAAAAGTTATGGTCAGCTGTTTCGAGTTCTTAAGCAACCACTTTTATTTTTCATTCCTTGCATGATTAAATAGGAGTGTACATAAACATGCACATAAGAATGATAGCCTCATTTGTTTCTTGTTAATCTTAAAGCATAAAATAAGCAGAAATGCACATTATCTGGAACTCTGTGAGCCTCATTATTGATTAACTTACCTATGAAAAATTTGCGTAACAATTTCACAGACATCTACCGAGAATTGACCTTGAGGAAAATATTAGTTCCTCCTGGCGTGTACTGTAGCTAGAATACTAAAGGTATCAAAGGTTGTAGCAATCTACAGTGTTGAAAATGTTGCAATTTTTTCTCTACCATTAATGTGACATAAATCACTTTTAACTAATTATAAAAGGTGTTAGTGATAAAAATTAGTCTAACAATTAATCCAAGAAATTAAACTCTTGTCTTAGCTGTTGCAAGAAACAAAGCTTCAGCTTAATTCTAGATTTTAAATAAAGACTTTTAAACCTTTTGGTTTTGGTGGAATAAAAAATAATGTTATAATTTTGTTCTTTATCAGATGATTTGAAGCTATGAGTACCAGTCCAACTTTACAGCCAGAGAGTGGCGATGCAAGTAAAAAGAGAGAATTGCCAGTTCAGGATGAACAAACAGGGGAGACAATACCCCACACCCCACCATCCTCCCCAGCTGACATCAGTGCCCAAAACCAGCCTGCTGGCAATGAAAAACTTGGTACAAGGGAACTTACTCTTGGAACTGAGGAACTGGATGAGACAGCTCTAATGAGAAAGCTTGCAGGTGAAAGGTACTCTCCTGAAATGGAAAGATCAGAAGACACCTGGACAGACAACAGTAGTAAAGAAAAACAACAGGAGGCTGAACCCCATGATTTAGATAAAGATATTGATGCAGTATTAGAAGTTAATGATAATAATGGTCAGGTTGACCTTAATAACTCAAAAAATATTCAGAATCAGAATATATCTGTTGATTCTTCAGAAAATTCTGTTTTAGATGAGACAGAAAAGATCCCTTATAAAACTGACAGCAGCCAAGCTGACCATTCTGAGAGGGCTACTCAAGAACCAGGATCAGAGAAATCATTCACCTCTGACACAGACAGCAGTGCCTTAGCTGAATCAGTAGTTAAGTCTGTGCTTTATAAGGCAGTTGACATTGTAAAATCTGAAAAGGCCATTGAAACATTGAATGAAGGAGCTGGTTTAGGAAGTCAGGATGGAGTCGATTTCCCTAAATATGATATGCAAGTAGGTCTGTTTCAGTATCAGGAGATTGAAAAAGAAGGTAAAAAGGAAGATGAGAAAGACTTTGATAGTGATGAGGAAAAAGGCATAGAACATACCGAAGAAAAACAAGAAGATGTTATGGTTGGACTGTTTCAGTATACTGATGCTGACGAATCTGATGAAGATAATAGTCCTGAGGTTAGTGAAATTCCTGATGTAGTTGAAGAACATATTGAGTCATTAAATGATGAGGAAAAATCCAATATACTTAAACTTTATGGATTAGAAGGAGTTGAACCAGTCTCACCAAAGTCAGCATCGCCTTCTCAATCTGGTCCCAGTTCTCTTGAAGATAATGGTCAACCAAAAGTACTGGATGTACAAAGAGAAGTTTATGAACCTTCTACCAGGCATTTCTCTGTGACTAGGGATACAAGTTCATCTGAATCAACACCAAGAGTGGAAGAAAACGGTGTCTTGACTGGTAAAGTTAACAGTAATCACACAAGCAGTGGTAACAGTGACAGTGAGCTTGAGCATGAACTTCCTGAGAATGTCAAAGAAAGACAAAATGTTCAGAATATAGGAGAAGATGAAATAGAAGATGCCGAAAAGAAACTTTCTTCAGAAGATTCTGGTAAAGCTGAAAGCAACTTGCCTTCTTCCATCTCTCCTCCACTGGTTCAGTATGAACCAGTCAAAGAAAATGGCAAATTTAGAATAATAAAAACAACAAAGGAGGGAGGAGGTACATCATATTCAGCTATAAGGGTTGGTGGGGAAGTAACATCACCTCGGTCAGTAGAATCTCAGAAAAGCTTACCAAGGGATAATGTTGTCAATGGAACTGAAAGTGAACATACTGTGCAGAAATCTCATGGTGAATCTTTAGCAGCTAGTCAGAGCAGCCTTAAAAGTGAAAATCTTAAGGAAAATGACACTAAAATAACTGCAGTGAAAGCTGGTTCTCAGGATGGTATTGGGATATCAGCTAGTGCTGAAAGAAAAGGTGAATATACAAGAGAATCTGTTGAACTTGATAGGGATAAGATAAGAAAACTTCTGGAAGAAGAAAATGTTCCACTGAAACTTTCTCTGTCAAAAGATACTTCTTTGTCAAGAGATTCAGGCTTGACAAGGTCACAATATTCTGACCAAGCTGCTTCTAAGCAGTTGAGTCTGTCTCAACTTCAGGCTCCAGAACCTGGTCAGGTTCCTGCCAGTATAACATCAGCAGAGAGTGATAGGATCAGATATACCACAAGGGATATAGCTGGTAGAGAGGTGAAGAGGGTTGGTCCTCAGCCCTATGATTTGAAACAGGACAGGGATACTCTAGCATCTGACAGTAGATATCTACAGATTCCTGAAGCTGAAAGAGTCTCCCTGGATAGAGACAGGTAGGTTTGAGTTGGGATTGACTTTACAGTGTGTAAAATTACAATAGTTTTGGTTTAAATGTATGGGATGATGGATGGCATGTTGTCAGTTTTCATTTAAGTCGATATTGTCCAACATGATGCAGCTCTTCTCCCTGTGAATTTTGGAATTGAGGTTGTGTTGTAGTTAGCTCCCTTGCTGTAATATCATTTCTAAATCGATATTGGCAATAAACTCAGATTTATAGAAGTAGAAAAGTTTAAGGTGACAACAGAACGACCTTTGATATACACAAACAGCATTACACTAGACATTACTAGATCTTGTAAGACGGACTGTATATGTAAAATCCCATGCCAAAATTCCACTTTGCTTAAGCCGCCATTTATTTACGAGTAGGTAACTTTCGGTATTTCTGCAAGTTAATACTGTTTGCTTTTGTATTATGTCTCAGGGGTCTGTCTGAGGACTACAGCCGGTCAGACAGAACTCGCAATTCTAGCCATCTCTCCTCCACATATGAAGAAGAATTACTGAGAAGTGCCTATGAACGTGTATCCTTCCAAGGTCAGGAGAAACATCATACTTTGCCAGCAGTGAAATCACATGAGACCAGGGCTATCCCAGGATTTAAAACCTTACAGGATCAGCAGGTAAATCTTTTTACCCATATTACCAGTACTATATGTTGTATTGATGTCTTTACCTGCATAAGTCCACTAAGAGAGTGAGGCAGGGATGAGAATCTTCAGCTTTTTAGCTGATTTCAGAATCTATTCTTTACTCTTAAGATTATAAGTTGTTGCAGATTCAGCCTGATCTGTTCAAATCTGGTATTTTTGCTTTTTCAGCATTTTTATGTCCCGAAATCTTGTGAACGCAACTCCTCTTAAACCGGATGGCAGATTTTGCTTAAACTTCCAGGGATAAACAACCTTAATGTGTAGATGGTGGTAAAGGAAGGATTTTTTGCTGCGACCAAATTTAACAAAATTATGGCCCTTTGTTGATTTTTTCACTATATACCATATAGAAATTTTGTGAACGCAACTCCTCTTAAACCGGATGGCAGATTTTGCTTAAACTTCCAGGGATGAACAGCTTTAATGTGTAGATGGTAGTAAAGGAAGGAATTTTTGCTGTGACCATATTTAACAGAATTATGGCCCTTTGTTGATTTTTTCACTATATACCATATGAATAATTGAACATATAAATTTTACATTTGTAATTTAATTTAACATGTACATAAGGTTACCTGTAGATCATTTTAGGTATATGTACAGAAAAAATCTTACATACAGGATATACATGCTCTTGTTTATGAGCACTTATGCATAGTGGGGGCATCCGTGTCCTATGGACACAGTTCTAGTTTAAGTGAATATCATTCTCATCCCTGGTGAGGTCAGTGGGCCGGTCTTTAATTATTGGGAGCTGCTACACTGTTATTTTAAGAGGTCAAGCATTTGTGTACAAAGAAGATGGCACTGTGTTTCCCTGTAATAATAGTTAGGTTTTCTGTGGGTCTGTACTAGGTAGCTGTGAAAGGCTATCATGTGAAGTAGCCTCAGACCTATTAATTTGATATAGAAAAAAAAATGTGAAAATATGATTTAAGTTACATTTACAGTATATTATACCATGCAAACTAAAAGCTTGGCACCCTTGTCTGCTTCAGTGCTAGGCAATAATTGCCGTGAAACTGACCTTTTGCTCTACATTTTTTTTTATTGCTGTTTTTGTGTTGGTTACCCTTGAATAATGATTACCTTTCAGTCAGTTATGAAGTCATTTGGTACATTTATATTTATATTTATATCTCAGTATTGTTGTTGTTACATGGAAGAATTAATTTCACTGTGCAGACTGCTTAAATGCTGATTGTACCCTCTGATTGGCTGAAATCACACATGACAAGATATTGCTACCAAATCTTGATTTATCTGTTTGACTGACAGAGCTGCAACAAGCATTGTATGGTCTTGCCTTTGTTGTTACAGAGTTTATATTTCAGAAACTGAAGTGAAGCACTCTAATTTTGCTAGGCGTAATTTTTTTTTTTCTGCAGGCAAAATGGTCAGACATGTTTCATAAGTTAGAAGATGAGCATCGCCGTGAGTTACGCTCTCAATATGAACGTCACCAGTACAACATACAGCGGCTTCAGCAACAGATGGAGCTGGAGTTACAGAAACAACATCTTGTCATCAGGAAAAAACTTGATATTCATAAAGAGGCCCTAGCTAAAATGTCTCCTGACAGGGACTCTTCTACTAGGTTTGTATCAATCATTGTAGCCTGGAAATAATTTTGTAGACTTTGTAACAAGAACATTCTCAAAAGTACCTTCAAATCTCAAGCAGCTTGATGGTTTTATATAAACAGTCACTTTTTAACTTAAGGCCATTTAGTCTGTACTGCTTTAGATACATGTATGTCAGTTTATTTTATGCCTTAGTTATTGATACAGAAAATATTACTGTGCTAATGATTCTGTTAATTACATAATAGAATAGTAAAAATGTTCACGATGGGTAATTTATTTAGTATTCTATACTAACAAAGCATAATTTTTGTGTCGCCTGCTACAAAGTAGCGCGACATATAGGGATCACTTCTCCATCGTCTGTCTGTCAGTCTGTCCGTCCATCACAAAACTTGTCCGGACTACTCCTCAGAAACTACTAGTGCGATTTGACCCAAACTTTAAAAGAATGATCAGTACCATGTCTAGTTGTGCATATCTTCGGCATTTTCCAGTTCATTGATTTTGTCAGAGTTATGGCTCTTATATGATTTTTATGCCCCCACTTCAAAGAAGAGGGGGTATATTGCTTTGCAATTGTCTGTCTGTCGGTCGGTCCGTCGGTTCGTAGACCAAATGGTTTCCGACCAATAACTAAAGAATGCTTAGGCCTAGGAACTTCAAACTTGGTAGGGTGATTGTCCATCACCAGTAGATGACCCCTATTGATTTTGGGGTCAAGAGGTCAAAGGTCAAGCTCACAGGAACTTTCATCCTAAAAACGGTTTCCGATCAATAACTAGAGAATGCTTTGACCTAGGTTCACCAAACTTGGTATGCTGGTTGGTCATCACCAGTAGATGACCCCTATTGATTTTGAGGTCATTAGGTCAAAGGTCAAGCTCACAGGGACCTTCATCCTAAAAACAGTTTCCGATCAATAACTAGAGAAGGCTTTGACCTAGGTTCACCAAACTTGGTATGCTGGTTGGTCATCACTAGTAGATGATCCCTATTGACTTTGAGGTCATTAGGTCAAAGGTCAAGATCACAGAGACTTTCATCCTTAAAACGGTTTCCGATCAATAACTAGAGAACGCTTTGACCTAGGTTCACCAAACTTGGTATGCTGGTTGATCATCACCAGTAGATGACCCCTATTGATTTTGAGGTCATTAGGTCAAAGGTCAAACTCACAGGGACTTCCATCCTAAATACGGTTTCTGATCAATAACTAGAGAACACTTTGACCTAGGTTCACCAAACTTGGTATACTGGTTGGTCATCACCAGTAGATGACCCTTATTGACTTTGAGGTCATTAGGTCAAAGGTCAAGATCACAGAGACTTTCATCTTAAAAACGGTTTCCGATCAATAACTAGAGAAAGCTTAGGCCTAGAAACTTCAAACTTGGTAGGATGATTGTCCATCACCAGCAGATGACCCCTATTGATTTTGGGGTCAAGGGGTCAAAGGTCAAGGTCACATTGACCTTGTAGGTAAAAAACGTTTTCCAATCAATAACTTGACAACCCATGTGCCGTTGACCCTCAAACTTCATATCTGCATTTGTCTTGGCCATTAGATGACCACTATTGATTTTTGGGTCAAAGGTCAAGGTCACATGTATGTCAAAACAATTCAGACCAATAACTTGGCTACCAAATGGCATCGGGTTTTGTGGACTGTGAGACTTACATTTTAGATAACATGTATATTTGGTCACTAGGTCAAAAGTCAGTCACAATAATCTGGCCACATGACTAATTGGCTGCCGATAGGGGGCATACATGTTTTACAAACATATCTTGTTATTTTTAAAGTTTGTCCGGACTACTACTCTTATACTACTAAAGCAATTTGAATGAAATGTTACAGGATTGATCAGTACCTCAAGTACTTGTGCATATTTAGCGGGTTTTTTGGTTGAATGATTTTTGGCTGAGTTATGGCCCTTGAAAAAAAAAAGCATTTTAGCCAACAAACATTCCAGTCACCTCTCAATACAACTGCTTAATTAGCTATCATCATGCGACACATGTGATCACTGATTGCCCTTGTGTTTTGACAGCCGCATGTTAGCTGTTTGTTGCAGAAATTCAGAAAAATTCTACCTTGGTGTCATCATAGCAGCATGGAGTGTATTGAAAATATTGAAGTTACCCAAGTAATGTTACAAGAATTTCAAACAGGCATGTGATAAATTCACTCACTTAATTGACTATCTGTGCATTGTTTATACATTCATTCACTTTTTCCAGATACAGATCAGGAGACAGAAGTTTGTCTCCAGACAGAGGACCAAGGTCACCAGAGAGGTCAGAGGTTGAGAGAAAAAGAAGAGATCAACCAGGTATGTCAGATTTTATACAGGTTAATCTAGGACCAAACCTTGAAGAGTAAAATCAGATTGCTGTAAGCAAGTAAATTCTGATAAAGATCTGCACAAAATATGTCAAAGGCCATTCCAGTTAAAAGTATGTATCCCAGCCAGGAAGGCAAAATAAAGAAATGCTTGTAGGGATGATCTTATTCTATATTTAGCTCACCTGAGTAGGTGTGATCCCACTGTGTCTGGCATCGTGTGTCGTCCATCGTCAACAATTTCTTAAAAACAACATCTCCTCTGAAACCCCTGACTGCACATTAACCAAACTTAAAAGGAATGATCCTTGGGTGGTCCATTTCAGATTTGTTCAAATGGTTCTGGTCAGTTGCATAAAAAGGTCACAGGGCTAAAAAAAGTTTCAAAAATGCAAATTAAAACAATCTTCTTGTCAGAAAGTACAAGGCCCAGAGCTTTGATATTGGTATATAACATCATCTATAGGTCCTCTACCAAAGTTGTTCAAATTATGACCTTAGTTTCAAATATGGACATTTTAAATAAAGGCTATCGCCTCGGTCAATATTGATTTTTTAGGTAAATATCACATCATATTCACCAGCTAAAATGTCCATATCTGTATAATATTGCACTTGTCATTTTTAACAGATATACTCAAGTGAGTGATTAAGGGCCAATTTTGCTCTTTTTTCATGTTTTGTAGGATACCATAATGATCTGGAAAAGCTCCATGGTGGGTTTGATACAAAGACATGGAGGGAGATATATAGAGAAGTGAGGGAGGAGGAGGAACAAATTCATTCACCATCTAAACCACTCAAACGGTCCCTGAATGATGATTTCGCAACCCTAGATAGCAGTATTGAAAGGTCAAGGCCATCAGGTCAAAGGTCATCACCACCTGGAATAAGTGATATATCAAGATCAGGCAGTGGGGAAAGGTCAAGGGAGGCTACTACAGACAGCACACAGAGAACACAAATAAATGCCAGATTTTCTAAAGCAGAGAGAGATAGATCACTGAGCAAAGAAAGTGGAAGAGCATATGATAGGGAGTTTTCTCCAGAAGGAAGAGACTCAAGGTCATCAGAGAGGGAATCTCTGTCAAGGTCACTTGGAAGAAAGTCTGTCTCTCCAGAGCCTCTAAGAGGTATGTAGTAACCATTAAATCTACCTTATTACATCCTTAGCTTACTTGTTTTAGCTGGCAAAACAGACGCCAGATACTGTAACTGAAAGACACTAGTATAATGTCTGATAGCTGAATCAGGGATTTAGACTGAAATTACCCTGAAGATGACATGATATAGAAAGAACCTCTTTCTAATTTTATACCAGACCATTATACCCTGTATTATTAGGTGACCTCGGGATTCCCGTCAAGAGATAATGTAGCTTTATCATAAAGAAAACTCTTAAATCGTAAATTAGTTGCATTGTATTTTGTCGTCATTACAAATTAAGTATATATCATTATAAATAGCTTATTTGCCAGATATGGCAGATAGGAAGGAAATTTAAGTATGAACAACTTAAAGAATATATAGATATTTTCACTTTTTAAGTTGTTTAATTCTTTACTTTATTGCTAGATGTGTCTGCTACAGAAGGAGTTTCCCAACATGTAAGACAGCTATTGGATAATCTGAATGATAGTCGACACAGTTTGCATGACCTGGAAGACAATGTGACCTTTGAACGACCACTAAGTCACCGTGATGACACAGGAAGTGAAAGGCCACGAGCTGGGGTATACAGCAGCCCTATGCCTTTTCTCAGTAAGGGAAGGCACACCAAGGTACGTGTAGCTTTTATTAGCTCACATGAGGATTGATGGTTGTCCATTCGTCATCCACAATTCATTCAAACGATATCTCCTCTGAAACAACTGGGCCAAATTTAATGAAACTTGCCTGGGATGTTCCTTGCATAAAGCTCTACCAAGATTGTTCAAATGGTTCCGGTCCATTGCTTTGCTGAGTCACTGGAGCTAAAAACAGATTTTTAAAGTTGGATCTTTAAAAATCTTCTTCTCCGAAACCTCAAGGCCTAGAGCTTAGATATTTGGTATGAAGCTTCATCTAGTGGACCTCTACCAAGTTTGTTCAAATTATGACCCTGGGGTCAAAACTGACCCCACCCCAGGGGTCAGTTGATTTCACATAGATTTATATAGAGAAAACTTAAAACTCTTCTTGTCAGAAACCACAAGGCCTAGAGTTTAGATATTTGGTGTGCAGCATTGTCCAGTGGATCTTTACCAAGTTTGTTCAAATCATGTCTCCTGGGTCAAAAATAGCCCAGCCCAAGGGGTCACATGTTTTACATAGAGTTATATAAGAAAAACTTTTAGTAAATCTTCTTGTCAGAAACTGCAAGGCCTAGAGTTTAGATATTTGGTGTGCAGCATTGTCCAGTGGACCTTTACCAAGTTTGTTCAAATCATGGCCCCTGGGTCAAAAATGGCCCCGCCCCAGGGGTCACATGTTTTACATAGAGTTATGTAGGAAAAACTTTAAAAAATCATCTTGTCAGAAACTGCAAGGCCTAGAGTTTAGATATTTTGTGTGTAGCATTGTCCGGTGGACCTCTACTAAGTTTGTTCAAATCATGGCCACTGGGTCAAAATAGGGCCTGCCCCGGGGGTCACTTGTTTACATAGAGTTATATAGAAAAATTTTTTTAAACAGTCTTCACATCAGAAACCAAAAGGCATAGAGCTTAGATATTTAATATGTAGCATTGTCAAGAGGACCTCTACCAAGTTTGTTCAAATCATGGCCCCTGGGTCCAAAATGGCCCCATTGGTCACATGTTTTACATAGAGTTGTATAGGAAAAACTTCAAAAATCTTCTTTTCATATACCACAAGGCCCAGAATTAAGATATTTGGTGTACAGCATTGTCTACTAGACCTGTAACAAGTTTGTTCAAATCATAGCCCCCGGGTCAAAAAAAAGCCCCGCCCAGGGGTCACATGTTTTACATAGAGTTATGTAGGAAAAGTTTTAAAAATCTTCTTGTCAGAAACCACAAGGCCTAGAGTTTAGATATTTGGTTTGCAACATTGTCTAGTGGACCTCTACCAAGTTTGTTTAAATCATGACCCTTGGGTCAAAACTGGCCCCACCAGGGGGGTCATTTGATTTTACACAAGGATTTATATAGGGAAAACTTTAAAAATCTGCTGCTCTGAAACACCAAGGGATATACCTTCAATTGTTCCTTGTTATGTCTCCCCCAACCCGCCCTTCTGATGGAGACATACTATTTTTGCCCTGTTTGTCTCTCTGTCTTTCACACTTCGTTTCCTTTCAATAACTTGAGTACCAGTTGACCCAAAGCCTTCAAACTTCACAGGGTTATTGCCCTTATTGAGTACAAAAAATCCCTTTTGTGTTTTGGGTCAGTAGATCAAAGGTTAAGGTCAGAGGGACCTCTAGAGTGAAAACCGTTTCTACTCAATAACAGGATTACCATTTCACCCAGAGCCTCCAATCTTCATAGGATGATTGCTTATACTAAATAGAAGAACCATATTGTTTTTGTGGCTAGTATGTCAAAGGTCAGGGTTACAGGGACCTGTAGAGTGAAAACTATTTCTGCAGTAGTACCATAACACCCAGAGCTTTCAAACTATGTAGGATAATTATACCCCCACTTCGAAGAAGTGGGAGGTATACTGTTTTACCCTTGTCCGTGTGTCCGTCCGTCCGACCGTCCGTCCGTCCGTAACAAATTTCCGTTGCAGTTTTCTCAGCAACTATAACAAGCAGAAGCCTGATATTTCACATATTGCTATACCCTATAGTCCCATATGGTGTAAAGCGATTTTATGCTCCTTGCTCATCTACTTCCTGTTTACCGAATGTTTTTAGATTTTGTCACTATATAGGTGCATTACATCAACCAAACGACAACTTAATTTTCCGTCGCAGTTTTCTAAGCAACTAGAGCATGCAGCCGCCTGATATTTTGCATATTGCTTTATCCTATAGTCCCATATGGTGTAAAGCGATTTTATGCTCCTTCCTCATCTACTTCCTGTTTACCGAATACTTAGATTTTTACACCTAGTTGACATACATTCACAATTTCCATCACAGTTTTCTCAGCAACTATAAGATGCAGCAGCCTGATATTTTGCATATTGCTTTATCCTATAGTCCCATATGGTGTAAAGCGATTTTATGCTCCTTGCTCATCTACTTCCTGTTTACCGAATACTTAGATTTTTACACATAGTTGACATACATTCACAATTTCCGTCACAGTTTTCTCAGCAACTATAAGATGCAGCAGCCTGATATTTTGCATATTGCTTTATCCTATATTCTCATATGGTGTAAAGCGATTATATGCTCCTTGCTCATCTACTTCCTGTTTACCGAATACTTAGAAGTTACCAACACACAGGAAAGGAGGTTCACTTGATCGTGGTTTTGTGAATAAAGGCTTCGATGAATCAGAAATCACAGATGTAATACCTGTTCATTATTCTGACCATTTTCATATTCATCTAGCTGTGCCTTGGATGAAGTTGTATTAAATTCAGGTAAATACTCGGAAAAATTTGACACTCTTTATACATATGACAAATGCAAATTACATTATAAAAGTCAAATTTCTGATAGCGGGGGTATCACTAGTGAGCATTAGCTCACAAATTTACTTGTTGTATTAGAAGATCCCTATTGTTTTTAGGGTCCATAGGTCAAAGGTTAAGTTCACAGGGACCTGTAGAGTGAAAACTGTTTCTGCTCAGTTACTGGAGTACCATTTTACCCAGAGCCTTCAAACTTCATAGGATGATTTTCTTTACTCAGTAAAAGAACCCAATCATTTTTGGGGTCAGTAGGTCAGAAGTCAAGGTCACAGGGACCTGTAGAGTGAAAACTATTTCTTCTCAGTAACTGGAGTATCATTACACCCAGACCCTTCAAACTTTATAGGGTAATTATATTAGAAAAACCCTCTTGTTTTTGGGGTCTGTAGGTCAAAGGTCAAAGTCACTTGGACCTGTAGAGTAAAACTATTTCTGCTAAAAAAATTGAGTACCATTACACCCAGAGTCTTCAAACTTATTGCAAACTTATTCAAACTTGCACCCATAAAAACCAATAATGATATTTGTAACATGAGCAATGAGACTCAGGTGAGCGATTTATGGCCATCATGGCCCTCTTGTTTTTTATAAGCTTCAGCATTGACATTAGAACTGCATGCGTAATTTTGCTTGCACATTTCAACTAAGGAGCTTGTCTTTAAGAGAACAAAGTTTTGGATGTCTGATTATGCTGTACTTTAGTTGAATGTCTTTCACTGGCCATGCTGTTAAGAGTATTGGTATTCAGGAGAATAACATAGGGTCATTATGGCCTTCTTTATATTAAGGTGATCTAAAAAAAATAATATGTTCTGTTAACCTTAGATCTTCAGCTTACAGAGCTTTTCACAAGCAATTGAAGTTTCTAGATAAAAGTTTTATTTTGTAGAGATAAAGACACACTGCTTAATATTTATGAGTATGTCAGAAACATAAAAATTGAAAATTCAGGACTTTTAACAGTGCAGCCATTAACAAGTTTTTTAGCTGCTACAGTTGGTTTCAGTTTTGAAGAAATACTATAAAAGTACTGTAAATTGTAACCATTACTTTTTCAGTCAACAGACATATCATTTGAAACCTCAGCTTTGGCAGATTCAAGTCGTATGACTCAGTCTTTACCGATAGTCCGTGATAAAGCTGAATTTTACAGTGATCGACCAAGATTTACAGATGGCCGAAACAGATCATCAAACTCATTACATATGGATGATTCTTGTCTCTCCCCAAGGTATTAATGATTGCTATATTTGTGTATTTATCTAACATACAACCTTTATTGAGAAATCATTTTGGAATTGATATCAAGATCAGCTCAACATGAATTATGCTGTTCATGCTGCTATTAATCTAGAGTGCAAACTTTTCTTGATAGTTCTATTTAAGCCTCATTTAACCTCAGTTTAGTATATTTTACTTCATTTTGGAATGGAAGTAAGTAAACCACATTTGCAGTTGGCTAAGTTATCTTTCTGCCACAAAGTCAGTGGTGGGGATAAGGTAATGTTCCCTGTTACCACTATCTAAAGCTTTTGTCCCAGATATCACCTAGAAACCCTTCATTGAATTGACTTAAAACTTTGAGGATAGGTTGATGGGAAGAAATGAACAAAACAAGAACCAGAACCATAACTTTACAATGGCTATTTGCCAGTTATTTTCCCTATGTTAAAATTTTGTACATGTAGCCTACCACTAACCCTTCCATGTATTGGATGGCATTAAGGGGATATGTAGGGCACAAAAAATGTAAGTCAGGTTGGTTATCTGAAGAGTTATTGCCTTTTGTTAAAATTACTAATCAAAATTTTACCTTGAGCATGATTCTGTGATCCAGCCATGCTGGTATTCTGTTTTTGTAGAGTTGTTGCCATTTGTTTATTTATTCCTAAGTATTATTATCTGCTGTAAAAATTGTTAGACCATAAATCTTTTACCATTTATGATAATAATTAATACGAAGTTGTAAACTTGACTGGAGAAGCACAGAGCACAAGAACTATAACTCTGCCTTCAGGTTGTGAAGATTTATTGCCCTTTGTACAATTTCTCATAAATTTTAAAAATGCTGTAATTATTGAACTATGCTGGTTGAAATAAGAGTGCATTCAAGAGAGGAATTGAGTGCAAGGACTATACCTGTTTTTTGTACTCTCTGAGAACTTACTGACCTTTAATGAACATCTAATAAAAATCTTCTGAAGTGTAACACCTAAACCATAAAAGGTTATTATCATAATTTTTTAGAGAATAGTTACATGTAGATGATAATAAAGTGTACCATAACTTGAACTTTATTTTATTTACTTTCATAAGTTAATATCTATTCTTTTGTTGAAATTTTATGTTCATCCCTTGACAGTAGATAGTGAGAGAAAGTACACTGTTGTTTTAAAATGATAACTCTTCATTGTTTTAGATTATCTCCCTTTGTAGTATATACTTGTTCAAATTTCTATTGAAAATGACTTCAGAAGTATTTAGAGTGTTTAGTTTTATGTTCACTTAAACTATTAAAAAGATTAATTTGAAATCATGCATGACTGCTTTATGTTTGGCATGGTCAAAAACAGTTTTTCCAGTGTTCCTAATGTCCTTTTCATTTGAAAAGCCCTTTGCTACTATTGTGTCATTATCACACATAGCTCTTGAAAATATTTAAAGAAAGTGTAGGCAATCTTTAAAAGCCTACTGTATATGTTTTCAGTACCCGCATGAACCTCAGAGAAAAGCATGCAAAGCATCTGGCTGATTTGAGAGCATACTATGAGGATGAGTTGAAGGAATTACGGAAAGCTTTATCTGATTCAATAGATGCATCTGCTGTAAGTGTGGACACATCAGTGCAGTCGTCAGCACAGACAGAGCTTTTAGAGGCTGAGAATAAACAGCTTACTGACAGGTGTCGCATTCTTGAGGATGAAATCGAAGAAATGCAAACGTAAGGATGTTTCCTCCGAAATTCTTTGCTGCAGTTAAAGTCAGGATAGATAGCTAAATCACTGATAGATCTTGAAAGTTAAATCAAAGGACAGGAAAATCTTAGAGTAAAAGTCTGTATTTTTGTTGAAAAATCTCAGATGCTTGAAAACTGGCTTTTGGAAGCATAAGGTTTCTGTCAGACTAGCATGATATGTTGAAATGTTTTAGCTGACCTGAGTCATGCATCATCAGTATATTAGCTTGTGAACTTACTAGAGGCCACTTTTTTTATCCATCCCTATTAAACTTTCTCAGAATTTTTGTCCTGATAATCACATAGAGGAGCTCAAAAATGGGTTATGTAGAATCAAAAACTTGCTCACCAGTTAAGATTAAAGGAAAGCTAAGTCAATAGTCTAAGACACATTTTTTATGCCAACAGAGGGAGGGCATATTGTTTTTGGTCTGTTCATTTGTTTGTTTGTTTGTCACAAAACTTTAACATTGACCGTAACATGGAAGTCCTTCCACCTACAGCCTCCAAACTTCACAGGTGCATGCACCTTGATGAGCTCTACCTGCCAGACCCACTTAGAGGCAGTCATCTGAGTTCAGTGGAATACTTTGTGAACAATCTAACCCCACTCAGAGGCAGTCATCTGAGTTCAGTGGAATACTTTGTGAACAATCTAAGTTGTTCAGAATAATTATTCTGATGATCTTTGGTAAAGTTTGAAACCAGATTATGTCATCTGATGATTGAAACATTTCTGTGTATGACAGATCATATTTTACCATTATAAATATTTCTCAGATGAGCGATGTAGGGCCATCATGGCCGTCTTGTTAACCAATATAAGATATGTTATGTTATGATAAACATAGCAGTTTTCATGTATATTGATAATGGAAAAAAGGCAACATAAATATACCTGTTAAAGTTGTATGATACATATTTATTAAAAAGGTGTTTTCAGTTGAAAGCTTATGTAAATAATTATCTTCTTAAGTATCAAAACTACCTTGAGTAATGAGAAGAGTAGGTAGTAGAAGGGCTATGATACCAACACTCTAACCCCAAAAAATCTGGATACAAAAACTGTTAAGAAATATGAAAAGTATACATTGGTTCACTATGTACCTTTATCTGTTTGCAGGCGAATTAGAACTTTGGAGCAGAAGAACCATGGCTTGGAAAAAAGAGCAGTAAGTATTGTTTACATCAATTACAGCACAGTTTCTCCTAGGTCTATATAATTTTTACGTGTACTTATGTACATAACATAGCAAGCTTGTAATATTTTCTGTGAGGTATTTCGATATCAGATTTATTTGATATTTTGGGTAGATGCCTTCATATGTTTGGATAAAAGAGGACATCCATTGACAGTTCATTTGCGTTGATTACGCACATTTGAATCTTGCTGTATTTTATTTCCATAAGCTATCATGTGTTTACGATTGATACTGCGCATCAGGCCTATAGATCTTGTGATATACTGTTAAAACCAAACAATGGAACAGGCATGTATCATGAGAGTTTCTTTCGAAGGTGCGATAATTTTCAGCAGCAAACAACTTCATAAAATGGTTTCAAATTCCAAATATTTAAGTTGAGGTTAAGTATTGTTAGATATTCAATGAGCTTGATCAGGAAGTTTTATCTTGTGTATAATTTTAGAGTGAGTACGCTGCAGCATTTACAGACTCACAGACAATGAGTATACAACATCGAGCACACATCGAGGAACTGCAGAGGTACTGTCGGGAACGTGATGACCTCATTAATGAACTCGAGTCCAAGAAGGTGTCAAACGAGGACAGCATGAAGATATACAAGAAAAATCTAGAAGATGAGATGGAACTTCATAGACAAGATAAAATAGTCTTACAAAGAGTAAGTTGTTCTTTTTTTTTTTGTTGTTGTTTTTATGCCCCCGAAGGGAGGCATATAGTTTTTGAACTGTCCGTCCGTCAGTCCGTCCGTCCGTCAGTCCGTCCGAAAACTTTAACATTGGCAATATCTTTCTTATTAGTAAATGGATTTACTTCATACTTGGACACAACACCCCTTTGGACAAGACCTTTCCACTGACCTATATTTTTTTGACCTTGACCCCTGAATGACCTTTGCCTTGCAGATCCAATTGTCCAAAAACTTTAACATTGGCAATAACTTCTTTATAAGTAAGTGGATTTACTTCATACTTGGACACAGCACCACTTTAGACAAGACCTTCCCACTGACCTATATTTGTTTGACCTTGACCCCTGAATGACCTTTACCTTGAATATCCAATTGTCCAAAAACTTCAACATTGTCCATAACTTCCTTATTAGTAAGTGGATTTACTTCATACTTGGACACAACACCCCTTTGGACAAGGCCTTCCCACTGACCTTTAATTATTTGATCTTGACCCCTGAATATCCAATTGTCCAAAAACTAATATTTGGCCATAACTTCCAAATTGGTAAGTGGATACACTTCATACTTAAACACGACACCCCTTTGGACAAGGCCTTCCCACTGACCTATATTTGTTTGACCTTGACCCCTGAATGACCTTCACCTTGAAGATCCAATTGTCCAAAAACTTTAACATTGCCCATAACTTCCTTATAAGTAAATGGAATTACTTCATACTTGGACACAACCCCCTTTGGATAAGACCTTCCCACTGACCTATATTTATTTGACCTTGACCACTGAATGACTGGTTCTCAGTTCAAAGGTCAAAGCACCACATTCGGGGGCATTGTCATCTTACAGTGACAGTTCTTGTTGTTTTTTTTTTAATACATACTTATCTTTCGTGTTATATTTATACACTTAAACAGTTATGGCACTGACATTTGTTCTTACATAAAATTTAGTAAAGACAATACATCAGTTAATGAAATACATCATACAGTTTTATAAGGTTTCAGTTTAATAAAAACTATCCAACTATAATTTGTTGTTGAGTGTATGAGCTGGACTTTCAATTTTTAATTTTTTTTAGCTTTCATGGCTCATAACCAGTTACCATTATTTCAGTATATTTACTATCATAACCTTATGAATGGAAAACATACAGTTTTTGAAGGATTTTGTTTAAAAAATATTTGTATTTAAAGTCAAGATACATATTTGTGCCTCAAGACTGGATTTTTTTAGTGGGCCACTTCTTCCAGTAGTTTTGGTTCTTTTTGGGGTAAATCTAGTAAATGAAACTCCTCTTGCAATGGTTTTAAAACATTTTTGTATGCCCATGGTGTCATTTTTAGTTATTTGTCCTTATATTTAACTGTGTAGGAAGTTTAAACTTACTTATTTTACATTTTATTGGTTTCGTTTAACTGTGAAGGAAGTTTAAACTTACTTATTTTACATTTTACTGCTTTTGTTTAACTGTGTAGGAAGTTTAAACTTACTTATCTTACATTTTATTGCTCTTGTTTAACTGTGTAGGAAGTTTAAACTTACTTATTTTACATTTTATTGCTCTTATTTAACTGTGTAGGAAGTTTAAACTTACTTTTTTTACATTGATTTTGAAACAAGCTCTTTCAATTTGATAAGTGTTTCCTGTGTTCATACCACTAGTTGCAGAGTATGTGGAAAGTAAAAAATCACTGGAGACCCTCAATTTTGGTTTGATTCTAACCATCCATCTTCAGTGAAGTTAGATTCCTGACGTATACAGTATGTATTTTTCAGATGATGGACAGGTATGAGTCCCTGGAGAGAGAGTATAAGCTGCTACAGGAGACGATGAACACCACTGAGAACAAACTGTATGAGGCAAGGACTGAAGTTGTAGAACTTAACAGGTTGGTTACATGAACAGATGTCTTGATAAATTACCACTGTGAATTTAAAATTACAATATAAATTTAACTTACTGTAAAAAAAAGTTGCAGTTTAGTATTGACAAGGCTATGGTTGAATTCGGTTGAAATTTCTTGAACTATTCAACAGATTTGTCATAGCATTTAAAAAATGGTTATACCAAAAGGGTACAGCCAAAATATAATGTCCTGAAGGATTTCAATGTTCTACAGGCTTTACCATAATTTTACATTTTTGCAAAAAAAAAAAAAAAAAAAAAAAGGAGGAGTTGGTATGTCTGACTATCAAAAATATAACTCTCATGCTGGTCAGTGCAGTATAATATTTTGCCTCTGTTGGTATCTGTTGGCTAACCACTTACCTTTAGTTGACTATCTGAAGTACAGTGCTGGATTTGATGTTTACTTTCAGAACTATATCAAAGTTAGAGTTGGAGAATAAACGTCTAGGAAGAGAAAATGACAATCTTAGACACAAAGTTACACAGTCTCTGAAGTAAGTCCTGATCCCTACAAATTTGGTAACCTTTATGTTCAGCTTGTATTTATACCTATAGCAAAGCTTTACATAGGATTTGTTCAGTCCAAGTAAGAATACAACAAACAGTAAAAAAATATATTCTACCAGTGTTAAATAGAGAAAAAGTTCTGTCAATAAAAGCAATGTCAACTTCACTGAAGTTGCTTTGTTTACTAGTAAGAAAACCAAGAAATGTCTTGGCTATAATCTGTGGTGGTCTTCTTGAAAAACAGCTAGGATTACACCCAACCTTGAAGGTGAATAGAGAACTATTAAAGTTCAGTCTGGTTGCTCAGAATCCATTGTTATGAAGTCCTGACTGCTGAAATAAGTAAGATCTACTGCCCCTGTCTAAGTAACTGCTTTTCTGAAATCACTGAAGTTTTTAAAGTTGACACTCAAAAGAAGTTTCTTTTTTTCATGATCTTGTTGTCAGTGTGTAAGTATGTTGTGAATGATTGTGTTTTTTGTGTGTGTGTTAAGGTAGTACAGTTTATAGATAGTTTTGTGAGGAAATAATCAATTACGTATTTGTTACAAGTTAATATTTGGGGTAGCGGTTTTAAGCTCACCTGAGCACAGGATGCTTAAAGTGACCTTTTGTTATCAACCTTTGTCTGACATCCAGAGTACGTCATCAACTTTATCAGGCCACATTTTTTTGTCCATCCATCATAAAACTTGCAAAGAATTTTTGTCCTTATGATATCTAATAATCTTGGGCAAGTTTTTGGGACTACATACAGCCAGTAAATGATCTGTCTATTTTTAGCAAGCAATAGGCAAGAACTACATTAAACGTTGTTTGATTTCTGATGGTAATATCTAAATATAGTCATCTGATTTTCACAGAAAGATTCTCTTCTGTGTTTGATCTGCTTTCCAACATGGATGAATGGGTTAATTTAAACAAAACATTGAGAAAAATGAAGTTCCAAAACTAGGTCACCAGCTAAATTCAGTGGAAAACCTTTTAAACCTCATGATGGTTTCTAGGACAGTTTTTAAACCAGGTCATGTAGGTTAAAAAGACAGATTGTACTTGACCATTATGTTTTCAGTAAGAACAGTGGTACTCAGGTGAGTGATATAGGGCCATAATAGCCCTTTTGTTTTGTCAGTGTTTTCTGATATCTGTTTTTCCTGTAATATTTGTTGATTAAACTTTATATTAATGTAGTAGTATTATTAATGTAGTAGTATTTAGACTAGATCCAGCTTATTTGATACTTCTTTCTCACAAAATCATTACTGCAGTTTGCCATTTTGGAAACCCTGTTATGCAGAGCTTCTTAAAGATTTGTTGAGCCTTTTCTTGTGTATTGTTCTTAAAGTGAATTTAGTTTTCTGATAAGTTTTGGGTAAAGGACACACAAAGGTATGCCAGAATTTTCTCTTATCAAGTTCCCCTGACTGATTTGGATAAACTCTGCCAGAATCAGATATTTTACTTCTTAAATAGATAACACAGAATTGGAGTTACAAGTTATTACCAGCTGTTCATCTAATTAAACAGTTTATCTCAACTTCATGAGTCATTTGGAAGTCCCTCATCTCCTAGAGAAGTCCAGAACAGTCTGAAGTCTCACTCACCACATGCTCAGCATGATGCGTCTCTAGGTGTATCTCAGCCAACTCTTACAGACCAGAGGCTACCAGGCTTTGCTACTTCCATGCAGGATTGGAGTCTGGCTCAAAGGTCACGTCCTAAATCAGCAGAGGTGAATACATCAAAGAGAGAGGAGTTAAATGTTAGCAGACAATCAGGTATGGAAGACAACCTGTCAGGACTTTCATATAATTAAGCTATCATTGTTTTATGCAATTTTGGGTATTTCTTGAGCTTTGTGATTTGACCAACGACAAGAGAAAAAGGGCACTCAGACATAATTTTTGGAAATTGACCTTTAAACTTATTTTTAATGAACAATATCTCAGGATTATTGTCTGAAAATTCCAGCTTCCTACATAGAACAGACATGATATTCTATCATGTTGAAGAGTAACATGAAATGCAAAATTGATATACCTTAAAATTATTTCACATACCCAAATTTGAAGTCAGATCCTATCAAAGTTCCAATTGGCAGTAAATTAATCTATTAGATTTATATATATTTGAAGTACAGCTATTTCATTGTAAAATTCTATACCTTTTAAATATATATATCACCTGTTTAAAAATAATTTTTATCATTGAACGTGGCTATTTATTCAGGTATCAATTTTACATAAGAAAGAACTGTCTCCAAACACTGTTGACATGGTAATGGTCATCAAGAAATTTGATACAAAATAGGCATTTTTAGGAAGGGCAGTATTCTGGCTATGAATTTCTTCAACTTTGTTTTTGAAGAGGATGAGTATTTGTCATTTTTTGCTGATTTTCATTTCATTTTAATTCAGTAGTAAAACAAATGTCTGAGTGCCCTTTTTCCAGTGTGGTCGGTTATTTACTAGTTATATTGTAAGCGTTTTTATGTATTTATATTTCGTCTTTCTTGTATTTTGCCCTCACTTAAGAGACATGAGATACATTTCAGTATCTTTTTATGTTTTGACACAGTTGTATTTAATATTCCTTGCAAAGACATAAAAACTAGTTGATATAGTTCATACTAAATGACAGACGTCTTTACTGGTCTCTGTAGACTGGTTGATAGTCAAGGACTGATACTCTTCTTGCTGTTACAGGAAAGCACTAGCAAGAGGTTATATATTATGAGTTTTGAAACTTACAAATCTCAAACACCATTCAGTTTTAAAGGTCCTACAAGAAGTAAAAAAACTGTAGTGTGAGTTGAGGCAGTGCCTTAGTTCATCTTACCAATATGAGCTTGAACCCGTTGTTAATTCTTTAATTTCTAATAACAAGCCATGATAGTTGTTTTCATACCCTGTTACATTCATTTATATACAGCCAGTAAAAACTCAATTTATATAAACATGTATTACATGCAGTTGTGCAAAAAGAGAAGAAGGAATCCAAATCCAAAAGGAAGGAGAATAGAGAGTCAAATAAGGGGAGACAATCAGAAAACTCAGCAGGTGCTAGAATGAACAGAGAGGATTCCTCCTTGTCAGCTTCCAGAGAGGATGTGTCAAAAAGGTAATTCAATTGACTTAAATTACATTCAGTTCTGTATTCAGAGAACACTTAAAGGAGTACTACACTACCGGTATTTAAACCACCAGATAGTGCTGGGGCAGATTTTAAAAATATTCTAACTGTGCTGATCTTTTGCTGAGATTACATGTATGTTAAAACAAAAATCATAGTTTCTGAAGAAAATGTACTTAGTGGGGCATGATACTATTTCTTACCAGTCTCTTGTAATATAAGTATTATATACTTCTTCAAAAGTGTATTTACAGAAAAAAATAACTTGTCAAGCAGGCAGTCTGAATTGAGTAACAAGATCTGCAGTACACTAAGAATCAGATTCTTTCTTAAAACACAATTCACTATCCTCCTGAACAATGGATCATAAAACACTCACCCTTTAATTCAAATACATGTAGTGTCTTAAAGGTTATTGTTTCTTATGCAAGGCGGACTGTACTGCTACAATGTGTATATATCAGAACATTCAGTCATAATGAATGAATCAGTTCAAAATCTCAACTTGGAATAGTTACAGGTGAAATCAGCTGAGTTTCATTCTAAAGATGCTTAAGGAGTTCTTGTGCATATTTTTTTTTTTTTTTTTTCCTTTTTATGGAAAACCATTTTTCTATAGATTTATGTTCTATACTTTGAAGTGTTCAGTTCACACATTTTTGTATGTACTAGATTCTTAAATTAATCTCATTTGTAGATCTCAGTCAAGAAAAAATGATGTAGAGGAAAGACCTGTGAGGGACATCACTCCTGGTGGAGAGAGAACTCCACCAAGAAGGGACAAAACTCCACCAAGAAAGGACAAAACTCCACCAAGAAAGGAAGTTACTTCTCCAAGATCAGCATCTCCATGTAGTCAAGCTGAATCTGAAGTGTCTGATTACTCTCCACTTTTAAAGGTACAAACAGTTACTGCTTACCATTTTAGAGGAATATAGTATACTGGTTATAATCAGACCTTTTCTTTCCTGAAGACTGTGACTTGTAAATACTTAGAAGCTGGCTTATATAGGGCATTATTTACAGAAAAAAGCTGCAAAAGCATTAGAACAAGTTACACAATTCAATAAATGTATTATATTCTTTGTCTTTAAGAAATCCAGTGTTACAGTAGGTTTGGGATCATGGTACTGGATTTTATGCATATTTTTGCAGGCAGAGAGAGAGTTATTTAAGTTGCGTGACATGATGCGTCAGGCTGTTGCTGTAAAACCATGTGTATCACCCCCTCAACCAAAACTTCAAAAGAAATTTTATGGTAGTGAGCGCCCTACAAGCACAGATGAGTACACAGTAGATCTAGGCGTCCCGCGAGGTCGGAGAGAAAAACCCAGCATTAGTAGTCATTCCAGTGTTGCTAAAACAAAGTCAAGCCAAACACCAGTGAAGTCTGTAAAGACAAATGGAAAGAGGGCTACCTCTGGGAAATCAGAGAGAAGTTCAAAACCAATAGATAAAGGGCCAGTGAATGAGGAGAGAAAAGAGCATGGACCACAAAAGCTTGAAAGAGAATCTCACAGACAAGGGGAGAGAACTCCAGCTCGGGAAGATTTTGCAAACAGCTCTACCAGGTGTGTATCAGATAAATTCTTATTTGCTTCTCATGTTTGATGTTATTATTGTTCGGTATAACAGTATTATAGCTAAGTTTGTAGGGGTATAATTATGTGGCAGCCCTTTTGGTTTTTACTTTGGATATCAGTGAATACAAGATTTAATATTTGAGGACATCAAAACATTTTTGAATAGTGAAACAATCTTTGAACAATCTTGTTAAATTCTTGAGATTTGAAAAACAGTTCCTAAAAATTACTGAAGAAGAATTTAGGTCAAGACTTTCAGACTTCTAACTGAAAGGATGGTCAGTCATGATAAAAAGATGACTTCTGGTGTTGACCCCACTGGTTCAAAGGTCATGCTCCCAGAGGCATGCACTTTAAAATTAGTTTCCACTCATTAAGTGTAGAACAGCTGAACACAATGCCCTCGAATTATACAGGTTGGTTGGGAAGAGTTGGTAGAAGAATAATATTGAGCCTGTTTAGTCAAAGGTAAAGCTCATACATTGAAGTCAAAGGGAGCATACATTTTTTACAAACCTTTGTTTTTTCATTTAGGTTTGACATTGATTTCAATGAGGAGGACAAGACATTGTCTGTGACTCCAAGAAAATCAGACAACCAGTCCAGAAAACAGAAAAACTTGCAAAATGGCGATGCTGATGACCAGTCAAGGGAAGTGAAACAGAAAAAAACTGCCACAAAAGAAACTAACACTGGTAAAGACTTTATTTTACATAGTATTGGTTCCAAAGGGAAATGTTCATATTACCAGATTAATCCAGATTGATAAGTTTTCGTGGAGTTGTGGGCCCTTTTGTTTTCCTGCAGCATCGTCTGTGTTAGGCCTTTTTCTCATTAAACTTAAGCTGTAATTAAATGAAACTTTATGGGAAGCTTCAATATCAAGGGAAGATGTGCATATTACAATCATTGTGCTAATTATTTCTCCCTCAGTTATGGGTCCCTTTATTTGCTACATATAATATGCAGTAGCACAATTCATGTCCAGTAGCCAATGGACTTAAATAATTTTTTAGCATGTGGAGATGTGCTTTATTACTAGCATGGTGAAGACTGATTGGATTTATGCCTTTTATGGGCTGCTTGATTTTGCAACATGTAGAATACTGTAGTATTTTTCATGTCTAGGCTATTTCTCAGCAATCACTCGTTTGAATTCCATTAAAAAATTTATTTGAATCTTGGTACCAAAAGGAGTTGTGCAGATCACCAGTATGATTTGAGATCAAGGTTATGCTATGAAAGGATTTCAGTGACACCTGAAATGCAGATTCTGTGACAATTGAAAGAGGCTTTAAAAGGCAAACAGACTTCTGAAAGGGCCATGTCATAGACTAGCTTCGAGGAGCATCCATTGTTTCCAGTGATTTCTTACAAAGATATGATAAAATGTATTAATATACTTGTATAATTTTCAACATAAAAACTAATAGACACAGGGAAAGAAATATGAAAAATCCAACATATATGTTAACTTTTATGTAATTTTAGTATCTGATATATGAATTATATATCTAATTAATGTAACTGTCAAAAAGATATTACAAATGCATGTGCTTTCTGGCACAGAGGAAAGAAAATCATTTAAAGTCTGTTTAAAAAATAGATGCAAGACTGACAAAGTGTTAAGCCTTTATAAACTATAACTGTAATATGTATAGAGGAAATAATTACAGGCGCTGAGGCACAGGTAGAAAACACACTAGATATGATGAGAAGTGGGCAGTACACGTCCCGACCAGAGTGGGAAAATATCTACACATCCCTGGCTAAGCCAAAGTCTGACAGTCAGGAACGACAAAGAAGCTTGGTGAGAAATTTACCACATGGACTTTGAAGTAAAGCATTGGCTGTGATGACGTAACTAGGACAGTATTAGTTTCTTTGTAAATTTAAGGCTTGAAACAGAAAGTTATGGTCTTTCTGTAAAAAAGGAATATACATGTAGTCATGTAAATACAAAAAAAAACATATTTGGAAACAGCCATTATACTAACTGTTTTAAATGTTTTTCACTGTTACAGTATCAGTTATATTATCATGACTAAGTAAGGATTTGTATATTGGCAAGATTAAGCAAGTTGCCACTTTGAAAAGGGCCTAGTAGCATTATTGTCAGTGTTGCTATGTTTATAGGAAGAGAAGGTGAAGGACAGGTTAAGAAATATAGCAGAAATGGAGAGTCGTTATGACGGCTTGCAAGTACAGAAACGTCAGCTGGAGTCCAGTCTCAATAAAATACCTCTTCATGGAAGAGTGGACAGGAACAGCAGAAGACAAAAGGTTTGATGATGTTTTTCTTTCCTTGTATGTTTCATTGAAAATGTACAGTATGCTTGAAGATAGGTGTGATAGTCAAAAGTTATAAATGTTTGGATATATAAAGGACTAGGAATTTACACTAGGAAATAATAATGATAATAAAGAGTTTATTTAATGAGGTACATAAGCCTTTAACAATCTTCCTTGTGGACCTCAACAGTCTTCCTTGTGGACCTGAAGAAACAATAACATATTCGTATAATGCTGTGTGGATGATAAAATGACCAATCTTTTGAGGCTTAATATTTTTTGTGCACCTCATGGGTGTTAAGCCATTTGGCTGGCTATCTTGTCCACTGCACTTTCATTTCCAGACTATTTCACAGGAGCCAGAGTGTTGAAATCAGCTAAAGTTTGTTCAGAGATTCACTAGCAAGAGGAGATGCACATATTTTCATAATGAATTTTCTCAAAGATTTTGGTCCTTTATTTGTTAAATCAATTTAGTTTGATACCTGTCCAAAATTACTCGGTTTTGGAAAAACTGCCATTCTGGGTGCATCCATGGATTCATTTGATATTCTTTTTAAAAATAATACAGTAAGAAGAAACACGAACTATCATATCAATCAACAGAAGAATGTCTTACTAGGCAGAGTCTATAACAGTCACTATAAGACACAAGAACTGAACTGTTGGGTATCAAATTTATAACCTTGTTTTATATTGTGTATATTTTAGGAGGAGTTGGAGAATGAACTGGATGCAGTAGAGAGGGAACTGGGATCACTAAGAATGACTCTGAAACGTTACAATGTGCTTAAGACAGCAGGATAAATACAAACACCGTTTTATCTGTACTAAAATGTAACATCTTTATGACAATTACTATGATATCATTTATAGCTAGATCTAAATTTACATACCATTTAATGTACTGTGCCAATTTGACCACAAGGTCAGGTAATTATTTCAGTATTCTATTTCTGCCATAGCTTTTGTATACCTTTTGTATACCTAAGTAATCTGGTTTACTTTGAAGTCTTTTTTCACAAAAATACTTACAGTGTATTTGATAGCACAATGATGAAAAGAGTTATGATTTTAGCACATTGTCTTGCAGAAAGGCATTAATATACCTAGCATTATAGCATTAGGTCTGGGACAAAGATTCTGGTAGCTGTGTCATGCAGTTCTTTTTTTGACCACCTTTCATTAAAACTTTTAAGTTGTATGTTATTACCCTTTCTTTAATACCCTGTCTGCCCCCCACCCCCACCCTTCCTCCCCCAAAAAAGGCCATTCCAGCAAAACATACATCCAATACCAGGAAGGCACTTTCAAAATGGACCAAGCTCCTTAAGAAGTTTATCTGATTAGAAACCCTCCTCCTTGCCTCCACTCCCCACAGATTTTCTTTATTTTGTCTTCCTTGGGGTGGGATATATGTTTTACTTGTATGAACCCAAGTGTTACCTAAAATAATATATGTGCTTTTTTTGTCTCTTGACGTTACTGTGTTGAGGTGTCAACATTACTTTTATTATCTGTGATACTTAACTAATTTACATGACTTGAACTTAACTTGATTCTGTTGTTTTTGCTGAAGAGTATTTTTCACGTTATATCAAGGGATGTGGGGGGAAGCAGAATATTCAGAAATGTTGTACAAATGCCTCAGAATTGAATGTTACAGTGACAAAATAGTTTGGTAAATAAGAGTTTGCTTTTTTACCAGTACCTTATATACAATGTTTATAAGTTATTTCTGTTAGATTTTAGTTATCATATGCTTACATTGTATGTGTGAGAGTATCTTATTATAGGTTTCATAAAAACACAACATCAGTTTCTTTAAATCGAATTACAGTGACGAGCAAGGAAGTCTGACTTTTACATTGATTCTTTTATTGAAGAATAAAAAATAACTCAAAAATATGCAGTTTTGCTGTATTTTATAAAATTAATTTTTTCGCAGGTCATGTGAATTGATATTAATTTTTTTGTTGGCTTAAGTCCCAAGATCGTGATCACAAGTAGTTCTTATTTTACCAAGCAAAATGTCTTAACGGTGAAAATGATCTTTATTTGTACCAAAATTATTTCCTAACTTGGCTTTTTAAATCAACGGACCTGTTAAAATTGTAGTGCACTAATTTTTTTAATGATATTGCAAAAAAAAAATTAAGAAAGGCTATCATGAAGAAACCACTTGAATAAGAAAGACAGACATTGTTTTAGAGTGAATAGAACAGTGATCATTGTCCTGTCTGTGCATGTATCTTTCTATACTAGTATCTGTAGAGTCCATGTGATACTGGGACTTTAAAATAACCTAAGAATATATGATAAGAAAGGGCTATTTACAGCATTATTAAAATAGTATATATAGAGGTTAGGTTCTTCAGAAGATTCTGTTTACCTAGAGTCTCCTTTACACTCGTACACTTGTGTAACCCCATTTAGCTTTCATTTCTACATTTTAAAACAAACAACAACAAAAAATGGTTTGATAGTGATAGTTTTGAACAAATTAGCTAGTCAGAGAGTGTTTCAAAGAATGACAAAGTTGTACTGGTAAAAAAATTCTTAAATGTTAAGCATGTGAAATATTTTGTAAAAAAGTATGAAATGTTTGTTAGGGATTGTCTTAGTTAAACATTGGTTTGGAAGTTGTTAAGGTTTATTTGTGATGTAAAATCAGTACTGACATGTTCTTGTCAAACCACACTTGATTGGTTAATACAAGATATGTTAGAAAATAGTTAGAAATTCAACGAAAAATATTATTTTACTGATGAAGTAGGAGTAAAATTGCAGTGTGGAACATTTCTACACTAAAAAGTCGTAAAGTTTGTCTAGGTTTTAGAATGGGTTTTCAGCAGACTGGTTTGACAGGTTTTAGAATGGTTTTTCAGCAGACTGGTTTGACAAGGTTTTAGAATGGTTTTTTAGCAGACTGGTTTGACAAGTTTTAGAATGGTTTTTCAGCAGACTGGTTTGACAGGTTTGAGAATGGTTTTTCAGCAGACTGGTTTGACAAGGTTTTAGAATGGTTTTTCAGCAGACTGGTTATAACTTTACTAGGTTTTAGAATGGTTTTTTAGCAGACTGGTTATGCAAAGTTTGATCCTAATATGACATAAGGCTGTTTGACGTTGTTCTGTACAAAACGTTAGTATACTTGGACTTGTACACAGTTACTGGACATACTTATCAGCAACTTTCTAAACATAAGACAGGGACCAAAGGTACCGAATACAAAAAAAGTTTTCATAATCCTGACTGATAATATATATGATATTTAAAAAAGCACATGCTACAATCATTGTAGATTTGTGCAAATAAAATCATGGTATTTTAAACCGGCTTTGTGCTGATCATTATTCATAAAGTGGCAACTCTGGGTTTGTTGGTACTTTGAGATTTAAGTTTGTCAGCAGACTGTAAAATCTATAGGTCACTGGTATAAAATGATGCTCTTTTTAAACAAAGAAATACCATAATTTTGATTGTCATTACTATGGTAAAACCTTTATACAGTACATGCACTGACATATCTACCAGCATCTTCATTGAAAAAATGTCTACAGAAGAATTCATCCCTTGATGAACAGTGAGATACTTGATGAGATGTTTGCGTTTGAAGTGACTTGATAGTGTGGGTTTCATTTTGTTTTGCTAGGTTAAAGGGAGATTGGTTTTGAGTAGCTAGGTACTAACATAATTACCAGTTGCATTTAATAAGATTGAAATGGAATTGAACTAAATACTTAACCTTTTATGTCACACTGTCTCGGCATTTGTGTATCTCACTTTTTAAGATCCAGCTACTTGTCTTTTGGATGATCCAGAGGTGTGGCACCCAAAGCCTCCTCGAGTAGAAATCAAAACTAGTCAACCACTTTTAAGACTTGGGACATAAAACATCATAACTTTTCAACAACCTTAAAGTCTAAAGACTTAAGTAATAAATTTATTAACAACCTTAAAAATTACAGACATCAGAAATTGACCTCTCAACAGCTTTAAGAGACATAAGAAACTGACCTCAGAACAACCTTAAAGTATAAAGTCATAAGAAATCAACTGAACAACTAGAAACATAAGATGTCAACTTATTAACACCCTCAAAGACTAGAGACATAATGATGAATGCTCAAAGGTATGCTATATGCTTCCACATAAACTGTCCTTGTAATGATCACAAGTTTAAAAAACTAACTGTTTCATCCAGCTCTTTGAATTTTGTCTTGAAAATTCTTTTAGAAACTACTGGACAGTATAACTTCAGGCCAGCTAGTAATGGATTGTCAGCCTGTAGAATAGTTATATGTGTTTGCTCTGTTTTGCATACACATTAAGTTGCTCCGTGTTTAGAATGGTCAGGTTGTAATGAAGTGAAAAGTTAAAATAGAAGAGTCTTAAAACTGTTTCACTAAAAAGATGTTTATCCATTTTTAAAGATAAAGTTCTTTTGTGCCAGTTAAGTTAATTTGATACATTTGCTCTCTTCTTGTACTATGTAATATAAAGCAAAACTATGAGAGGTTTGTTTTACTAAAAAATTCATGGTCATATTTAATGACAAATATTGTTGATGTTTTCAGATATATTAAACTTTTCAGTCTTTAGTGAATATTTTAGAGTTAGTGACACTGCAGGAATTCAATGGGACCAAAGACTTGATATATACATGTAGTGTAGTATCATTTGTGAAATGGCATATTTACATTGAACAAATGGCAAGAAAGCAGATGAAGTTTTGTCTTCGGATTTATGTTGTGGCAGCTTGTTTTGCGTTTTATAACATTTTGTACTGTTATTAAATTCGTTGGCTTATGATGTCAATTTAAATATTAAAATTCAATAAAACTTCCATTGTTGTCAATCTTTAGAACTTTTGCCATTTGTATGTCTTTACATGCATCAAGTCATTACATAATATAAATTGTGCTTCAGAATGAGTTTGACTGAGTATACTGCTGTGGAGATACTAAGCAACATATTGGCATTGAGTAAATTTCCCTTTTTCCATACATGGCCCTAGATTTTATATGCACTCATTGTAGCTTCTCAAACTCCATTTAAATGTTTACATAGAACCTAGTAATCTGGTTAACTTATACCTAAGTCAGCATGTTCCTTCTGAAATTTCGAAAAAGTCAAATCATTTTTTAAGATCCTTTGTGGTCAAGATACAAGAAACTTTATTTCAAGTCGGCTTTTAGCAATCATAAAACATTAGCTACAAAGCTATTTAAAGCCCAGTGTGTGTGGTGTGACATCAACTTGTAAATTTAAACATCTCTTCCTAAATCACATGGTCAGAGTTGATGAAATTGGCTAAGTTTTTCTTTTTATGAAACACTACCAAAGTTTTTGAAGGAATTCCATTTCATGCCGAACTCTGGTTGCTATGACAGCAAGAATGAAAAAAGAACTTTATAATATCTTGTCTAAAACCACCAGACCAAGAGGGCTCTGGAATATGGTGTATAGCATTGTCTGGTTGACATCAACCAAGTTTGTTCAAACTATGCCTCTGGGGTGACTGTTGTGTGTGCATGTAGGTTCACATATTTTTCATAGAAATGTTTTTTATGAGATCTTTAAAATTCTTCTGAAATAAATCCACAAGGACCAGAGTTACAAGAATTACCACAAAGCATTGTCTAGTGGACTTTCTCAAAGAATGTTCCAGCTTTGCCACTAATGTTATTCATTTAACCTGAAGGTCAGACAAGAAAATGGTTTACTCTGTAAGTTACAATCAGTGTAAGGCCGGTGTGGTTTTCATTCAGAACAGTAGTACATGTAAGCCATTCATCAAATTTAAAATCTTTTATTTCAAATGATAAAAGTTCAATTTTATGAAAATGTTAACATTTAAAAAACGTTTAAACAGAATGACCTTTGATATGAATCAAAGAAATTTTTTATGTGCCCAGTACATTCGGTAACTAGATACCAGCATATATGACCAGAAAGGACACGTTAACACTGCATAGTTGCATACTCCAATATATTTATTTACTGATAAACAATTGTAGTACAATGTTTGAAATGAACATTTAACCATTGTTCAAAATAGCTCAAAACATATTCAAGTGGGCAACGTTTTCCTGTGATCATGTGATCACAAAAGCAGCCACACAAGTATCTCTGTGCTGGCTTCAAGCGATAAAATGATTTCTCTTGTTCTGAACTACAGTGACTTACACTAATGAAAATAATATTACACAAAGGAAAATTGAAACATTTGAATGAATTTTGATACAAAAATAACGTGAAGCCAGAAAAAAAACCACCTATAATTAATGACAGAGTCTTCTATTGACAAGCGAATCTCGAGTAACGTTCCTTCAGGCAGTAATCCATCTCCATATAGCTTGCACCAGAACCACGACACATCCAGTCATCAGCCATCGACTGTTGGGCACTAAAATAAACATGTTACGACACAATACATTAATTTTTGAAGATGTAAATGAATGACTAAACTTAACTTCTAAAAAAACTGACAGATATGTAATGAATTCAGTCAAGACAGGACAGTCTACGAGTGTGGAGGATATAAAGGTATTGTAAGTATGCAAAACTCTTTTTAATCCAAACAAGTATTGCCGCAGCTTTAACTTTCTTTAACCCCATGTCTGCTCACTATTACTTAGTTTAAGAACATTTTTTTACTTTATCAAATAAAACTGCTTTAAAATTTATTTCTATTTCAATGACTTGCAGAGCTGCGTTAAGTTTCAACATAGTGTCATTTGTCCTAGTTAATATACATGTATTAGTACAAACTATTGCAGCTACCTTTTTGTCTGAACTCGGAAAATACATTTCAACAATGATTTTATGAGCTCTTAACTAAATATAGCTTTGCTGTAATTAAGGGCTAGTACCATCACGCAAAGACTTCAGCTACCTCCAAAGATTTGTCATACTATACCTTGTGGAGGCAGTTAACTTTGAATTTCTGACTACGTGAGAATTTATCCAACTTTCCTGTATATCAATAGACAGAAAGGATGATTTTGCATTTAGTGCTTTAGCAAAAAGGTCCCTCACCTCCGGCACCTGCACACAGAAGATCACATCCTGCCCATAAGTTGTTTTCATCACTAGAATCATCGCAGTCTGCCATACAGTCGCACCGGAATGGTTCCTGGATACACGTGATCATACCAGACATGCACGTGAAATAATTCGCTGGACACACCTACAAGGAAGAAGAAAAGAAATTAGCCTGTTAATATTTAAGTAATATACGGTACTTCACTCTAAACCATATTTTCGCGTTTAATCTGCAACAGGATTGATATAGAAACAGCAAACTCGTGGCAAAAGTTTTAACCTACGAAATTGACGGTGCAAAATCTTAAAAAAGAAGACCGTAGGGATTATCATGACACACATCTCGGGACATTTCATCAGACTTATATCATTGTTCTTCACAATCCAGGACATATCACAAAGTCGTTGAAGTGTGTAGTCAGTTGAAAGGGGTCTACTATATGCAGTTAACAATCAAAATGATTTATACTAACGTTTACATATGCTGCTCCGTAACTTGTTCCATTTCCAGCCACTGCAGATGGACACGCTGCGAGCGTACACTGTTCAACTACAATAGTGTCTCCAACACACAACTTCCCTCCATTACTAGGCGGTGGGTTATCGCAGGATCGAATTCTAGTAGAATGTCCTGTACCGCACGTGGCGCTGCATACTGAAGCCACCGACCACGACCCCCAGTTCCCATCAACAGCAACTAAATTGAAAAAGAAAAACTTCAGAAAACTGCCAAATGCATCAGAAATGTAGAACTGAAACAACAAATGGAAGTCCCTGCACTAAAAAACGCGAGTACTTATTTCTAACCTGGACACGTGCCGGCTCCTGTGCACGTTGTTTCTTCAAACGAATCACCTTGGCAAGGCAAACCACCATAGTCCGGTTTAGGGTCATCACAGGCGCGGTAGCGTCGCTGTCTCCCCGTGCCACATGTCACAGAACACCCTTGCCACGCCTCCCATTGTCCCCAGTTACCATCCATAGGGGATCCGATTACTGCAATCACAAATTAATCAAATATATTTAGTGACACAGCTTTCTAGCCGCTTCTTATTAGTCAGTGTATAATATGTGAAGTTTTAACGAATAAGAAACCCTAAAGCACTTACTATCTTAAATTTCTTCATCGTAAAAACTACTAAACTTAATAAATACTGACTAATATTTAGCAATTGAAAATGGAAAAAAACTTAGCACATCCACTGCTGTTATAAAGGAAAAGAAAAAAAAACTGGAAATGCTTTCTAAAACGTATATTTACTTATTTGACTGAAAAAATGTAATATACCATGTTGGAAGAAACTGTTGAAAATCATACCCATAAGTAAAAACAGAGAATTAGGAATATGCATCTACTCACGGTAATCGCAGTTCCTGGCCGTGTAATCCTGGAAACACGTGCACGAGTATGCATTCTGAAGGTTATTACACGTTCCATTCACGCACGGGCTGCTCCGACACTCATCTATATCTGTACGTGGAACAGAAACGAAGCACCAGTTAACACAGACGTATAGTCGTATAAACAAAATCACACAAATTTTTACTTTATTTTTATTCAATATTCAAAAGCTTGTTTATTGTGGTGAAAGAAACAAGACTAGATAAAATGCAGTTCACGTGCGCAAATGTGTGGTTTGTTATATTTCAGAGTTGTGAAATTACGTGCCCTGTATTTAAAATTCGTGGAATTCAAACACGACAACTGAAATGTACAAATCTCTACCTACTTGAATTTGGTTATGATAATATACAGTTCTTTATTAGATAAAACTGCAATAAAATAAAAGTGATTTGACATAGTCCCTGGTATCTGTCGTCGGACCAGTGGTGTTTTCCTTCGGTTTTTATAATTCCGAGAGTATTATTCCGAGAGTATAATTCTGAAAGTTACGTAACTTTTTCACCTGGCTACAATGCATACATATGTAGCTTACCGAGTTCACAGTGTGTACCCGTCCAGCCTCCCGCACACTCGCACCTGTACTGGTTTTGACCGTTATGACACGTTGCTCCATTCTGGCACGGATTACTTGCACATTCGTTAATATCTACAATGTGAAAATAGTTCATTTTCTGTCCAAAACAAAAAAGAAGCATGTGCTTCAGTTTGTTCCCAATTCTTGCGAAGATTAAAGATATGAGTAAAAATTATTCTTCCATAATATCTACCATAAAAGATTAAAACAAAATTGACCAAAAAAATGTCGGTGACTAAGTTTAATATTTATTTTATTTAAACTTCATATTTGTCTTTCCTGCAAGTAACATAATTCTTCTAAAATTGTATTCAGAATAATACAATTAGATAACTAAATACTATTCAAGTTTTAACGGAATATTGGTACCTTGGTCGCAGTTGGTTCCCTGCCAACCAGCGGTGCAAGTACACGTGTACAGGTTCTGTAAGTTGCTACACCTGGCTCCATTCTTACAGGGATTGCTAGCACATTCGTTTATATCTGCAACAATTTTCAGTCAATATATTTTAAAAACGAGAGGTGTGATTTGACCTATACTTAAATTTACGATAACTATTTCTTAGTCAACTAAATATTAAAAACCATCCTTTTTAAGGTACTCTAGCTGAGCAGGGTATGAGTTTGTTCCGATCCAGCATTTTGACAAGGTAACTACTGGAGCATACAGTTTCTGGTATTCATTATTAATGCTATAATGTACGATCTCAAGTCAGAGGTCATACGTACAGAATAATACTTATCCTGGGAATTATTGAACCTTGATATTGACTTTATATGATAAAACAGCGACATGTATTACTACATAATCAGTGAAATTGTTAACCTTGGTCACAGTTTGTCCCTGTCCAACCTCCAGCACAAGTACATGTGTACTGGTTTTGTCCGTTATTACAGACAGCTCCGTTCTGGCACGGGTTACTCGCGCATTCATCAACATCTACAAATAAGTTGCAAAGGTTAAATCTGCATAGTTTCTACAATCTTTGTCATATGTGTTCCGCATCAGTTGCAAACTAAAATCATTTAATTTTATAAGCAATGATTATCATTACATTTTTGTCAACAATTCTCTACGTAAGAAGTCAGTGCATTTGATACACGCATTTTTGTTCGTTCAATACGTTTAAATAATTAAAATTTATTTAACTTAAATAAAATGCATTTCTTTGACTGTGGCGCCTACCATGTACAAAAGCAAAGCTCTTGTCATAAAGGAAGCTCACTTCATCATGTACTCAACAAAACGAGATTTATTTAACCTGTCGTTCACAAAGACACTTGGGGTCATGAAATTGTACTCGTTTTATAAATGCCAAGCCATTATAAAGAAATATCTAATAAGGCATAATAGTGAATTTTACTAGGGATGCAAAAGGTTAACCGGTTAACCGGTTAACCTACCTAATAATCGGTTAACCGGTAACAATTTTCCGGTGAGGTTAACCGAAACAAAAGGAAGAGAGAATGTTAAAAATATAAACATTAAAAGTAAAAACTACCAAACAAGCGCGCCGCACTGACAACGGTATTTATCGATCGTCATGGTGATAAACCCGGGTGCGCGTACATCAATACACGTGTCACACTTATACACAAGACGTCTCTCGTTTATTTGGTAACTGTCACTTTTGCCATTGTAATGATTAACAATTATATAAACATTGCGCCTTCTGTTTGCCGCTGCCAATTAAGTGTTTAACTGACACTATTGTTTGTTTTCTACTCGCTAAATAAAAACTTTACTTGAGATTAAAGGAAAATCGCCAATGATGATTTCTTAATAATTAACACGTCAAATCAAGTTTGTTTTTTGAAGCAGTGGCAATTTATGTAATGTCTTATTAATTTGTTTTTCGACAGAAAGACTTGAATGTGTAATTAAATAAAAGATAAAACTCTTCAGTGTTTTTTTTATTTATTCTATCTATGTAATGCATTACATTTCATTATAAGAATGAAACAGACTGTAAACGTTAATATTACCAACAAGGATCGCATACATTTATAAAAATGAATTTAAAGCAGTAAGAAATTACACACGAGGGGAATGCATATGTATCTTTTACGCGATCACAATACTCTTTCTGCCCGAATAAAGATCCGAATAGTAAACACTATCCCGTCAACTTCCGGTTTCACTTTAAAAGTGTACATATCATAAACTGTGACTAGTCGGCACGAAAATATTTTATCGTTTATCGGTTAACCGGTAAATTTACCGGTAACAGCGTCAGGTTAACCGGTAAATTGAAAAGTTACCGTTTGCATCCCTAAATTTTACCAATCATTGGAACGTTGTCAGACAGGCACCAACCATGGTATGTGAGTGCCTTATCTCTTTGCATGTATGAAACTTGTACATTTTCTTACCCCTAAGTGTCTGTGGTCGTTCATCTGTTAAATTTATATTCTATATTCGCTTCGTCTGTTCTTTTCCAAAATATTTCGACCTGTTCTTTTCAACGACTGAGTATTTAGTTTGTTACGCCACCATTCTCTGTTCAAAACATTTTAAAACTAATGAAATGAGTGACTCAGTTAACACATCAGACAAATAGGATTGTTACTTTCTAAGGCCAATGAGTATAGTGTTAAGTAACGCTCCATAGCTCACGGTATAGGAGAATGTTGAAAATGCTTTATACAGGACAACTGAGGTAAACTCCCCTCCCCCTACTGAACCACTACAAACTAAACTTACGGTGAGGCTTATAAGATCTGACTGGTTCGAAGACATTCACAAATCTGGAACGATACGTGAAGAATATGTATCATTACCTGTTTCACACGTGGTCCCAGTCCAACCGGAAGCACAGGAACAGGTAAACTTGTTCAGTCCGTTGCTACACCGACCACCATTCTTGCACGGGTTACTCGCACACTCGTTTATATCTGTGGAATAAAATGTTCATTTCTAAACACGAGAGACCTTTGATTCTCACTTTGATGACGAACAACGTGCTTATTTTACAGCCGTGTTTCTATCTTTTGCAGTCGAACATTGCTCGGAGCTATAAAATTTGTAAATATTAAACTTAATTCGGTTTTTTCTTTAATCTCAGCATATATTTACTTTTTCATGGTTAGAAATATTCTGCAAATATTCTGTTAAATAATAATTCACCTTGTTCACAGTTTGTACCCGTCCATCCGCCACCGCACGTACACGTGTACTGGTTTCGTCCGTTATTACAGACCGCTCCGTTTTGGCACGGGTTACTAGCACACTCATTCACGTCTACAAAACATACATGATGTATTACGCTCATTGTTACAGTTTTTCTTATGCACAAACTAGTTTGTTAATTAACGATTGCTAAAACGAACAATTCAGACCAAGCATCCCAAAATATGTAACCTAGAACATTTTGTTACGGCTGCCGTATGTAAGTGGTACTTTATATATATATATATAAACAGTCAGAAAGGCAGCTTCCACGGTAAACTTATACGTATATCACAGCTTTCATACTAGAGTCCGTTAAATATATTGCCGATCAGGGTAACAATTGTAAGCATTCGAAGCACTAGTTTGGAAAACAAGACACATCCGTCATAATACCTGCTTCACACGTGGTCCCAGTCCAGCCGGACGCACATGAACACGTAAACTTGTTCACTCCATTACTACACTGGCCACCATTTCTGCACGGGTTACTCGCGCACTCGTTTATATCTGCGGGGAGCCAGAAATACCGATTCATTTTCATAACAGCACAAAATAAGTGAGTGAGAGTTGTTGATATCGTCTGTCTTGTATGGTCATAACTGGCATCTATTTATTTATTTATTTATTTATTTATTTATTTTATTTATTTATGTACTTTGCTTTTACTCACATAACATAATATTTTATCTTACTAATTTTAACTAATGCTATTTTCCTTTGGGGATAAGTAACAGTTATTTTGCATGTTTTGTCATAGTTTTTGAAAATTCAGAAACATTTAGTATATTTCAGAAATTACGATGCTTTTTCCAATGACAACTTCCCCTCTACAAAACTTGACCTAAAATACCACTTCATTGTATTTAGTATATATTTTTTTACGAAACAAAGGTTATTAAGAGAACAAAGCGACTATAAAATAATTTATCCTAAAGCAGATTATGAACAATCGGCTCAGATATTTTACTGCAGTGGCAGAAAGGCGTTATGCCAAGAATACCTGTGACATAAGGGCATCTGACACACCGCCAAATAACGCTGCCAATTGCACTAATCTGTTCTTAATGAATTTGGTAGGTCATCAGCCCGAGTTAAAAGAAAGATCTACTTTACACCGCAAATAATCATTAAACCTACCGCCACAAGTCGGTTGAGTTCCACTCCAAGATCCTCCGCTGCAGGTGCGCGTTGCGTCACCACTTGTTATAGTGTAACCCGCGTTACAGCTATACCTCACAGTGTCTCCCGGGTTCGTACCGGAATAGGTTCGTGAACCAGATGTTATTGTCCCCGGTGTTACGCATGATAAAGCTACAGAACAAAGCATCCATATCAATAAACTAAAGAATTTATTATGAGATCGAAGCGCCTTGTAAGCTTGAAACAGAAGTGTTACGACCGTACGAGGTTTAGTTTGAAATTGTTAATGTAATGCAAGCGACATACGTATCTGGGCACGAGCTAAAACAAAACAGACTAAATAAATGGATTTAACAAAGATGATACAAATACTTCAGATATACAGAAAGGGAAAAGTATACTTAAACCTCTTTAATCAGAATATTGGTAGGGCTACAAATTTCTAGTCTTTAAAGTATTCTTAGTGAAGTACTAATTATTTACTGAATCGCAGCCCGAAGGAAACACCGGCGACATCAGTGAAACTGGTAGATGTCTGGTATCCGCCGCAACCACCGAAATGAATTTCAAACTGGCTTGTAAGGAAAGAGTCGGGAATAAAGTCTGCATTACTGGCCGATGTAGCATAGTCGTACCAAACCCAGAGCAGGTCTGTTTTCCCATGAGAGTAGCTACCGTATGGCTTTTTCTGCTGGTTGTATAGCAGACTAAAGTAGCTGTTTGGGTTGCCGTCACAATTTGTAAAAGTGTAGTCTCTGCCCTGTACCCTCCAGCCTTGTGTGTCATGATAGTGGCTGACGCCAGACTTTGGCACGAAACCGAGGTATAAGTACGGGCTCATGTGCCCGTTTTGCATCTGGTTGTATCCGCTGTAGGAATTGTACAGCATACCCAGAGATTTGCTTGAGTAGCGCGTTATCTGTGCTGCTGTGGCATCATACTGGTATCCGTTCGTACGTTTGTGCCGTATAAGTACTTCCGTTCGTTCAGTAAACAGGCCCGCTAGGTTAGGGTCGACGTTTGTACTGGGTGAAATAAATGTGTAACCGTAGCCACTTTTGAACAGGCAGTACACTGTAAATGGCTGGCCCTGAGCATTGGCAAGAGTGTACGAACCGCTGGACGGTGGTGAAGAGGCGCTAGAATACACCTCAGCACATGTCTCTAGAAAACAGAATGGACCAAGTATAAGAGATGTTTCACACGATATAGGATCGACATAACAAATTTTACACCGGAATTACATGAAATAAGTAACATCATGCTATCCAAATAGATATTTATTTCTTTTGCTGTATATTCTACCATGTTTTCTTAACAACATCGTCTTCAAGTTAAAGATGTAAAGGACAAATGTAAATGAAATTACTAGTTACGTTTACGGTAGGCCCTCCAAACTGTAAAATTGAATAGGCATTGTATATACCACGGAACAAATTTCTTCGGTCAATTATTAGTCAGAAGGATTACATGACAAGCCCTGACTAATACAAAGCAGGGGAACTTCTCATGCTAATGATAAACCGTGTTCATTATGAGGGTTGATTGTTCTGAATTCTATTCTTCTAAAGTAAAACACGTCGATTACTTGGACATGCCGCTTTAGTACAGGTTCCTGATTCTGATGAACTGCCAGAGCAACTGGATCCACCTCCAGATGGTGCCGGGTTGTTACATGACCTTGATCTTGAAATGGGACCGGAACCGCAAGTGACGGGACAGGCTGACCATCCTGACCAGCTAGACCAGCCTCCGTTGACTGTAAGAAAAAAAACTCAAGTCTTATATCACGAATGTCGCTGGAACTAGGCAACATACAGACAATCGACTTTACATGAAGTAAGCGTGTGCCTTAAGCTCAACGAAAGATTAAACTTTCTCAGAATTTATTTTTCAGTGACGTAGAAATGGCTCTATCACATAATTTCGATTTTTGGATGACGGTGAGATTTATACTTTGGCTTAAACTGATTTAAAAATTGCATGAATTATGTTAGAAATAAAAACAAAACCATCAGTCACACAGTATGTGACAGTTTTGAATAAAATCACTACACATTTGACAGATTTTTTTCCTGCTACTTCTGACTGTATTTTTTCCGCTTCTTTTGACTCTCGCTATTCCTGACCGGTTTTCTCGCTATTTCTGACTGGTTTTCCCGCTTCTTCTGATTGGTTTTCTCGCTTCATCTGGCTGGTTTTCTCGTTATTTCTGACTGGTTTCCCTCTTTTTTTGACTGGTTTTCCCGCTTCTTCTCACTGGTTTTCTCGCTTCTTTTGACTGGTTTTCTTACTATTTTTTTCTGGTTTTCTCACTACCTTTGTCTTGTTTTTTCGCTTTTTCTGAATGGGTTTCTCGCTTCTTTTGACTGGTTTTCTCGCTATTGCTGACTAATTTTCCCACTTCTTTTGAATGGTTTTCTCACTTCTTCTGAGTAGTTTTCTTGATATTTTTGTCTTGTTTTCTCACTTCTTTTGACTGTTTTTTTTTTTTTTTTCGTTATTTCTAATGGGTTTTCCCACTTCTTTTGACTGGTTTTTTGCTTCTTTTGACTGGTTTTCTCGCTATTGCTGACTGGTTTTCCCACTTCTTTTGACTGGTTCTCTCGCTTCTTTTGACTGGCTTTCTCGCTATTGCTGACTGATTTTCACGCTTCTTTTGACTGGTTTTTCCACTCATTCTGACTGGTTTTCCTGCTTCTTCTGACTGGTTCTTCCGTTACGTTTCACTTGTTTTCCCCTGCTACATCTTACTGGTTTTCTCTCGCCTTTTTTATCTGATTTCTTTGCGCTTCTTTTGACCAATAATCCAGCCAGTGAATGAGTAATTGAGTTTAAGCATTCGTATACGTACCGGGTAGTTCGAACTGGAAGTATCCAGTACTGCCGAAGCCGTAACTGAGTCTGATGCCGCTGATAGAGTGACTCAAGCCACACCAGTTCATAACTCTGCTAGATCCGACACTGTTCCCCTTTCCCACCTGCAGGAGATCAGTTGCGTATATGTTGATAATATCTTGTACAAATACCAAGAACCCAACATATAAGTGAACCGAAGGTTTTCCATGGAAATTAAAACAGTGTTTGTAATTCTATTTTATTTTGTTCAACTTAGAAAATATAAATTTACATTGAAATTCATTAACACCTAAGAGACAAATGCAAGATGCAGTCTCAATCTTTATACATCTATGTAAGTGTAAGCTATATGCGTGACCTATATGCCCTTAATGAGGCATTATAGGGAGCGTTTGGTTTCAAGCGACAGTAATAATGTCTGATCATTCCGTTAACGTTCAGCAACAAAACAAGGGAGGAAAAAAACAAGACCGAAGTAAACAGTATTTGTATCACTCTCTGTCATGTATTAATGATTACATATTATTCAGACATACCTGCACACATCCACCATTCCACGAAATCCAAAACCACTGATAACTGGAACTCAGAATACTCCCCTGTAATGTAAAAATGATACTGTCTCAATCCTTGGAAGCATTATATCTTAGAGAATAATATGTCCAGAAAAGGCTAACGGTTAGATCAAATATAATATAGCCTACAAAAGAAGTACCACTGACAAAGTATCCATTAAGGAACCATAAGTAAACAATGTGACTGCTCTTGATAAACGAATATTTTCTTCCTGATTAATAAGATTACAGAATAGGTTCTCGCAGTTCCAGTTCCTTTACAAAGAATATTAGAAAGTTAATACTCAAACATTTCTACAAAACTTATTCATCAGTTACGATTTATTAAAATTTTCAGTTGTCAGTTTGTAAGTCTGTCTGTCTTCCGACATTAATTTCTCACAACATTTTTCTAAAGCCTCGTTTTGTATTTTCAATCACTTCCGCCTTACCACTCTGGTATCGCCATTTTTAAAATTCTACTTGAACCATTTTAAAAAGATATTTCAAATCCAAATACAACTAATATTACTGTTCAAATTCACCAATTTGACTCTCAAAAACACACAAAAAAAATACACGTAGAAACTATCATTTGCACCACAGACCCGTTTATATGAAGAGTAGCATTTTCGATTTTGTCTTTAATGTTGTATATTAGTCTAAAAGATTAAGTCTGTATTGAGAAAGTACCTTAATGTTCTTTATCAAAGCTGTTTTATAAATTGTTCTACACAATCATAATAATAACTACCTTGTATATGGACAAGTTACTGCCTTGTTGCCTATTTCTAATCACAGACTGACCATTGCCCCACCCACCAATCACTATTTCTACGATGTTGTTTATGTAGTCACTCCGGCTTCTTTGTAACAAGATGTGTGCATCATTATTGCCTGAAAATATTTGTTTGTTATAGAAAAATGGCAAAACAAGAGATAAAGCTATGAAAATGTAAAACATGTTATTTATTACTCGGTGCATTTCTTAGAGAGCAACGATAAAGTTTTATTCTACAGTGTATATTTTTGAAGAGAAACGGAGAAGTTGTATTCAACGATATAATTTCTAAAGAGAACGAAGAAGTGGTATTCCACGATGTAATTTTTAAAGGGAAACGATAAAATAGTATTCCACAGTGTAATATTTAGAGTGGAACGACAAAATTGTATTCCACGGTGTAATTTTTAGAGAGGAACGATAAAATTGTATTCCACGGTGTAATTTTTAGAGAGGAACGACAAAATCGTATTCCACGGTGTAATATTTAGAGAGAAGAGATAAAGTTGTATATCAGGGTGTATGTTTTAGAGAGAAACGATAAATACGGATGTAGTATTCCGCGGTGAAATTTTTAGAGAGAAACGATAAAATTGTATTCCTCCGTGAAATTTCTAAAGAGAAGAGATAAAGTTTTATTTCAGGGTGTAATTTTTAGAGAGAATCGAAAAATTTGTATTCCACAGTGCATGATTTAGAGAGAAACGAGAAAGTTGTATTTCACAGTGTAATACTTAGAGAGAAACGATAAAATTTATCCCATAGTGTAATTTTTATAGAATAACAATAAAATTGCAGTTCTTAGAGAGAAACTATAAAGTTGTATTTTACTGTATAATTCTAGAAGAGTAACAGATAAGATGTATTTCACGGTGTAATTCTTAGCGACAAGCGATAAAGTTTTATCCACGGGATTCTTAGAGAGTAACGATTACGTCGTATTCCACGGTGTAATTCTAAGAGAGTAACGATAAAATTGTATTCCGCGTTGTTACGATAATGTTGTAATCCAGTTGTATATATAGAGGATATTTGTTTGTTTTTGTGGAAGATGGGAATTTATTTCATCGAGTGAACACCATATGTGATATTTTCACGAGTGGCGCAGCCACGAGTGAAAATATCAACATATGGTGTTCACGAGATGAAATAAATTCCCATCTTCCACTAAAAAACAAACAAATTTTCTTTTTATTTTATGCCAACACGTCAAAAATGGGGTTTTGTATGACATTTTTAATCAGGGCCTTCAATAAATTCCCCATGGTGAGCCCCAAATCAGTTAATGCGTACTTTGGTTACTCCGCCTAAAAAAAGTGCAGACAATCTCCAATACATATGATAACTTTACTTCTGCTGAAATAAACTGAATACACTTTCGTCAAATAATATTTATTTTTGTCTACACAGTTTATCAATATTTATTGAATTTTGCCATACATACTTTAATTATAAAAGCGGATTAATACTCAATATTCAATAGTTCGGGCACAAACATGTATTATCAAAATGGTAATTAACTGATTCAAAACAGTGTATTATCACTTTTATCTCACTGATATTTCCCTATATTTCATTGGTAGGCATAAAATAAAGCCTTGTACATTTTATATAGATGAAAAAACATGAGTGTATTTTATTGAATCATTTTTGATAGAAAATTATTCAACGGAAAGTAACCTAAGAAAATCCTCAAACACCTACTCCACTGCGCTGCCACGGATACTTATCATACTGTACCTTTGGTCTGGAATGTAATAGAGGTCCTGGTATCTACCCTGATGCCGTCTGCAACAGGGTCAAACCGTGTGTAGTCATAGCTGTTCGGGCAGTAATAACTCTTCCAAGCACCTAAAACATAGGTACAATATATTCAAGCTTCATTTTACTCTAGTGCACTGTTCTTGGCTACCGGAGACTCAAAATAACTTTGACTATTTACGGAAACAGCCGACGCATACGAATATTCGGTGTCCAACCCACTTTTCGTTGCTGTCGATTCAGCTAATTCTAAATAAAGTGAGTGTAAGGCTAGAACTCTTGAAGACCAAGGTCACTTATCGTCGGTCCGTTCAGCTTTTGTTTCAGAATTGCATAGAACATAGGAAAGTTTGACACAGAAAACAAAGTTCAAGATAAGCAAAGACTGATGGTTTTTCTACTAGTAACTCGTTGCATATATGATTTGCTCATATGACTGTACGACTATATTACTTATTACTATGAAGTTAAAATATAAATATAAAATAATGTATTGTATAACTTTTACTCTTACCAAAGCATGGATAAATCAGTTGAAACACCAAAAACAGGGATATCCGAAACTGGAGAGTGCTCATTATGCCACCCGGCAACCCTGAAACCAATTTGACCTGTCTTTGAAACATTCAGGTCTGATTTATGTAGTTTATAAAAATTTCTATAGATATGTTGTCGCCTTGAATTATTCCAGATTTACTCAAGTCTTATGAACATATTTTTTTAAACACAAACCAAAGTGTATTCTACTGAATTGTGAAGCTGGCATGCAAAAGAGTTCGAGCTTCGATTCCGAGTTACTGGGAATTCTAAGGAAATAGTTCCTTGTCCTATTTATAGGCATGTCCACTCAGAAGTTCTTCATTAATTCACATGGTACAGTACGCTCGTGCCTTATTCAAACTGCACTTAGCTCATGAGCACTGAAATTTGACATGAATGGGTGGTAGTTTACGTCTTATACGAGTAATATTTCACCATTAAAGTAAGTTTAACATTTTTATCGATCGAGTTGTAATAAGGTTATGCGAACTTTATTTGACGGAACTTAATTATTGAAAAAGAAAGCCAACAGCCCTTTGTTGAGCGCGACCGTCTTTGAAATGTCATTTTAAAGGGACACACCCTTCAATTAACCGATGCTTTACTGTTTATCTCTTATGTTCATTCGTTATAAAATGAAAATATAATTGATAATTCAAAGAAAAATATATCTTCAAAAATGTCTACTTTATGCATTAAAATAAACCCAGCAAGCGTTCATTTGGAATAATGGCTATCCACCCAAACACTGGCACAACAACAACAACTCTTTCGATAAAAACTAATAATAATGTTTTCAGTTTATCTGTTGTACGTAGACATTTTTTTTTACAATTTTCGACTGACATCGCCTAATAATTCATTCTATATTATAGTTGATATGAATATTAAAAAAGAATAATGATGATGATGATTGTGTTAAAAAAAAGAAAAAAAAAACAAGAAAAAACAAACAAACGAATACTCTAAAATTTAGGGTATGCATCTTGCAGCTCACGTTTATTTCGGTTGCTCGTTAACGACGACATTATATTTTATAATGTTTTGTCGGGTTATGAATGTTTCAGTTGTAATTAGTTTCAGTCCAAACAAAGCTACATGTCATTTCAAATGCCAGTCGGGTGTCGAGAAATAGGCAACTCGATCACAAAACTGTTTTTGTCATGCATATCATAAGTTTGAAATACATCAATAATATAATTGTGCTTGTATATTGACAAAAATTGGTTTAAAAAAGTATATTTTAATAATGGCACTTTACAATTATTGTAACTATAATAAATACAAAATACCTCTTCGTACAAAACCCCAATTATCAATGGCAGAGTGGAACTGGCCGAAAATCAGAGGAGAACTGGTTTAAATATGAGGATTAAAATGCGAATTATGCTATGACCAGATTATAAAAAATGGGTAAAGTATTAACCAAGTTCTTAAGGTACTGATTATAGGTCATGTATGTGCGACCTTATTACCAAATTTCCCTTATAATCTCGATGTGTTTCATAATTAATATAAGACAAATATGGAACGCCACGACTGTCTTGTTTACAGCTATGATGATGCATTGTAATAGATATGAATTGTTGTGCGCATGGTGTAAACATTTTTGTACTGTTTCAGCTACTTCATAATTTCAAATTGCAAATTCAATAAATTCAACTAAAACTTCATCAGGTCCTACGTTTCTGTTGTTTTATACTCTGAATATGCTGTCTTTCGGAATCATTACATTGTCCTTTTCATAGTAAAGTTTTTTTAAAGGTGTGTTTAAAATGAAATTTGCTCTGTTTAGCTGCATTAGCATGTTGTCCTATGAATCAAATATAATATTCGACCCACTTCAGAAGTTGTTATGCATTCTTGTTCACAGAACACAGGTTTTATCAGTCTATTGATGTCTGCGTTTTTGTGTCAAGCAAACAACCCTTCAGAAGGAAAACTGATTTCTCAAAAATCAGATATTTCCTGTGGACACTACAAAGGTTTCGTTCCGACATCATTATTAATGGTTCAGTTTGGTAAATGAATATGTAAAACGTGTATGTAATTTTTGTTGTAAAGATACGTAATCATTTCTACTTAGGAAGTAGTTTTGTTACAAAGGCATGAAATATTATACTGTTTGGGGGACAGTTTAATGAGTAAGAACTGCAGGTAGCTTTGTTAAAAAAGGGCATGTTATTTTGTCAAAACGTTGTTCTTCTTGATGGACATTCTTTTATATTCACTTATTATTTTGTCCTTTTCCAACGGTGTGGTACTGCGTTAACATCATATTTGAATAGAAAGATATTGTGTCAATGAAAGGATGAGTTCTTTTTTACGAAACTATATTTTGTCTAGGATGTATTGATATGCCTAGTAACTAACACAGTAAGCCAAAATGGTATATTGTTGCGTCCAAAATGGTATATTGTTGCGTCCAAAATGGTATATTGTTACGTCCAAAATGGTATATTGTTGCGTCCAAAAATATGTTCTGTTCAGATAGTATTACTTCTTTCTGAACGTCTAAATATTACGTTAAAATTATAACACATTATTTCAGTAAGACAAGTTGTACTGCCCATAGACATTCGTTTTGCTTTAACCTGCTAACTTAGTAGTTTAATTGTGCTTCAAGTAATCCTAAATGAATTGAATTTAATAATTGGTACAGAAATAAATGGCACCACTTTTAAAGCAAAATCTGTGAATATTGTCTAAACTACTTCATATAACGACATACTGCATTGTAAATATACCTTTGCTTAAAACACAACTTATTGCCTGTATATACAGTATATGTTTAAGAATTATCTTCTGAAATTATTCTGAAAAGTAACTGTAGTTTAATAATAAGCCCAACAGCTATTATATATGGTTAACGAGTTATGGTCCGTACAAAAAGTAGGTATGAAAATTTACAAAGGGCAATAACTAAAAATTTATGCAAAATACCGTGGTCCAGGGGTAGAGCGCAGGGCTCCGGATCCGGAGGTCGCGGGTTCGATTCCCGTCAGAGGCGATATTCTCTCACGATCTTCACATTCCTCCACGCTGCGCAAATACTGCATGGTATGAAACCCAGGAAGCAGTCATCGAGCGTGATGAATCTAATTTGTAAGAACTTGTATCGCAACCGATGTAAAATAAATGAGTCTAAACTAGCATTTAAGACATTCTAACAGATTGTTTCTCTCTACCCGGGGATGCGTATAACGAGAGGATTTATTAATATACAGACCTTATTGATTTTATGCCCCCCCGATAATTTCCCGCGATAGCATATAGTTGCCGCTTTGTCCGTCTGGCATCCGTCCTTCTGTCATCCGTCGTCCGTCCGCACGTCCGTCTGACGTTTTGTCTCTTACACACAAAGTTATCAACATAAAAGTTCATAGGTGGATAGATCTCACTGAGTAGAAGTGCAATAGTCAAGAACCGTTATTCTGCACTTCCTCATTTTGGAAGTAATACCTTTAGTTGATTTTTCATACTTACCTTTTGTCCGGAGCATAATTCTTAGTATGTAAGCATTATCAATTTGAAATTTCATAGGTGGATATATCGGATAATGGAGAAGTGCCGTGCACAATAACCCTTGCTCTGTACTTCATAATTTTAGAGTAATTACCCTTTCATGATTTTCATACTTAATTTTTGTCCGGAGCGTAACTCTTACACTATAAGAGCTATCAACTTGAAACTTCATAGATGGATAGATCTTATGTAAAAGGAGTGCATTGCACAAACACCGTCTCACTGCATTTTTTTTTTTTTTTTAGTTTTTGCACATTGTTAATTTTCATACTGATTTTTTTGTTCGCAGCATAACTCAGATACATCAACATAAAACTTCATAGGTGGATAGACCTTATGAACAAAATGTGCAGTGCAACAGAACCGTCTTTCTATACTTTATTTTTTGGAGTTTTCGACCTTTGTTAATTTTCAGATATTTGACCCGAGCATACCTGAAATACAAGAAGAAAATATCAACCTAAAACTTCATAGGTTGATTGATCTTATAAAAGAGAAATCAGTAACCTCCATTTTGTAATGTTTGAGTTTTTGCCCTATGTTGATTTTCATATTATATTTCTGTCCTGCGTATTACTCAAATACTAAAACAGCCTATTTGATAAAATAAATGTACCTTCTGAAAACTGCTGATTATTGCATGCGCTGATGCTTGATACTAATAGAAAGTGTTTCTTTACAATATTAATTAGCCCATGTTGGCACGTGCAAGTGAAAAAGCGTCACGGCACAGTTTACTATATATATACTTATAGAACAGAATATATTATCATTATGACAGATCACGGGTATGGCTAGGTACGCAGAATTTTTGGGACAGTGAAGTCTCTAGATTTAAAAAAAATATAAATGGTGTACTACATTATAACCAACCACATTGATTGTCGGTGTTCCAGGGAGTTCTGTGAATAATAAATTCAATAAAATGTCTCTTCAGAATATAGAACAAGGTAAGTAAAATAATTTCATGACATGCGACATTGCTACATGTAATTCCGATGACTAAATACGTATTCTTATTTTATTTCAATTATGTATTCCTCAACATAGAAGGAAACGACTTTACAACATCTAGCGACCCAAATATAGTCTAATTAGATATTATCAACACTGTACAAGAGTTATATGACTTTAGTATTGAAAGGTTTTGTTGAAAGAGGAAAATTTCCAAACTGGACTGGACTGAATCATAAAAAAGGTTCTATGTAATACGGCGATGCTTTAACAAGAAATTACAAGGCATGACTTTGTACAAGTTGGTAAGAGACTTGTGTTTCCAAGACATTATGATACTGACCTTGTTCAACCAGTACACAGAGGAGGCATGAGAGTGAAATGGAAGCTTTCAGTAAAACATTACAATATCTGTTATATGCTGTGTTGTAAGCTGTTCTATAAATGTTCTGCTGTATGTTATATATATTAAAATATGTTACAGCAAAACTGCATGACGTATCGTTGTTTCCATTTAATAATTGCATCTGCCTATCGGCACCAATATTCATACGTAAAATTATGAGACATTGAAATAAACTTACCTCACAGAAAACACAGAACTAATCACAATTAACAAAATACACATTACATGGATGTTTAGGCATTTTGATAATAATCACTTTAAATACTATTCAATATTGGACTAGAATAAGTTTCAATCAAGAAAGATGTGTTTGGATGATCTGTGCAGTACCTATCTAAGACTATTTAAGAGTAAGAGCAATTATATTTTTCGTAAAATCATAAATCAGAAAACGCCAATTGATCTACTGTGATGAAAGAAACCTGCCACGGCAGTTGTTGCTTAGTAACACGTGAATACGTGATAATAATAAATACCTTGGTTCTTTTTTTCTACCCGGATACTCAGAGCACTGAAATTTGATGGACACAACAATTAAAGGTTTTATAATTCAAATCTGATAGAAAAGTTTTGAATTTGTGACGATGAAGGCTGGAATTTTGTGAAAATACGGGAACAACAGAACTGGACAATGGATAAAAAATGTCGGGATTGTGGTGAGCAATAATCAATATTTATATAATCAAAGGTTGAAATAGAAATAGGAAAGCTGCTCTTGCGGAGTGTTCCCCAGTGACCGAATCTGTCTTCACATATAAGAAAGTAAAAATTAAAATAAAAAATAAAAATGAGTAAAGAGTCGAAAAAGAGGGCAAGCAGATAAAAATTGATGAAATGAGAAAAATGCCAAAAGAATGTGATAAAGAATCTGATAGTGAGAGAGATACAGAATTAAAACAGATAGGACCAATAGAAGTTGTAACAAGTTTAGAAGAGAAGGTAAATAAATTAGCTTAAAAAGAATATGCAGCCAAAGCTTTAGATCAACTGCTGGGAGATATTGTAAGTGAAGCTTTTTGTGAATACTCAAAAAGATAGTAACCAGATGAAGTTAGATTTTGACAAAGTGTACGAGCAATGCGTTTTGTTAACTCCAAGTTAAGAGAGTCAGAAAGTGAGTCAGAACAGCTCAAAAACGAGAATAGCGACAGACAGCTCGAGGACAGACAGCTCGAGGACAGACAGCTCGAGGTTCAAAAAGTTCAAGACGAAAATGAAAAACTATTAAAGAAAAATAAGGAATTTACTGATAAAATGTATAACAATCACATTAGAATAAAGCATAATGATGAACAAATTAGAACAATATACCAGAAAAAATGGCATTAGAATATATGGCATGGACGACATATATAAAGATGAGAGTACGAAGCAAACTGATCAGGGTGTAATAAAACTGTATCCAAGAACGCAAAACTTCTAGAAGATCTTTTTGGGAAAGACGAAGTAAAAACTGTTGGTCTGACGAAGGAAAAAATAATAGTGTTGTTGACCAATGATAACAAAATAGAGTTGACAGCTCTACTGACTTAACAAACTTACTACCGAGAACATAAATAATATAATACCACTTAGTAATAACTATGTATAATCTTTCAGGTTTCGTCAAGTACCGTTTGTGACGGTCACGGAAGATTTAACTCTTTATATGTTTGTTCTTTTCCTTTTTTTTTTTTTTTTACATGTTATCTCCTCTCTTAACATCTTGGTATGCAAGCACGTGTTTTTTCTGTTTATTTACATATGCAAATGTTGGTAAACTCTCGACGATTATTTCGCATTGGTTTATATTTTTTAGGGATACTTCTAGAGGTCACATCTAATTTATGTTCAATCACGTGCTAAGAGGATTTCTTTCGATTGGCTGGTGTCTTTTCCGGGGTTTTAGTTTAAAATTATTTTATTACAAATATTTGCACATATAAATAAATATAATCATACAATACAATACAGTTTATCAGAAGTACAAAAATGTGTAAAAAGATCGGGCAACAAGTTATGACAACGTTAGAGACTGCCCTCTCCTAAACGTCTAAATTTTAGTCAATTTTACTCCGATTTTTTGCCTTAAATTTATCGTTTCTTTAGAAAATTGGAAAAAGAAGAAGCGTTTGTAAGTAGTTTTTACTTGATAAGAACATAATAGATAAGTTATTTTAGTAGTTACTTGTTGTTACATGTAACTTGTAATGTTGCTGCATGCCTGCCGCCCCACAAATCCCATATCCCTTTGTTTATGTCAACCAATAAACAGAGGTTATTATAGTTATAGTTATATGGCTCATAACAATTAAAATATTAAAAAAATATTATAAAACAGTGTAATAATGTACTATTATCTTCTAAAACGATTAGTATTCTTAATGAATTTTTGAACTTCGTTAAAAATAACGACATTGTCTTCATCTGAAAAATTTTCATTACCGAATAGAATAATATTTATGTTAAGTGGATAATAAAGTCTGGTAAACTGAAAAAGATTGACCCTTTGTTGAGCATATTTTTGACATTCAAAAAAATAATGGTATGCATCTTCAGTAGAATTTCCGCAATCACAATTACTGTTATCCCTATAATGATTCCTGTAAAGATCCGCGTTGAGATTACTACAGTTGTTACGAATTCTTGCATGGTAAATTGCATAAGTTCTCTCCCCAAAGTTAAAATAATTTGGGACCTGAGGAGGGCTAAAATGATGTTTAAGATTACTTTTAAACATAGACAAAGTTGGAGAGTTACGGATTTCGGGATCAAAATCGTTCCAAAGTTTTGCACATGAAGGAATAGCAGATTTAGAGTAAATTTCTAGGCGCCTAGAAACTGTAACATAGTTTAAATTATTATTACGTAAATTGTACGGATTATTTTCTTGCACTAAATGAGGAAATAAATCTGATAGAAACGATGGTAAGTAGTTGTGATTCTGTTTATATACAAGTGTTAGTTTTTGCATTAAGCGTCGATCTGAAAGGGGCATCCAACCAATTTCTTTCAAAAGTCTTTCAATAGAAACTGAACGAGTGAGACCTGTTACTACCCTAGCGGCTTCGTATTGCAGTTTTTCTAAAGATTCTTTTTCGTATGCAGTACAGTTATCCCAAACGACTGAAGCATATTCAAGTATTGGACGAAGATAAGAAATGTAATTGTCGTTTTAATTTAAACTTCAAATTTCGCATGGAACCTAGTACTTTTGATGCTGAGAACATTATTTGTGAGATATGTTCATGCCACGTTCCGTCTTTGCTTAAAGTAACTCCAAGGTGTTTATGATGATTAACGAAGGTCAAATTAGTATTTTGAAAAGATAAATTAGGGAGTTCTCTATCTGATAATGAAAATGAAAAGGCCATGACTTCCGTTTTAGATGGATTAAATTTCACCAACCATTGTTTCGACCATTCAGAGATTGTTTGAAGATCAGAGTTCAATTTTGTTTCAATTATATCCTTATTATAGTTTGTTACTGCCAATGAACAGTCGTCTGCGAAAAGTCTGGCTGAACTTTTCAAATTTTCTGTAATATCATTAACATAGATAAGAAATAACAAAGGACCTAATACCGAGCCTTGAGGTACACCTGCATTTATGTATTTTGTCTCAGAAAATGAAGTCCCTACAAAAACGCGTTGTCTTCTGTTATTAAGATAATTTTCAATCCACCTTTTTAGTTTCCCAGTTATTCCATATTGTTTTAGTTTGAAAATTAGACCCGCGTGCCAGACTCGATCAAATGCTTTGGAAATATCACAGAAGGCGATGCAAGTAAGTTGTTTTTCATTATAAGATTCACAAATCTGATTATATAAGTCTATTAGCTGGTATACAGTAGAGTGACCTGGTAAAAAGCCTAATTGTTTATCATAAATTAGATTATTGTTATGTAGGTAGTTGTACAAATGTTTGAACATGACACGTTCCTATACTTTACCCACACAGTTTAATAAAGAAATAGGTCTGTAGTTTGAAGAAATGTCCATATCACCTTTTTTGAACAGTGGCATGACATGTGCAAGTTTGAAAGACCTTGGATATATAGTTTCTTGAATTGACCGATTGAATAAAATAGCTAAGGGATGTTTAATGGTTTTTGGTGTGTCTTTTAACATTCGATGACTTACTTCATCAGGTCCACTAGACTTTTTTATAACCAAATTATTTAACACATCCGCTATTTCCTGCTCAGTTATGATAATGTCGGTAATAGAGGCATCTTTTCCGGGGTACTCGGGAAAGCTCAAAAGCTATGTTATGTGATTCATTTGTTAAAAGTTCACGACAACAGTTTTACTCTTCAGGAGCGGGTCAGTGATCCAGTGATAATGCGCTAGACTAGTAAGCCAGGGGACGCGAGATCGATCCCCGCACCTACACTAGCATTACTTATTGTCTTTGGGATGAGCCGTTAATCCAAGGTCAAATGTATCAGTGCTGTACACTGAGCATGCAAAAGAACCAGATGTGTTTCTTGAATTAGATGCTAGCTGTATCTTGCACTATCCCCCACAACTTAAAATAACTAATCTGTGCAGGAGCGTCGGTAATATGGGCAACCGACGATAGATAGTCTCAAACAGACAGATTTTACGCTTCGCCACCTAGCATGTTTTATTTCTTAACATTAGCTATAAACTCGTAAGTAAATTTAATAGATCTAAATTATCTAGAAAATAACGTAGATAATTTTTATTAACAAGTGTTACCGCCTTGTGTAACAGATTTACACACACTAAATATAAAAAATAACAATAAATATAAAAAAAAATAACAAAAATACCACACGTTTTCTAAATATTATTAATATGTTTTCAAGCACATAGTTTATTGTTATTTCTAAAGGAATGTTAAACATCTAGATGGCTCAGCCTGCAGTGGAAAAATATTGTGTATTTTGTATATGTTATCTGTGTTTGACTATATTTTTTTTACTGGATACTTGGGCGGTACGAGAAGGATCAGGCTTTCACCTGTGAGTTTCTGCTGCTGCTATTTTCGAATTTACATGCATTTATTTATATACTCAAACACAAAAGAAATTATGCAGAGGGTGGATCTAGGCTAATTTGTTTCATGTCTATATGTGAAATTATATGATGTTTGGACCCATTGTGTGGTCATTTAATCGCCTACAAAAAGTGCATAATATTTTAGATGAAGGGTGCAGCCTTTGCAAAAAGTTGTATTCTTTAAGAGATATAGATAATTTTATTTTTATAGATTTGTTTAATGAAACTGAGAGTATACCCAAACTAAATAAAAATGAAAAGTAAGGGACTTGAAGGCCACTTAAGCTATAATGAAATGTTATAAAGTTAAAAAATGTCGAATGACGAATCTCCAGGTGGTAGTTAATTAAAAGTAGCATTTTTCTTTTCTTGACTGACATTAGTCACTTTTTAGTATGTTCAGTTCAATTCTATCTCATACTAAAAGTGACAAATGCCAGTCAAGAAAAAAAAAAATTAATCCACTACCATCTGTCAAATGTCATTCGACATTTTTTTTTAACTTGGTAACATTTCATTGTAGCTTAAGTGGCTTTCAAGCACTTACTTTTCATTTTCATTTAGTTTGGCTGTACAAGTGTGGTGTCAACTTTATAAAAAAAATATAATTAAATCATGAGCTTTATCCAAGTTATTAAATCATTTTTTTCTCGAGCTTACCAAATCCAAGTAAAGATATTTCAAAAACAGTTCGGGGTCAATTTTTAAAATTTCTTTGGAAAGGTGGGCTAGACAAGATTAAGAGACAAGTTATAACATAGGATTATCATTATGGAGGAAAGAATGATCTATGTTGAGTTATTTATGACTTCTTTAAAACAGACATGGATTCGGAGAATTGGAACTTACAATAGCCTACTAAATATTTTAATTTCATACATAGTACCCCTTTGTATTAAACTGCAATAAGTTTGAATAAAATTCAAACAATTCAAAATCAGTTCTATTAAGGGTTATTGGGTTATTTAATTAGGTTATTGCACCTGAACTAGCAGCGCCTAAGAAACTAGAGTGAATTCTGTTTTTTGCCTGTGTAGTATAATTCTAGTTTTAAATAGGTGGAAACATCTTCTGTCTGATAAGATTTTTAAATGCAGGAATAATTTTAGTGAACGATTTTTTTAACAAAAAGGGACACTTTTTGTCCTTCAATGGTTTCTCAAGAAAATTCAATATCAACACTTTTTTGCAAAACCATAATATTATAGTGTGTATTAAAAGCTTTCTTGCAAGTATGACTTTTCCACATAGAAATAACAGAGAAAACACACCATTAAATCTTTAATAACTTAAATAGTTAACTGGCAAAAGAAGGTATGTAGAAATATTTATGACTACAGCCTAAGAAAACAAATATATATGTCCTACTTCTAAGATATGATGGAGCGAAGAACTAAACATAATAATTAAACAGCTTTTATTGGGGATATGTGTCTTACAAAAAACATAATAATAAAAATAATGAAAATAAAAAATAAAAACCTATGTTCTTTTTAGCTCACCTGAGCACAAAGTGCTCAAGGTGAGCTTATGTGATCGCCTGATGTCCGTCGTCCGTCCGTGCGTGCGTTGTCAACTTTTTCTTCAAACAACTTCTTCTCCTGAACTGTTGGGCCAATCTTGCTGAAACTTGGCAGGAATGTTACTTGCATGAGGCTTTACCAAAATTGTTCAAATGGTTCAGGTCCATTGCATTTCTAGGCCACAGGAGCTAAAAATAGATTTTCAAAGTTGGAACTTTAAAAATCTTCTTCTCCAGAACTACAAGGCCTGGAGCTTAGATATTTGGTATGAAGCACCATCAGGTGGACCTTTACCAAGTTTGTTCAAATCATGACCCCTGGGTCAAAAATGGCCCTGCCCAGGGGTCAATAGTTTTACATAGAATGATATAGGAAAAACTTTAAAAATCTTCTTGTCTGAAACCACAAGGCCTAGAGTTTAGATATTTGGTGTGCAGCATTGTCCAGTGGACCTCTACCAAGTTTGTTCAAATCATGGCTCCTGGGTCAAAAATGGCCCAGCCCCGGGGGTCACATGTTTTACATAGAGTTATATAGGAAACTTTAAAAAAAACTTCTTGTCAGAAACTGCAAGGCCTAGAGTTTAGATATTTGGTGTGCAGCATTGTCCAGTGGACCTCTACCAAGTTTGTTCAAATTATGGCTCCTGGGTCAAAAATTGGCCCCACCAGGGGTCAAATGTTTTATATAGAGTTATATAGGAAAAACTTTAAAAAATCTTATTGTCAGAAACCGCAAGGCGTAGAGTTTAGATATTTGGTGTGCAGCATTGTCTAGTAGACCTCTATCAAGTTTGTTCAAAGTATGTCCCCTGGGTCAAAATTGGCCACGCCCCAGGGTTCTATTGATTTACATATAGTTATATAGGAAAAACATGAAAAATCATTTTTCTCCGAAACTAATAGGACTATTTGGTGTGGAGTATTGTGTTGAGAACCTTTACCAGTATTGTTTATATGTTGGTCCCGGGGTCAAAATTGGCCTCGCCCCGGGGGCCCTAATTTGTAAAAAAAGGCAATCTTTAAAAATCTTCTTACTGGAAACCTCAATGCCTACAGCTTAGATATTTGGTATGCAGCATTGTCTAGTGGACCTCTACCTAGTTTGTTTGAAAAATGTCACTGGGGTCAGTATTGGCCCCGCCAGAGGGGTCATAAGTTTTAAATAGAAGTATAGAAGAAAATCTTTAAAAATCTTCTTGTCTGTAACCACAAGGCCTAGAATTTTAAAATTTGGCATGAAGTTTTATCAAGCTTTTTGAAATTATTAGATTAGGTTAAAGGTCATGGAGGCTAAAAATAGATTTATCTACTGTACCTCATCGAGCATTCATTTATAGACCAATATCTTTGATATTCAGTATATAGGTTCCTTGCATGGACGTCTACCCATGGGTAGGGTTTGAGGTCACTGCCATGGGTCAAGGTCAAGGTCACCATAGCTTATAATAGGTATGAAACCACCAATTCAGCTCAAAAAATGGTACCCGCATAATGGCGGCTAGAAATAGTTCTCAGTTTTCTTGGCTATTTTTAACATTTTTGCCCTAATCTGTGTTTTTTTTTGCTGGAATCATTTTGTTTGACTATTTCTGATAGTGTGGTAGGAATTTTATGCTCATATGCATTCAGAATAGAATTCACAATGTGAAATTGTTTCACATACCCCAATCTGAAAATTAGCTCAGATTTTTTGTTAATTTTATAGGTAAGTTCACATGAGCAGAAATATCTTTCTTGTTTGAAACACAACCCCCACTTTTCTTGCTATTTTTCATGAGTACAGATATAGATCTACAAGAATATGTAAGTTAAAGCTATTTAAAAAAGGTTTTGCTATGTTTTACAGCCCTGTGAACTTTATGAATTTTATATAGAATAAAGAAGGAATCTATTTGGTGGTTTCACACCTATAAAAGATATTTCTACTTTCTGTCATAGAGCCTTTATTTATTGACTGATATTTTACATATTTGGTTTGTAGGCACTTACATATTTTCAATTAAAAAATGAAATACTGCTTAGCAGCAAACCTACAGCCAAAGTACTCAGGTGAGTGATCCAGGGCCATCATGGCCCTCTTGTTGTAATAACTAAACTGTAACTCAGAAGCATCTCTTCTTTGACTGTCAATGTACAAAGTCTTACTGTGGAGATATAAAAAACTTGACTGAAAACAAAATGCACAAACATTAATTTTGTATCAACTGGTCCTTATCAAACATAATGACAACTTTATTAAACTTAATTTTGCTGACTAGATATACAGTTATCGTTGTATTGCATGCTATAGTAATCCATATACTATACAGTGTAAATTTACCAATGACATAAAGAATAAAGACGATTTTCCAGTTAGGGGGCTAAAAAAATGGTTTATGTATTATTTCTGTCCGTAGAAAAATCTTAGATCCGCGGACAGAACATATTAGAATCCGATGAATAGTCAGGCATAGGTTTACCGGTACACTGTTACGCAATAGAGGCATAGTATGCACCATCAGACAAGAAGCAGGTACAGGACCTTTATTTACTTACCGAAAACTCTAAGAAAAAAAGTCACGATTTTAAAGTAAATTGACATTCCTTTTATAACCTGTAACGTACAGTTCAGAGAGAAGTTAAATTTATGAAACATATTTTCGCGATCAATAGTTCGACTTCAGAAGGTAGGCTCGTTCTTACCATTCACATTTCACTATTGTGACTGCCTTTTACGTCTCAGAAGAATTAAAGAGAGAAATTGTATGAATTTTTTGTTTGTTTTAAACACACCTGAGTTAAGATAGATAACTGGAGATGTCAATTTTTATAACTGATTGAGTGCCACTTTTCTTTCTGCATTGCCTGGTTAGCTAACCAGATTGGTACTATGGTTGATCATGTGAGGTTTACTTTGATTTCCAGCATCTACACTTTGATCAGTGTTTGTTGGTATGTAGCCATATCTGTCTGGAATACCTTTTGTTTAATCTCACAGTATCCTAGATTAGATCTATATATATCAGTTTCTCATTCTGTGTAAAATATTAGGTAGACCTGCTGTGTGACCATGTATGAATATCACTAATAAGTAATGGAGTTAAGAAGCAGTTAAAGTAATGGATACAATTTTTGTATCGATAAAAAATGTTATATATCATATTAAGGAGCTTTGAATTTGACAAAAATCTACAGAGAAACATCATTTCTTCTGCTGTTTTTTCACATATATATCTGTTAACCATTAATACACTCAAACAAAATGCTAGTTTTAGCGATGTCGGTTACCAATTGTCCCTATGGCCACACTTTAGCGCGTATGCTAATTACGTCAGATTACACAATTAAATCTGCCTCCAGGCAGTTTTATCGAGCTGTGCAATATACATGTTTGATTTTACATCGAGATTTTTGGCGACTAGGATTTTGCTTTTTCCGATCAATTTTCGGCGAAGTTTTCGCCTGACTTCGCCCTAAACACAGTCCCTGCCATACCTTGCAAAATATTCAAAAAATTGAAAACGTCCACCGTTAGATAGTCCGTTGTGTCAAACATAACTATTCTCCTTATGCAAGTGTCACTTCTGTGCAACATGAACTAGGTTGGCAGACATTACAGGACAGACGAAAAGACTCAAGACTTATCATGTTCTATATGATTGTCCATGGTTTAATGGTGGTTCCTATACCATCATAGGAGAGGTCCACGATGATGACACGCCATATGCACCCCTTCTCATACAGGCAATTACTAAATATGTTCATTTTTTTTTATATACATCCAATTTTTATCTTCAGAGAGTTAATCTTACTGTAAGAAACTACAGAATGGGTAAGAAAAAGACAGTAATGAAAGGGGGACAAAAGGGAATAGATGAGGCTGATGTGGAAACACCTTTATCAGAGACACATTCAACCAATGAAACTCAGTTGCCAAAGAAACAGTCTTCAAACCAGTTGCCACGGAAACAGTCATCAGTTTTGATAGCATTTAAAACAGTGAAAACAAAACTGAGCCTCACTGATGAAGGAGCCACTCCAGTGAACTGGAAGTGTATATTTCTGGTTTTCATCTCACTGGTAAGGTCTGTTTATAGGTAAAGCCAGATTTAACTGTGAGATCTTGTCATTAGAGTGAGTCAAGAAGATACTGCCTTGTCTGTGATTAAGAAGATTGTTGGAATTCTCCTGTACTTACATTAACATATTGTCACAGATTTGATAATATAAGGAGCTTCCAAACATAGCTGATAAAGAGTGTCTGAGAAGATTGAAAGTTCCTTTGGTGTATTAAATAAAATGGCAGTTATGGCTTTATAATGTGGATAAGGTAGATAGCCAATCTTGTAACTGCAATACAGTAAAATGTTTTAACATTGCCAAATATTTTAAGTGTGATACTTGGGTTTCAGACATTTAATTTCAGAGGAGAGAAAAGAAGAAAATTTAATTATAATCTGGAGAAATATATGCATGAGAACAGAGAAAAAATTAACTGTTTTGTTTTTCTTGTTTGAAATTTATTTTTTATCATTTTACAGTTTGGGAGTTCTTTCAACATAACCTATATTTTTCCATTCCTTCCTGATATGATTTTGGTAAGTAAGCTTTATTACTGAGTTAAAACTGAAAGCAGTTTTGCTACATACTGATGATTGAAATAAAATTCTTCTATCAACTATGATTACACATGTAAATAATATGCAAGAACAAATATCTTTGAAATGAAGGTTGAAATTTATTTAACTGTTCTCCATAGGTAGAATAAAAACATATATCTTTGTCAAGAGAACATGTATTCTGACATCAGTTTATTAAACTATAGATCTAAAAATTTAATTTTTCAGCTTTCAGCCAAAGGTCTGGAACCAGTTTGTTTTTGTTTGTTTAAATATGTCAAGATGTCCTAACCAAGGTGAATAATAGTAAATACCATTCAAATGAAAAAGAATACAATTAATATTGAATGTTGCATGTTTGCAGTAAACCTTTTGCAAATGGCCTTTCAATAGCCCTTTTGTGGATCTCTTTGACTTAATTTAGTCAGATTACAATGTTTGTTATTTGGGTGTTGGAACTTAAGTAAGTGAAATGTTTCATTTATTTTGCAGACATTTGGTTACAGGGAAGTTGACAAGGGTTACTATGCTGGGATCATTGCCTCCTCAATGTTTGTTGGACGGGCATTTGGTAGGTATGTATAATGGATAAGGCCTAAGGTAGAAGAGTTTAAGTTTAAGAAAGTCTTTCCTTTGTTTCCTTTGAATAATGTATTTGAACTTGTAGAATGACTTAACAGTGCATGACTATATGTCACTTGTATAAATCATAACCAAATGTGAGAGTCCATAGCTGTGGTTTAATGCTATATTACTCTTACTTGTTATCCTCCATAACATGTCATTCATGTTTAGTTTAAACTTATTTATTTGATATTGATTGGGAAGCGAATTCTTGCAACTTGTCTTGATCTCCCTCGATGACTGCTTCCTAGGTTCAAACCAGTACTCATGCCTAAAGTGAGGAATGTGGGAAGTCACTGAAGACTCGTACCCCTGGCTGGATTCGAACCTGTGACCTCTGGATCTGGAATCTCGTGCTCTAACCCTTGACCTCTGCTCCTTCTCCTGTAGGTTGTTGAGTTATATAGCAGTTAATCTGTCACAGTGAGAAAGTTTGAATTTTTGTTAAGACTACCTGTGTACATATCAAACTAAAATAGTGTTCAAGGTCATTAAACAGAACCAGAGTGTCTGTGTTAAAACTTAAGACTTCACATTCTTACCAGTTTCAAAACTATTGCTATTGAATTATGTGGAGTGGGGTCTGATGAAATATTCTGAACATCATAGGCAAGATATGTAATTACGATCATGAAGATATTGATTTCATGTATTCAAATCCAATTCACTTCACATTGGAAAATGGTGTGTCTGTATGCTAAATCAGAATAGAATTAAATGTCTTTTGAACAGCATAAGTGACTGAAAATCTGTTGGCTTGATTTACCAATATCGTATGTAATAATTTAGGTTTTTGTTGTATCTAATTTTATTTATCCACCGCAGTTACTTTTGGGGATGGTTATCAGACAAGAAAGGTCGGCGACCAATTGTACTGCTGTGTGTCTCTCTGATTGGACTGAGCACTCTAGCCTTTGGCTTTACTACCAACATTTACTATGCAGTAATAACAAGGATGTTGGCTGGACTGGTCAATGGTGAGTAGACAATAAAAGCAGAAGAAAAGACACAAAATCTCCTTAACTCAGTCATATAACAACTGAGTTGTTGGTTAATTATCTAGTGCAGATTTTATCTCCGTGAGGAGAACAAATGATGATTTTCATCTGTGTACTGCTTTTCTTAGTTTTTCTGATATTACTGCACATTTCATATCAATTTTTGTTGGTCAATCATGATGTTAATATTATCCATATAATTGGCTGTGTCATTCATATATTTAAATTTATATAATTCATATATCCCTATGGTGTAATAAGGCCTTCTACTTGCAAGGCAGACACACCACCAACAGCTATCCAGACACATGAAGTTACCAGTTGATATACATGTATCACTAATACGTATACATGTACCCAGCTACTTGTACATATAACCCCTCCTAATTTAGAATTTGTTCCAAATTCTTAGAGTCACAGAGAATATTGTGAATCATTTTTGTTGTGCTGAAACAGTAGCCTTATTATAACGCAGGTTATTTAAATTGGGCACCAAATGTAACACCACCAACTGAGCTATCAAACCACATGGTGTCACCAATCTGTCAACAATGTACCTGTACCTGGCTATTTATTTAATGATTTTATGGTAATGACTCGTCTCTTCAGGGACTGTGGGAACAGCAAAGACCATCTTGTATGAGATATCAGATAACACCAATCAGGCTGTTGGGATGTCAATCATCTCAGTGGCCTGGGGTCTTGGAATTGTCACAGGGCCTGCAATAGGAGGTTTGTGATGTTTTAACTGCTTCAAGAATTAACAGTAATTCTTTAAAAGGAAAAAATAAAAAAATCAAATAACTTTTTTGGTTACTTATCTAATAATTCCTTAAAATGATCAAGCATTAGAATTTCATCATTTTTAAATTTTTTTTTTTTTCAATTTTGTTTACAATATTTTGTTCTGATGCTCAGCATTTATTCTGTAATCGATAAAGTTAATGTATTTCACATTCATTTCACAGATCTATAAATGAATTGATATATATATAAATTTGTAATCTGGTTACATGTTAATCAAAAATTTGATATTGCAGGTGGCAGATAATAGATATTTGCTATACCACATCTGTTAGACTAAATTAAATGTATTTATATTAAATCTAAATTCTTGTTTCAGGTTATTTAGCAAACCCATGTAAGCAATACCCTGATGTATTTCCCTCAGAAGGTTTATTTTACCAGTTCCCTTATATGTTGCCCAGTTTCTTTGGTTTTGTGATATGCATGGGTGCCTTTGTTATAGACCTGATCTGGCTTCCTGAGACGCTTTATATCAAGTAAGTGATTCAAGAGAAGTTACACAAGTAACTGATCTGGCTTCCCAAGGCACATAACATTTTATCTAAAAGAAATGTATCCTTCACCAAGTTTAACCATGTTAAAACAAAACCACAGTAATGAGTGTTCTTTCCTGTAGGAATGGCAACTAGTACAGATTGTAATACTGAATACTCCAATACTCAGACATTAAACTGAGTACTTGGTTAACTAGTTACTCATTGCCATCCTTACCTTCCTTACAAATGAACATTTATTTTCATTCTTAAAGTTTGACAGCGGCTTCTTGTTGCTTTGTTATAAGTTATGTTTAATTGTTAGTTAAGGAAAGTCTGCACAACAACATACATTTACAATGATAGGTCAGAGACTGAAATAATTCTACCAGAGGAAGAGGCAAAAGACAGTGACAGAGCTAGCTTACATTCACACCAGTCTGCTGAGCCTTCTTCCTACAAGCTTTTCCCGAAACATTTACGTGATGTAAATCCTCGCCAAGCTGTTTCGTGTGAAAATCTCCATGTAGAGTCTGAAGGAGCCACTTACCTGGCTGGTATTAAAATCTATATTTTGTTCTCTTCTCTACTCATTTACCTTTAAAAAACAGCTTTGAAGTTTGTAGTCAGTTGACATGTTAATATTATTGATATGAATTTTCTCAACAGCTGGCTGTTAAGCCATACTGCTTTGTAAGATCAGATAAACTACTAACCAGGCCTCTGGAAATTTTCAAATCTCAATCAGTCAAAAACCCCGGGGAAGCTGAAATTGGGTAAAAACTGACAAATTTTCGGTTTTCTGGAGCTTTGCTGCTTACATGATTTCAGCCATCCACCTTTTATGCACTGGATTTTGATTCTGTCTTTACTGATAGGAAAATAAAATATCGGTAAATATGAATACATTTTCTTTTAGCTGCCAAAGCCATTCTGATGTTCCCATAAGTAATGTTGTCTTGTTTGTTTCTTGTATGAAACTTGCTAGAGATGACCTGATAAAATTGACCACAATTAATGATATTATAATTCATAATTATACACAAACTTTTCTAGTACTTTTTGATCATGTTTTGCAGGGGCTAATAAGGAAATTCACATAACAAGGAGAGGAATATCTGTAACAGAAACACAAGACAGCCCACATGTGAGAAACTCATATTCTGAAAAAGATATCCACCAGCACTTTTATCTTGAAGAAGAAAATACAGATTTTGACAGTAGGTCTAACAGTGCTAGAAATGATAAAAATATTAACAGTAGCAATGAAGATTTGACAGAAAAGTTTTTGTCACAAAACGGAGATCTGTCAGATAGAGGCCCAAAAACAACAGGAGGATATAAAAATGGAAATAATACAAAATGTTGTTCAACATTGAGAAATTGGTCTGTCATACAACTTTTGGGGTAGGTTTTATTTCTCTTAGATATTGCTCATTGATAAAAAGGATGTATTTTTGGAGTTAGTTTGGATCTGCACTATAGTAAATTTTGTCCATGAGAAGCAGGACAGACAGTGGTCTGCTGACTGGAGAATGGTTAACTGTGGAGACCTATTGAGTGCTGCAGTCTTACTGGTATTTTAATAGTATGAATATTATCTAGAGAAGGAAAACTTTTCTTTCTTTGATTTAAATCCTTACCACTTTTGTAGGTTAAAGTCAATAAATATAGAGTCCTGAGATACATCACTACGTGCAGTAGGCACACACTGTCATTATGAAATGTTTATATCCATATAGTTTAAGTCAGGATCACACAAGCCATGTCATAATGTATTGTTTATATACATGCAGTCAGCATCAGACACACCATGTCATAATGTAATTTTTATATACATGCAGTCAGCATCAGACACACCATGTCATAATGTAATAATGTAATTTTTATGTACATGCAGTCAGCATCAGACACACCATGTCATAATGTAATTTTTATGTACATGCAGTCAGCATCAGACACACCATGTCATAATGTAATTTTTATGTACATGCAGTCAGCATCAGACACACCATGTCATAATGTAATTTTTATATACATGCAGTCAGCATCAGACTCACCATGTCATAATGTAATTTTTATATACATGCAGTCAGCATCAGACACACCATGTCATAATGTAATGCTTATATACATGCAGTCAGCATCAGACACACCATGTCATAATGTTATGGTTATATACATGCAGTCAGCATCCGGTGTTTCGGATGCCTGAATGCTTATTTTTCTAAATGACATAAATCTTTTGAGATATTTTGAGGAGGTAGTGGGTGAGTCTTCTTCTGCAAACTTGTTTTTAAAAATCCAGAGTTCATAAATGAGAACAATGTCTAACATCAATGCATCCAACGTAAACATGCAGCACTTATTCACGAAAACTACTGATAAGTTTCCGAAGATATACAAGTAAACATGGATATATACAAATATGGGCATAATCAGTCCCCACTTTAACAGTTGATTTATAACAGTGGTTAAGATAGCCACGCTGATGAATTTCGTCCAATGAAAAAGCAGTTTCTTTATTGATCTCAGCTTTGGTTGAAAGCTGGATGGTCCTTGTCATAGTGAAATGTTTATATATATGCAATCAGTATCAGACACAGCATGTCATACTAAAATGTTTATATACATGAAGACAACATCAGACACACCATGTCAAACTAAAATGTTTAAATACATGAAGACAGCATCAGACACACCATGTCATACTAAAATGTTTATATACATGAAGTCAGCATCAGACACACCATGTCATACTAAAATGTTTATATACATGAAGTCAGCATCAGACACAGCTTGTCAAACTAAAATGTTTATATACATGAAGACAGCATCAGACACAACATGTCAAACTAAAATGTTTATATGCATGAAGACAACATCAGACACAGCATGTCAAACTAAAATGTTTATATACCTAAAGTCAGCATCAGACACACCATGTCGTACTAAAATGTTTATATGCATGAAGACAACATCAGACACACCATGTCATACTTAAATGTTTATAACATGAAGACAGCATCAGACACAGCATGTCATACTAAAATGTTTATATGCATGAAGACAGCATCAGACACAACATGTCAAACTAAAATGTTAATATATATGAAGTCAGCATCAGACACACCATGTCATACTTAAATGTTTATAACATGAAGACAGCATCAGACACAACATGTCAAACTAAAATGTTAATATATATGAAGTCAGCAGCAGACACACCATGTCATACTTAAATGTTTATAACATGAAGTCAGCATCAGACACACCATGTCGTACTAAGATGTTTATATGCATGAAGACAACATCAGACACACCATGTCATACTTAAATGTTTATAACATGAAGACAGCATCAGACACAGCATGTCATACTAAAATGTTTATATGCATGAAGACAGCATCAGACACAACATGTCAAACTAAAATGTTAATATATATGAAGTCAGCATCAGACACACCATGTCATACTTAAATGTTTATAACATGAAGACAGCATCAGACACACCATGTCAAACTAAAATGTTTAAATACATGAAGACAGCATCAGACACACCATGTCATACTAAAATGTTTATATACATGAAGTCAGCATCAGACACACCATGTCATACTAAAATGTTTATATACATGAAGTCAGCATCAGACACAGCTTGTCAAACTAAAATGTTTATATACATGAAGACAGCATCAGACACACCATGTCGTACTAAAATGTTTATATGCATGAAGACAACATCAGACACAGCATGTCAAACTAAAATGTTTATATACCTAAAGTCAGCATCAGACACACCATGTCGTACTAAAATGTTTATATGCATGAAGACAACATCAGACACACCATGTCATACTTAAATGTTTATAACATGAAGACAGCATCAGACACAGCATGTCAAACTAAAATGTTTATATGCATGAAGACAGCATCAGACACAACATGTCAAACTAAAATGTTTATATGCATGAAGACAGCATCAGACACAACATGTCAAACTAAAATGTTAATATATATGAAGTCAGCATCAGACACACCATGTCAAACTTAAATGTTAATATATATGAAGTCAACATCAGACACACCATGTCATACTTAAATGTTTATAACATGAAGTCAGCATCAGACACAGCATGTCATACTAAAATGTTTATATGCATGAAGACAGCATCAGACACAACATGTCAAACTAAAATGTTTATATGCATGAAGACAGCATCAGACACAACATGTCAAACTAAAATGTTAATATATATGAAGTCAGCATCAGACACACCATGTCATACTAAAATGTTAATATATATGAAGTCAGCATCAGACACACCATGTCATACTTAAATGTTTATAACATGAAGACAGCATCAGAAACACCATGTCAAACTAAAATGTTTATATGCATGAAGACAGCATCAGACACACCATGTCATACTTAAATGTTTATAACATGAAGACAGCATCAGACACACCATGTCATACTAAAATGTTAATATATATGAAGTCAGCATCAGACACACCATGTCATACTTAAATGTTTATAACATGAAGACAGCATCAGAAACACCATGTCGTACTAAAATGTTTATATGCATGAAGACAACATCAGACACACCATGTCATACTTAAATGTTTATAACATGAAGACAGCATCAGACACAGCATGTCATACTAAAATGTTTATATGCATGAAGACAGCATCAGACACAACATGTCAAACTAAAATGTTAATATATATGAAGTCAGCATCAGACACACCATGTCATACTTAAATGTTTATAACATGAAGTCAGCATCAGACACAACATGTCAAACTAAAATGTTAATATATATGAACTCAGCATCAGACACACCATGTCATACTTAAATGTTTATAACATTAAGAAAGCATCAGACACAACATGTCAAACTAAAATGTTAATATATATGAAGTCAGCAGCAGACACACCATGTCATACTTAAATGTTTATAACATGAAGTCAGCATCAGACACACCATGTCGTACTAAGATGTTTATATGCATGAAGACAACATCAGACACACCATTCATACTTAAATGTTTATAACATGAAGTCAGCATCAGACACAGCATGTCATACTAAAATGTTTATATGCATGAAGACAGCATCAGACACAACATGTCAAACTAAAATGTTAATATATATGAAGTCAGCATCAGACACCATGTCAAACTAAAATGTTAATATATATGAAGTCAGCATCAGACACACCATGTCATACTTAAATGTTTATAACATGAAGTCAGCATCAGACACAGCATGTCAAACTAAAATGTTTATATGCATGAAGACAGCATCAGACACAACATGTCAAACTAAAATGTTTATATGCATGAAGACAGCATCAGACACAACATGTCAAACTAAAATGTTAATATATATGAAGTCAGCATCAGACACACCATGTCATACTTAAATGTTTATATGCATGAAGACAGCATCAGACACAACATGTCAAACTAAAATGTTAATGTATATGAAGTCAGCATCAGACACACCATGTCATACTTAAATGTTTATAACATGAAGACAGCATCAGAAACACCATGTCAAACTAAAATGTTTATATGCATGAAGACAGCATCAGACACACCATGTCATACTTAAATGTTTATAACATGAAGACAGCATCAGAAACACCATGTCAAACTAAAATGTTTATATATACATGGAGTCAGAATGAGACACACCATGTCATAGTGTATCCTGTCTTAGTGTAATGTTTATATACATGTAGTAAGCATCAAACCCAACATGATTGTCGTAATGAAATTTTACAGTCAGCATTAGCCACATCATGTCAATTAAATGTTTATATTCGTAATGTCAGCATCAGAAACACCATGTCACACCAAAATGTTCGTACACATTCAGTCAACATCAAACAAATCATGAAATAATGCAATGTCTTTAAAGAGGAAGCCCATGAAATAATTATATATGTATAAACAGGGAACCTGCAGCACACAAACCATGAAATAATGAAATATTTTATAAACAGGGAACCTGCAGCACACAAACCATGAAATAATGAAATATTTTATAAGCGGGAAACCTGCAGCACACAAACCATGAAATAATGAAATATTTTATAAACGGGGAACCTGCAGCACACAAACCATGAAATAATGAAATATTTTATAAACAGGGAACCTGCAGCACACAAACCATGAAATAATGAAATATTTTATAAACAGGGAACCTGCAGCACACAAACCATGAAATAATGAAATATTTTATAAACAGGGAACCTGCAGCACACAAACCATGAAATAATGAAATATTTTATAAACAGGGAACCTGCAGCGCACAAACCATGAAATAATGAAATATTTTATAAACAGGGAACCTGCAGCGCACAAACCATGAAATAATGAAATATTTTATAAACAGGGAACCTGCAGCGCACAAACCATGAAATAATGAAATATTTTATAAACAGGGAACCTGCAGCACACAATCCATGAAATAATGAAATATTTTTTATAAACAGGGAGCCTGCAGCACACATACCATGAAATAATGAAATATTTTATAAACAGGGAACCTGCAGCACACAAGCCATGGAATAATGAAATATTTTATCAACAGGGAGCCTGCAGCACACATACCATGAAATAATGAAATATTTTATAACCGGGGAACCTGCAGCACACAAACCATGGAATAATGAAATATTTTATCAACAGGGAGCCTGCAGCACACATACCATGAAATAATGAAATATTTTATAAACAGGGAGCCTGCAGCACACATAACATGAAATAATGAAATATTTATTAATGGGAAACCTGCAGCACACAAACCATGAAATAATGAAATTTTTATAAACAGGAAGCCTGCAGGACACAAACCATGAAATAATGAAATATTTATAAACAGGAAGCCTGCAGCACACATACCATGAAATAATGAAATATTTATTAATGGGAAACCTGCAGCACACAAACCATGAAATAATGAAATATTTATAAACAGGATGCCTGCAGCACACAAACCATGAAATAATGAAATATTTATAAACAGGATGCCTGCAGCACACATACCATGAAATAATGAAATGTTAATGTACACACATTTATTTTCAGACAGTATGATGTTTTTCTGACTGTTTTTCTTTACTCTTTGTTTTCCTTTGGTGTAATTGGTGTAGAAGACATATTTTCTGTATGGGCATCAACTGATATCTTGTTAGGTATGTAAATCACTTAATGTATATTTAAGTTTCTTGGGAATTAAAAGTAATGTTATAAATATTCATTGATATCAGAATGTGTGGAATTCTATTTATGAAGAAAAAAATAAACTGCTTATTTTTTGGTCACCCTTTTAGCTCACTGGAGCACAATGCCAAACTTTCAACCCAGTTTTGATCTTTTTTGTCCTGTGTGTTTGTCTTTATTGTTAAACCACTCCTGAAAATGTTCACAATTTCTTAATGATATCTTGAATGAGTTCAAAATTAGGTTATATGGGATAAAAAAAAATGTGTCACCAGCTCAGATTAAAAAGGAACACCATGATGCCATTCAGAGTTCACATTTTTTATGCCTTAATTAAGAAGGGATGTATTATTTAATGCAGCATGCCCCTGGTTGTCCATCCATAATATACATACTAATAGATACTTAGGTGGCCATAGGAACAAATCAAGTCTTCTTTGATGCTAGTCATTCTTTAAGCTCTAAGGTGGCTAAAAATACTCTTAAAAACAATGGGGAGAATTGTGGGGTAGCCACTTATTAAATAAGTACCAATTTGTGAGTGGGTCCTTTTATCTTTCGGTTTGTACATATTAATGCATATAGAGACACTTGGAAGGCTATTGACTGAATAGGTAACAGTGACTCATCTATGATGCTATTTATTCTGTAAACATTTAGGTGGCTATAAATGCTCTGTTTCTCTTGAACTGATTGAAGGAAATTGAAACTATTTAGAAATGTTTACCATAATAAGATGTTATCTTACTTGAGGTCACATTTTCAATGCTATCTGCAGAAATAATAATAATAATAAGAATAATAGGTTAGAATTAATGTATATCATGTGACTTCGAAACTGGGTCATATGAGAACAAAAATTACATGTATGTCTTATAAGGTTGTGTATAACATGATTTCCCACAGGGAGGCTGATCCAGGAGAATTTGACATTTTTCCTTTGTCAGAGTGTAAATCCCCACTCTAGAGGAATGGCAATTTGTCAAAATCCCAACAGTGTGTGATGCTTTACATATCAAATGACTGGAGATCAAAAACTCAGCCAAAGTCTATTTCCTGGGAGTCGAATTTCATGCCTGACAGAAATGGTCTTCTGTCAAAAAGTCTTGTGTATGCCCACCACCCACTCTCTAGGGCAAAAGGTTGATAGATGCATTACTTGGGATTGCTTTTAGGGTCACAGAGGTCAAGGTGAAGGTCACCATATATTTTTTATCACTTTATAGAAATAAATTAGTTTAACTTTAGAATTAAGCAGTCCTTTAGTTATCTAAGCTTTCGAAATTGTATTGCTTAAATTGTTAATATTATTGAAAACATGGTTTCATGTTATTTATATGAAGTAGTCTGACTAATGAGCTTGAAATTAGTAATCCTTGACTGGGTCACTAGTGGTCAAAATCTGGGTCAACATCCCAGATCAAAGGAAAACCTATGAACACACTCAAAGCCATATATTTGATCTAATCTTATTAGTTTTGTCAGATTTATTGGATAATCTTTAGGTGTACATTGAAACTAGTTTACTTGGAATCAAAAACTAGCCTCTGGCCAGATTTAAAGGACATTTTTCACTGTATGACATATTATTTTGACCATCCTGTTTTCAGTAAGGACAGTGGTACTCAGGGGAGTGATATATGACCAACATAACCCTTTTACATGATAGAACTAACACTGTAGTTATATCTAACCTGTAATTTAAAAGTTATAACTTTTTCTATTCAATATTTTATTCTTTCCATTGTGTCTGCATGTACTGTGATGTTAGATTTTTATAAAGCTGGGGCCAAAATATGGTGTATCGTAAATATTGATAAGGTTTACCAGCTAAACAATTTGCAAATTCTAATGAATAGAATTTTAATGTATTGTAATAACTTGCTTTTCATTGATTGTTATATTTCAGATGGGTTAGGGTTTCAGCCTGGGGAGATAGGGACTGTGTTAGGGACTACCTCACTGCCCTTGTTGTTTCTACAGCTGTTTTTGTTTCCTAATCTAGTCCGCAGACTGGGTATTAAAAAGGTATAAAATTTATTAAAATCTATGTTGCTTTAACAAAATATAAGAAACCAGATCAGTGTCATAGGTAGTTATGAACACTTAGAAAAAAGGAAATATTTGCTAAAAGTCTACTTTTAAAAAAATGCTTGCTTAAAGTGTAAAGCAGATTGTATGCTCATATTAATGGTAGATTTATTCTTGGCCCCATTAAAATTTTGGAATCTAGAATGGATTTAACAATATATTATAACATCTCATACACCAAGCATTAAATCTTTGATTGTTTTAAACCAGCAAATTATAGTTGAACATTAAACTTTTAAGTAAATATGATACAGATATAGAGGAAACTGAATTGTAAGTCTGATGATAGAATTGCCATTTTGAAAAATGCCATTTTGCTGTGTAAAGTTAGTTACCTGTATGTTCTGTCTAAGGAATGTTCACAGAATTAGAAACCTTAAAATGTAGATCATAGTCAAACTTGATATAGTAATGCACCTTAGTTTTGTCACTTTTTATGATACTTCTTGAAAATGAAGAAAGTAAAAATGTCTGGTATAGGAGATACAGGTATCTGTAATATTTGATTATAGAACATGCCTGTTGTTGATAAATGGACAATTATTTGATTTGAAATCCAGAAAAATACATTTTTAGCTCACCTGAGCACAACGTGCTCATGGTGTGCTTTTGTGATCCCCCTGTGTCCGTTGTCGTGCGTCGTCAACAATTTCATAAAAACAACATCTCCTCTGAAACCAATGACTGCACATTAACCAAACTACACAGGAATGATCCTTGGGTGGTCCCCTTTCAAAGTTGTTCAAATGAATCTGGTCTGTTGCATAAGTAGGTCACAGGGCCAAAAAAGAAGATTCAAAAATGCAAATTAAATAAATCTTCTTGTCAGAAAGCACAAGGCCAAGAGCTTTGATATTTGGTATATGACATCATCTATAGGTCCTCTACCAAAATTGTTCAAATTATGCCCCTAGTGCCAAAAAGTGCCCCGCCCCAGGGGGTCATAGGTTTTCCTTATATGTATATAGTAAAAACTTAAAAAATCTTCTCCTCTGAAATGACAAAGGCTAGAGATTTGATATTTGGTATATGACATCATCTGTAGGTCCTCTACCAAAGTTGTTCAAATTATGCCCCTAGTGCCAAAATTGGCCACACCCCAGGAGGTCATAGGTTTTCCTTTTATGTATATAGTAAAAACTTAAAAAATCTTCTCCTCTGAAATGACAAAGGCTAGAGATTTGATATTTGGTATATGACATCATCTTTAGGTCCTGTACTAAAGTTGATCAAATTGTGCCCCTAGTGCCAAAATTGGCCCCGTCCCCGGGGGTTAGGTTTTCCTTATATGTATACAGTGGAACTTCCGAAAACCGAACACCCATGGGACCAGCCAAAAAGCTCGGATTTTGGAAGTTTCCGGAATTCAGAAGTTCGAATGATCTGGACAAGTACAGATGCCAAACACCAGTGGTTCTTTATGATAGTGAATGCAGTCAGTATTGTTTAGCGTAAAAGCGTTAACATAATGCAAAATTGAAATAAATGAAAACATTCTACACATGTACATTTTGTTAGAGAAAAAAATGTCATAAGTTTTCAAATACATATACTTGTATACTATATAACATGCAAACACGTATCTATATGTCAGAACAAAGCTACATTTTACATAGCTTTAAAACACATTGGCCGATGTTGGCTTACTAATTACTCTTTTTAAGACACCCCAATTACAATTTAAAACTTAAAGTTGCTTGAAGCAAACACCTGTTATTAATCCACTAATCATCACTTTGATTATTTACCGCTTTCTAATTATCGATATATTCGGCTGCATTTCAATTTCAAATTAACAACTTGTTATTCTAACGCATGTCAAAATAAACAATCACCCCTAATTGGTAAACAATAGATAGAGAAAGGAAATGTTTTGCAGTCTTAGGTCTGTCTTTTGCACTTTTTTTATTTTCCGGTATTTGGAAGTAAAATTACATTGATTTAAACTAAATTTTACGGAAAAAATCGTCTGGAATTCAGAATTTGGAAGTTCCGGATTTCAGAAGTATGATTTACATAGAAAACAGAAGGAGAACTTTCAGGCCAGAGAAAATTGTTCAGTTTTCAGAAGTTTCCGGTTTTTAGAAGGTCTGGTTTTCGGAAGTTCCACTGTATACATGTAGTAAAAACTTCAAAAACCTTCTCCTCTGAAATGACAAAGGCTAAAGATTTGATATTTGGTATATGATATCATCTATAGGTCCTCTATAAAAGTTGTTCAAATTATGCCCCTAGTGCCAAAAAGTGCCCCGCCCCAGGGGGTCATAGGTTTTCCTTATACAATGTATGTATATAGTAAAAACTTTAAAAATCTTCTCCTCTGAAATGACAAAGGCTAGAGCTTTGAAATTTGGTATATGACATCATCTGTAGGTCCTTTACTGAAGTTGTTCAAATTATGCCCCTAGTGCCAAAATTGGCCCCGCCCCAGGGGGTCAGGTTTTCTTTATATGTATATAGTAAAAACTTTAAAAAAATCTTGCCCTCTAAATGACAAAGGCTAGAGATTTGATATTTGTTATATGATGTCATCTATAGGTCATCTATAAAAGTTGTTCAAATTATGCCCCTAGTGCCAAAATTGGCCACACCCCAGGGGGTCATAGGTTTTCCTTATATGTATATAGTAAAAACTTAAAAAATCTTCTCCTCTGAAATGACAAAGGCTAGAGCTTTGATATTTGTTATATGACATCATCTTTAGGTCCTCTGCGAAAGTTGTTCAAATTATGCCCCTAGTGCCAAAATTGGCCCTGCCCCCTGGGGTTAGGTTTTCCTTAAAAAAAAAAAATCTTCTCCTCTGAAATGACAAAGCCTTAAGCTTAATTAATTGGCATGAAATATTGTCAAGTGAACCTGTTCCAAGTTTGTACAAATTATATCCGGGGTAAAAATTGGGCCTGCCTGGGGGTCATAGATATTCATTATTTGCATATAGTAAAAACTTATAAGAAAATTATACTTTGAAGCTTCAAAGGCTAGAGCTTAGATTTACAAGAAATAATGATAGCTTCCACACTAATAACAGTCTGTCCTCAGGTGAGCTCTTTGGGGCCAATGGCCCCCTTGTTTTTGCTGATATTGTGCGTCGTCTTTTATTAAAGAAGAAATTTTGAATGCATGTAGACATTTACATTTGTTTATAGTTACAAGCAAATGTGTGGTACGTAAGTAGTGAGGGGAAGAATTTTAAACATAAACATGTACTTACGAGTGTTACATATTTCTGCTGTAGACTTTGCTGATCTGTACAATAATTTTGATGGTGCTTACAGAGAGCATGCCATGTCTGCATCTTCTTATAGATAAGTAAGTATGAACAGTAATATCTTACTGCCTTTTAGAATGTCTATTTCAATGAGTTATACTAATACAAATATTGTAGTTTCCTTAAGAACAATTTCAGCGTAAGATTATTATGTTAATTATTTTGAAAAATTTGTTCTCTTACCATCACAGTCACAAATAAATGTACCAATAGAATTAATTCTCATGTTTGTCATTAGTAATTGTGTAAAGGTAGCTGGTTGTGTACAACAGTAAATGAGTCTCTTTACCTCATAAGGCATTTACCTCATAAGCTGGCATAGAACTGCAGACCTTTTCACAAAAAATCTTACGATTTATCTTAAGATTTTGACTTATGATAATCGTAAGTGAAATCTTAAGTCATTTTAACAAAACCAATCGTAAGTTAATTTTTAGCTCACCTGAGCGAATGCTCAGGGTGAGCTATTGTGATCGCTGGATGTCCGTCGTCTGTTCACATTTGCCTTGTGTATGCGAATGAGGCTGTATTTGTGATTGGATCTGTATGAAACTTGGTCAGAATGTTTGTCTTGATGAAATCTAGGTTGGGATTGTATATGGGTCATCTGGGGTCAAAAACTAGGTCATGGTGTCCAATCTAAGAAAAACCTTGTGTATGCGATAGAAGCTGTATTTTTCATTGGATTTTCGTAATATTTTGTCAGAATGTTTGTCTTGATGAGGTCTAGGTTGGGATTGTATATGGGTCATCTGGGTTCAAAAACTAGGTCACGGAGTCAAATCTTAGAAAAAGCTTGTGTATGCGATAGAAGCTGTATTTTTCATCCGAATTTCCTAATATTTGGTCAGAGTGTTTGTCTCTATGGTATCTAGGTTGGGATTGTATATGGGTCATCTAGGTTCAAAAACTAGGTCATTGGATCAAATCTTAGAAAAACCTTGTGTATGCAATAGAAAGTGTATTTTCCATTGGATTTTCCTAATATTTTGTCAGAATGTTTGTCTTGATGAGATCTAGGTCAGGATTGAATATGGGTCATCTGGGGTCAAAACTAGGTCACAGGGTCAAATCTTAGAAAAAAGCTTGTGTATGCAATAGAAGCTGTATTTTACATCCGATTTTCCTAATATTTGGTCAGAATGTTTGTCTTGATAAAATCTAGGAGGGGATTGTATATGGGTCATCCAGGGTCAAAAAATAGGTCACAGGGCCTATTCTTAGAAGACCTTCTGTTCAGCTACAAGAATGAAACATTAGATAATTTTGCATGCAGATTAAATCTTTGACCGTGGATGATCTTGGCCTTGACCTACTTACTTACATCCTGATTTTTTTATTATCGCCGTTCCTGGACGGCGATATATACAATTAACAAGATTTGAACAGTTTTGCCTGTACACCACCTGCTTTTAGCCAATCAAAGCGAATAATTTCATATCACATGATAACAAAATGGACGTCAAAAATGTTCAGCAAGGGATGTGTAAATGGACTCGCCCAACCGCCATGTTTGTCGGGTTACTTATTCTTACAACTGAAAAATACCATCATCAATGTACGAACTCAGTACCAGTCTTCAGGCTCTTGCGGGATAACACAAGATAATCGCAATATTTTTTGCTACATGTCATTTCTAACTAGAGAATGTAGTCTAAATAAAAGTATGTTTTGTTTGTTTTTTCCAAAACTTGCACTTAAAGAAAAAAATTAAATGCTTGCTTCCGGTCAATTCTAATCAGGATACAAACTCCCCGCAGTGGTTACTTCCCCTGATTAGTACAGTTAAAGTTGCGGTGCGAGGCGTTTGATCAGGATATATCCGTGTTTTATATATGCTTGTTTAGGGTCAGGGCAATATCGTATTTTTTACCTAAAATTTATTCTGTTTAAATTTTACATGTAATATTCTTATGATATTGAAGAATAGTATCTAGCTTATGTTAAGTAAACATTTTTTTTAGTAATAAATAAAGTAAAAAGCTACGCAAATAGCTAATTAAGTATGCGTAGACTGGTTTACAACAAAGCAATATTTACAAGACTTTAACTGCTGCAAATTTTAACATGATGTATAAAGATATTGGCATGCTTTTCATAAAGAAGCCAAATCATCCGCTTTCAAAAATAGCCCAGCTACAATAAAAACTACAATGTATACTTCATCTGCTTTATTATTTCTGTGTGAAAATTATCAGATATAACTTTGCTTTTCACTGCAAAGCATGTTATAAAATTATCAAATCAATGAATAGCGAACATGAAATACATTCATCTATGGATAAGACGTCATACGTGGCTGAACGGCGAATTCAATCATTTTTGGAAATGCTAATACTTGTGTTTCAGTTCAATGATTCTCAGGTGAGCGATATAGGGCCATCTTGGCCCTCTTGTTTTATCTTATGATAATTCTTATTCAAGATAAAAATTTATGATACATTTTACTTGTAAATGTAACATTTTACACTTACGAACAGGTAACATCAGTCGTTAAGTTAAGACAGATTTTACACTTAAAAATTTTCTTACGATTTTTTGTGAAAAGGATATTTATCGTAAGACTTCTCTTACGAAAAAAAATTGTCGTAAGATTTTTTGTGAAAAGGTCTGCAGGTGTGTATACCAGTATTATTGTAGAAGCTGTTCTCATGACTTTCAGGCCAGTGACGATGTGGGTGCTCCTGTTATCTGTTAACACTGTGATGAAGTTAATGGTGAGCTGTGTGTTCTCTGCAGCATCTTTAATGATCAATAACTCAGTGGAACCAGAACTTGCAGGTCAAGTCAACGGTCTCTCCATGACAGTTACAGCCATATTTAGGTGAGGGACAAGTTTTCTTATCTTTTCTCTGCTACATTATATTTTAAAAAAAAAGGTTGAGAGAGAGAAAGAGAGAGAGAAAAATTAAAAATATTTCTACATCTGTGCATTGTATTTCATGTAGCCCTTTAGAAAAGTGAAATCCTGTTGTTTTATTTTTATAAGTACAGTCTCAGGGCATGAAACCTGCAGAATTTATTCAATCAATTGTTTATAGAGTTTTTGTTGTGGCAGAGGATGTTTCTTTCTCACAAGAATCAGTTTTTGTTAAAAACAGAACATTTTCAACAGGACTATTAGTCTGTCTTGATAATAGTCAGCTTTAGGTTACATGATGTAGATTATTTGCCATTTAAACATCCTTAGTGGGTTGAAACAGTTAAACCATTAACATTACAACTGACAACTACTTGTAAGGATACTGAAATAAACTGCAGTTGCAAAATTTACAGTATGATTTTTTCAGTGACAGCTGGAACAAAAATGAATGGTGATCAAACAGTTGGCCAGCTGAAAACCTGAGAGTCACTACACATTTAAACACAGTATACTTAATGTGTTTATTATGTCATAATATAAATTCTTATACTTGACATTGTTTACAGGTCTCTGGCTCCGCTGGTTGGTGATCAAACAGTTGGCCAGCTGAAAACCTGAGAGTCACTACACATTTAAACACAGTATACTTAATGTGTTTATTATGTCATAATATAAATTCTTATACTTGACATTGTTTACAGGTCTCTGGCTCCGCTGGTTGGAGGATTTCTCTTCTCCTGGACTGTTGGCTATGCATCTGATAATATTGGACCTCCATTTGATGTCAGCTTTGTGTTTGTCTTGTTTGGTATCATGTACTGGGTTGTAGCAATTATTGGTGTAACCGTTCCTGAGAGGCTAAATAAACAGAAAAAAGGTTAAAGATGACCGCAAAGAAAATATAGAATATCAAACAGGGAATAAAACCGTTTTTGCTACATTTAAAGATAACATGTTCTCACTAGTATTTAAAACTCTCTGATCTAAAATAACTTCATTACGCTGTGCTATTTTTGTCATTTGGGTGAATTAAAACTGGCCCAGCACTTAATTATTGACAAAAGAAACTGTTTTGTATTGTCAGAGTAAGCTACTGTTTGACCTGTTGTATGGATATTCATCGAGCACTGTATCTAGAAATGGTATTTTTACTTACTCAAGAAAGTGTTAAAGATAATGGTTTAAGAAAAATTATATAGTTACCTAGGGTTGGATACCGGTACCAGTATTTGTATGGAAACTTATTCTAAAAAGTTTTGTTACATACCATTTCAGAAAGTACCTGTACTGTAATCAATACTTGCTTTATAATCCCAAAATAAAATCCCATGATTTTACTCACGTCAAAAGCTATCATCAAATAAATCGCTCACATTTTTAAAATGGGCACCAACATTTTGTCTAAAATGCTTACGAACCTGCCTATCATTATTGGCATTTTGTTTTCAAGAAGTGTAGCTCTGCGGTGCGTTGAAAATTTCGAATTTAATAAACCTGTGCAAGATGTGTTTGTATCTGGTTTAATATCTACCTCAACATAAAAAATAATGATTTAAATATTAAATCAAAGAAAACAACTGTTAACTTACATCCTGAGAATGCATATCTTTGACTCATCTACAGCTCTGTTGCCAATGTAAACATGGTTGGAACAAGATCAAAGTGTTTGCTGATGTTAACTTATTTTATGTCTAAACAGGGTGATGCAGCACATTTTGTGTGTCATGTTTTAAGTTTTGATCTCATTTAATTGTGATTTATTTTAAATTTTGTTTGTTTCTGTAGAAGTTTCAGTCATTCTAATCAATGTTTTTTTTTAATGTTGCTGAAATAAATCAAAACTACGTATAAAAGGTTCATGTGTTTATTCTTCTGAAAAAAAGTAACTCATTTTTCATCAAAGTGTGTCAAAATTGCTGCTAAGCATTAAAATACGGTATCATTTCACTGATACCAGTATGGTACTGTATTGTTTCGTCCTTAACGGTATCCAACCCTATAGTTAACGCTGTACTATTCAGAGCAACACCAGAAGAGCAAAAACTCTTCTTATTATTTTTTTCCTCGTTTTGGCATAGAACTGTTGCTGAACAGCTGTGTTACTGCCAAATTTAGGATGATACATGTATTCATTACTGACAGTGTTAGTTCTGTAAAGGGAACAGTTGACGTTCTTGATGAATACATGTACTTGTTTTTGATACTTGAAGAAATTTTAATTTGTAATATGATATACATTGTAATGTGGCTGTTAATGAGCCTATTAATCATGATAAATCTGAAAGCTGAGCGTGTCAGTTTAAAAATAAACAAAAAATGAAGGTCAATATTTCTGATTACCTTCCTAAATAAATACTTATTTTTCCCATTCCATGACAGTTTTGTGTATAGACAACACCAGACAAACATTAAGTATCCATGATGATTCCATATATCTGCAATTCTTTTTAATAGTATATGAATGTCAGTACTTTCTTGAGTTTTTTCTTGTTTATGTTTCAAAGCATGACATTGTTAAAATATAGTGTTAGAATATAATTACCTAGTTTTACTTCAGTTCAGGATCAGTCAGCAAGTTAAGGATGTCTTAATAGTATTTACAAAACCTAATATGTACATGTTTTTGTTTTCCATATAGCCTGTGACTACTCTTGTTCTCATATTTTTTATCTTATTAAGCCGAGTTAGTCATTGTCCAAGTATCAGTATTAAAGTATGGTTGGTAACGAATATTAAAGTGGTATTCAGGTATTTTATTTTGCATATTCGATATCAGCACACTAAATCTGATATCCGAAATTATGTCTCCCCCCAAAAATAGGGGAGACATATTGTTTTTCCCCTGGTTGTCCGTCCGTCCGTCCGTCACAAAATCGTGTCCGCTCTGTATCTTCCAAAGCCCTTGAAGGATTTTTATGAAACATGGGTCAGATGTTCACCTCATCAAGGCGACGTGCAGAACCCACTTTGCGGGTGTGGTGTCTCAAGGTCAAGGTCACACTTGGAGGTTAAATGTCAAATGCCACAAAATCGTGTCCGCTTTGTATCTTTTAAAGCCCTTGAAGGATTTTCATGAAACTTGGGTCAGATGTTCACCTCATCAAGTTGACGTGCAGAACCCACTCTGCGGGTGTGGTGTCTCAAGGTCAAGGTCACACTTGGAGGTTAAATGTCAAATGCCACAAAATCGTGTCTGCTCTGTATCTTCAAAAGCCCTTGAAGGATTTTTATGAAACTTGGGTCAGATGTTCACCTCATCAAGGCGACATGCAGAACCCACTTTGCGGGTGTGGTGTCTCAAGGTCAAGGTCACACTTGGAGGTTAAATGTCAAATGCCACAAAATCCTGTCCACTCTTTATCTTCCAAAGCCCTTGAAGGATTTTTATGAAACTTGGGTCAGATGTTCACCTCATCAAGTTGATGTGCAGAACCCACTTTGCAAGTGTGGTGTCTCAAGGTCAAGGTCACATTTGGAGGTTAAATGTCAAATTTTACAATCGTCTGACTCAATACTACCTGCAGCATCTGGCTGGGGGGAGACATATGTTTTTGTTCAATCAAAAACCCATTTCTAGTTTATAATGATGTAATTTATGATAGTTTTCTTGGTCACATTACTCAGAGATAAAGTTCTCTTTATAATAATGCATAAAATACTAGAATAAGTTATATTTCATTTGAGTAAAAGTTTAAATTTTTTGCATTATTATCTTTCGAAGTCATGTGATTCACAAATCTAAGTCCGAAATATGCTCGTGGTGCATATTTTCTATATGTAGATTTCATTTACTGATATTATCAGTACATGTTCCTGTGCTTTGCCACATAATGGTGTGAAATAGGTATATGAGATATATTGTGATAAAATGGTCTGTAGAACTGCCTTATACTTGAGCTGTTCTTTCATGGTTAGTGACCATGGAGAAAGACAGAAAAGTAATAAGCATGATCAGTTCTGTGTTGGTGAAAAGCTGATGTGTATGGACAAGTGTGAATAATAATTGCAAAGAAATAAAGGTCTCAAAGAGACCAGATAAAATAAACAGTACATGAAAAGAATCATATATTTGCACAAGGTGCAAACTGCTTATTTATCCCTGTCAGCTGGGCACAATATGACAGATCATTTTGTCACATTTCCAAGAAATAGTCATCGTTTTATTTCATCGGCATTTTCTGTTGTTGTTGTTTTCTAGTAGAACTTACTACAGTAGGTCAGGAGCGACCTGAATATCTGATTCATCTTTTTATTTTGAGCTTTTCTTTTTTATTTATTTATATTTTATCAAGAAGATTTATTGTTCTATTTTTTTTTATTTATGGGTAACTAACCCATACATGTTTCTTTCAAGTACAGGGTAATAATCCTGTCAGTGATTTGAAAGCATTTAAAAATAGAGTATGTAATAGCTGAAGTTTGATGACTATTGCTGTAATCAAGACAGTGACGCTTCAAAAATAATTGTGTGAAGTTTTCTGTTTGTGTTCATAGGAGCTGTAATTATTATGTGTTCAAAGGTACCTGCCTCCCTCTGTTAGCAATTTTGTTCTGCTCTGTATCTCTTGGATAAGTTGAAGGGAAATAAAACTATTTTGCAGAAATGTTTACTTTAATGAGATGATCTGCAGAGAGCAGTTTTCAGCTTGCTCCGACCAAGGTGAAAGTCACACTTAGAGGCTGCTTGCAATTTGGTATTCACTATGTATCTCTCAAAAAAATTTGAAGAAAATGGAAGCTATTTGGTAGAAATATTTATTATGAGATGATTTGCAGACCATTTTTCTATTTCCTGTCCCACTTAGTATCTTCAGAATTGCTTGAAGGAAATTAAAACTAATTTGCACAAGGCCAAGGTCACTTGAAGGCCACAGTCATGTCCAACTAATGTAATGTGTGAATACTTAATATTCCCTTTATATCTCTTGAACTAATTGAAATGAAATGATGTGCAGAGAGCAGTTTTTGGCCGACTTTTAATATGGTCATACCAACAGGCTACATGTCCCGATATGAATCTTTTGAATTGCTTGAAGGAAATTTCAATTATTTGACCGAAAATTTTATTATTCTTAGATGATGTGTAGAGTGTAAGTTTTGGTTGATTCAGATTATGGTCAAGGATACACTTAAGGTTTCGTCATACCGATTTAATGTGTGATGTTGTATAATATTGTTCCTTGTCCACTTTGTCTCTGGATTTCCTGTCTAGTTTGTTACCAACTCATAAAATAGCCTAAAGCAACAGTGTTTGCTTATAAAACTTATGGTAATTTCACCTTACATGTATATTCTAAAAGTTGGGCATTTCTTGTATGCTTCTCTTCTGAAGATGTGAAACCAGACCGAAAAGTGCATCAGTCGTTTAAGTATGTTCAGATATTTATCTTGGTCTCAAGATGTGCTACAAATTTTTCCAGCAATGTTTGCACGTACACATACTTGCACCCACAAACTTTGTGCCTTGAGAACTCAAATATTGGTCTTGTTTTGGAGCAGTCTATTTGCTGTAATGATTTTCCTGTCTTTTAACTGATTTATTATGTTGTGCCAAAACTTGTGTTGATTATATAAATACTTGAAATGCCTCATGCGATACTGTAAGATAATCATCTGTAGGCTGCTAGCCTGCTAGGGTTGAGTTGACATACTGTATTTCATTTTGTATTATTATACCTGTTTTAAACCCCTTATTGAAATGTGTTTAGAAAATTAAGACTATGTTATAATAAGCGCTTACAAAATTATGACCATGTTATAATAAGCGCTTACAAAACTATACTGTTCATTTTCCATGTTTTAATGTTTGTATTCAACCTGTGATTCTTCCTGCATTATGCAGTTAGTTGATAGAACATGTCTAATGACATGGACCACTTTACTGTTAGCATAAACATTATTTAATGGTAGGTATTTTGTTTGTTGGCTTTCATTTGGTATAATAAATATCTCATCACGGGTGAAAGAACATGGTCCAATATCACTGATCAATATTTTTGACACTATGAAGTCTTATTTTTGCATATTACTAAATCCGTGATGTCATAAATGTTGTCACAAGATGACCTGTGACTACCTTATTGAAATGAAAAAAACAGTAATACTGTACTATACTTTGTTGTTGTTGTTATGTATATGATGGTATTTATATTGTACTGTCTGTACTGGTTGATCAGCCATGTTTACAATAAATGGGAGTTATATTCACATGTTAGCTGTTTTCTTATAGAAGTGCCCCCCTTCTTTTGTAAATCTGTGATCTTCTGTTTGAGCCCTTTTACTTACCCAGCTATGGAAGTATGATAAGTAAGGGTTGTACGCATAGTTTTCAATATCATAGTGTAAAACTGCTGGTCAACAAAACTGAAACACTGTATAAAGGTGTTTGACAGAAGACACTTCAAGACCGTAAATAAACCTGTTTCCTCCTTCTTTGTCCAGAGTATACAATGCCTTGCAGTTCTTTAAATAAAAAAGGTGTATTGCAAATATCTTGCAGATCTAGAAAGGCTGCCCCTCACATAATTGTTGCAATGTACTGTCCAAATTGTAATTTTTACATAGCTGTTGTTTGAATGCAAAGGCTAGGCAAGCCATTATTATTTCTTCAGGACTGAAGTATTATTTATAATGTTTAACACAGATATTTACTACATAAAACTTCAAAATAGAACACTTCATCCAGCAGATGAAATGAAATTTAATGTACGTCTTCACATTAAACAGTTGTCAGTCATGATATTTTTACAAAAATGTAATATCACAGAATGTCAAATTTAACACAATTACAAGATACAAATTATATGCATAAAAGTTTACAAGAGAATTCACTGTTTTCTTGAATTTCAAATAGCCTTCACAAAGAATCATTCGATTTTTCTTACAGTATTCACTTCTATGGTATCCTAACTGGTCCTTATCTATATTTTACCAACCTAGATGCCAAAACAAGAAAATACCTAAAATACTAACATTTCCTCCATTATTACTATTGAAAACAGCACTATTAAGGTAAGGTGCTCTTTTCTTGCTTCCTTTGGATATGACTGGCTGGCTATGTCAGACATCCAACAAAATGACATATTCACCTGTAAAATGATAGTTTCATCAACAGAAAATAGAGGTCTGCACTGTAGAATGTTTCAACATGACTAATGATGTCATTCTGAATTGCTTTTACACTGTGTTATCTTCAAAGAGGCTATAAATATTTTTCACAAATATTTATGGTTTTATTTGCCTGTATAGACTTATGACATGTACTCAGAAATTATCCTCTCATTAACATTTCTAATCAAAACTACTTCTGTTTACTACTAAGAGAGGTTGTTGATTTTAGTTCATTATGAAAACTTTACTACTTGATCAAAATCTGCGCTAAATTATAAATAATTACTGGTAACAACCACTGGACGGAATACATCACGAGATGACAATTCAACACAACATAATAGAACATTAGTACTACTATTTTTGTAAAATAAACTGGTCAATAAATTCATTCTGTTCACTTTCTTCTTTCTGTAAATTTTCATACTGAATCCTTAACCTGAAATAAAAGGGAAGAAATGAGACTTGATTATCAAACTGATTAATGGTAACAAGATAGAAAGGCATGGAACATTACATGAAAAAAGTCAGTCCAGAGACGGGCATGTTACATGAGCATAGCACATACGTGTAAACCTGATCAATGTACAATGATAATATCAATTATACAGACTTCATGAAAGCATAAGAATTCTTTCAGACAAAGTGTGGAAATCGAACAGACAGAAGAATTTCTATCAAACCAAAACAAAGTTTAATTCACAAACTATCTGAAACAAGTGCCAGACTCACTGATCCAGAATAGATTTGAGAGACTAAGCAAATTTTGCTCTGTGGTATTGTAGGTATGAAAAATTTCAGGAAGTCTTTCATTACAACATGTACATACATGTTAGGTTTTATTTGTCAAACTTTTCTTTTATCATTAGCTTTGAAGTTTTACAGTTCACTGTTACCTTTCCAATTGCATTTTCCGTTCTGCTATCAGTGCCTGAAGTTGTTGCTGTTGGGCTTCTCGTTGCTTGGCAATAGATTTCAATAAATTTCTTGAACCAATTGCCTAAAACAAGAAACGAAAAGGTATAAGAACTTTGCAAAAGGACTGGAAAGTGCCTAGCACATTAAAATGAATCTACATGGTATCTCATCTAGATAAAAAGACAATTTGAATTAACATTCATAGATGGGAAGAAAAGGTTCATGCTGTGAAACTTCAAAAATGGATAATACAATACAGATAAATCAATGCTATAAGAGTGAGGAAGCAAATGGTTTTGAAGAAAAATATAAAATGAGGAGCAGAGGGAGACACATTATCTTGGTGATTATCCACAACAACCTTAAGTCTGGCTTGATCGTAGCAGCTGAATCTCTTGAGCACAACAATATTATCAGATGACCAAGGCCTAGATCAGAATAACAATTATCTTACAAAACCCTGATTCTTTTAGTTCATGTGGCATGACTGAGGCATTTTGTACTTGTAATGAAAAAAACAACAAAAAAAACACTTGCCTTCATCTTCTCTTTTTCTACTTCTTTTGAGACATTATCTACCACCTCAATGAAAGTACCAACTATTTTCTGGAAGTCCCCAATTTCTAAAAAGATAAATAATTCAAAACATCTGCTCCAAAAATGTTATTTATCAGTACGAGTCAAGTTGTAAGTTATATCTCAACAGCCAGTCTATTCCAAGCTAAAGATTTAAACAAACCGCCACAAGTTTTCAACTTTATTTAGCATATTTTAGGTTGATAACTGAGAGTACCATGTGCTACCAGCATACTTGGGTACTGCGAAAAATATTAATTATATTTTATCAGTTATTTGAAAAAGAAATGGTAATCCTAAATCTACTGTGTTTCTATAGTACCACTGTTAAATGGTCCACTGTGAATACATCACATCTCTAACAAATAGTTCCTGATCTGAGTATATTTAAGCATCAAGTTAGAATAAAGCTGTCCCGTCCCTTAAAAGACCTTATTTCATATACGCAGAACTGAGACTGAGCCTCTATCTGTTTGCATGTGAGGAGCTCTGTAAACTTAGCTGCTACTTTTGGTTAATGTTTCCCTCGAGTAAAGTTCCAATTCAACAATTTTTACAAACATGTTCAATGGAAGTTTCTGTATAACTGGAAACAAATTTTGACATAATACAATCATAAATATTTGAATTATATTTGTTTGTACTAGATCTATATAGTCATCATTAGTGTGTGTTAAAAACAAACATAAGTAATCTATAATTTTGGTGTCCTTCGCCTCTCAAAATTGTATTGGCACCATATCACTTAAACGGACAATCAGTTATCTGGACACTTTATAAATGAACTTTCAATAATCATTTTCTTTTATTCTGGAATTGAATCTCTGCCACTTTAGACAGGTTTTCTCCATTTCTGTGACTGATCTGAAAACATGTATGCAAAGAAAACATTCTCAATAATTTTAAAAATATTTTACCATTATGTCAGTCAATAGCGATAATGATATTTGTTTGTTAACCACACCTGGGAGCAACATTAGGTCGCAGACTAGCCTAATTAATTTGGCACTAACTGTTTGACCCATTTTATAGACATTTTTTGTTATTATTGTCAAACCATAAAGACATCGCCTTTTAAAAATTTTCTCGATGTCACTTTGATAAGTCTGTTTAGTTGGACCAGGGTCTTTCAAAATCTATTTGAAAGACCCTGGTTGGACTAGTCCCAGACCACACCAACTGAAAATAAAATTTGTATTCAGCATTCTTAGAATTTAACAATTAATGTCTTCCAGGGGCATAATTTTGTTATCATGCATGCTCATTTTTAGCTATAAATTACTAGGGGATTACCAGGAAAGCAGACGAACCAGTTTCATCTTAAAAGAAAGATAAATTGTTATTTTTTGTGACTTTAATAAAAATAAATAGCCGACAAAGTTGACTGAAATATGCGACACAAATTCTGGATGATTGAAAAATATCAAGTAACCACCTGTAATGAAATGACATTAATTACTGGTAGTTACTATAGATTTATTACCTCACTTTCACAGATAAATGGTAGAGTTTAGTTTAGACATGAATCGAAAGGGAATGAACCGTGAACCAAACATTGTTCAGTGATATTACATTTATTTCATACTTTTACAATTACCAAATTATGTTGAAAGATAACATTTTGCTTTTTTACAAGCCTTTTCGATCTGGTACGTTTGTACAGGGTCTTTCAAATAGCATTTGAAAGACTCTGGTTTGTGCAGCAGAACGTTTCGCCCGACAATCATTACTCCATATTTGCCTCTTAAGTTCTAACATTCAATTTTCTTCAAAGTACGGGAACATGAAATTTGGTTTGTTAAATTAAAACTGTCAAACAAACTTACTGTCGACGAACTCCTTGCATTCTTCTTTGAGTTCTACCGTTTGAGACTGTACTTCTGGTTCAAGGACTCTGATTTTATTCAGCTCGTCAAAATGCAAACCAGCTCTTGACAGTGCTTCGTCCGCCATTTTCCTTAGGAATGTAAACAAAGTAGTGACTAGTTTCGACACTTCGATACATCCATCCATCCATCACGAGTTTTCGTTGGTATCTGTGAACAGTTTTGGTCGTTTTAAAAAAGCCCTAGTTAAAAGATCATGGTTATTTATTGAACTGATAAACAGAAGTAAGAAACAGTAAAAACTGGATAAAAATCAAATTATTATCACAAGCATTTAAGATCCGCATCGTGAAAGTGGATTGCTGAGACCATTGTAGCAGTTGGGCAGCAGTGACAAACAAAGCATCGAAACAAAGGAAATAGATTCTAGAAATATATCCTTAACCTGCATATCTGCCCGCCCGCTTAGCTCAATAGGTAGAGCGTTGGATTAGTAATCCATCGGTTGCTGGTCCGACCCCCGGGCAGGGCAAAATTTCTCAGTGACAATTGCATGATCTCAGACATTGTGTCTAATGTTCATTTGTCTCTCACCGCTGATTCAGAGTAGATCATGTGGGAACAGTAGTCAGTCACTTGCGGATAAATTGGCAATTACTGGTTAGTTATCCAGGAAAATCGGTTAGGTAGACTGACCGCCGAGATATAACCTATATGTTGAAATCGGCGTTAAACCCAAAACAAACAAACAAACAAACTAACCTGCATAGCCTTGTATAATGTAATCATCTCTTTATAATGGAAGATCAGTGGATGAATGCTGACATAATATACAATGCCTCGCTAAATAGTCTTCGGATTAAGAATGTGATGATTTTTCGTATGCGTTCTTACCATTTTATAATTTGTGTGTGTGTGTCCTAGTATGTGATGCTCTTTGACATTTTAGTTTACTTTTGTTTTGTGCTTGCTTTTATTCTTTGTGCTTGCTTTTATTCTTCAACTATCTGTAGGCTGCTGATCAGTTGATACTCTTTTTTAAGTATACACGTTGTGTTTTCCTGTCATTTTTTTCGGTCTCTTTTAGAGCAGAATTTAGACTTACACAGTCAAGATCAGCAGGCTTCAAATAGCTTTTATGTGCTATACAAAGATCTGTGCTATATGTTTAATATGTGTGCTTTTACCCCCTAGATTTTTATGAATAAATCTTATCTTATCTATCTTATCTTTTTGCCAGCAAAGGGGTTATTTAAAGCAGGGTCTTAATTGATGCCCTGTTTAAAGTAAACGTTGAAATGTCCCGTATTTTTTTATAAAAGTAAAACACGTGTTTCAACGGTTCTTAAAATCTAAGACAAATGTGCTTCTTGAGTTGTAATTAAATAATCTTAAATGGAGAAGAATTGTTAAACAACAATGGGCAGAAGTTTGCAATTCATTTGATAGATTGACTACCAACAGTATACGTATAACGCCTTGCAAGATGTAAGCGCTTCAATTCAGATTCTGAAACATATACATTTTGCAGACTGCATTATCATGGTCGCATTTCTACCTGTCTCTATTTATTTAAGTTAATTCTTCGTCTGCAGCGCTTGCCCATATGACTTGCTGAAGAGTTATTTTAGATTTTGGTGGATAGTGCAAAATACATAAAGCACCCCATTCCAGAGATACCCCTGGTTCTTTTCCATACTTAGTATTTAGCACTGATACAACCGTCTCATCTGAAAGATAGTGATCACTGTTATTGTGCGAGAGAATTCGCGACCCCTGGATGAACAGTCCAGCGCGATACAACTGGACAACTGATCCGCTTCTTTCTACTTGTCAGCCAGTTAGTCAAATTAACAAGGTGCGGAAAAAATCATTAAGGTTTAAAGCAGCCCGGGTGTGGAACAGTCTACCAAATGAAAGGCGCACCATTGACAGGCACAAAAATTTGGTCCGCACCTGGTCGACTGGCCCCAAACGTAAATGTGCTATGTGTCTGTAACCTGCCTTTAGTTTTAGTTTTTGTGTGTCAGTATATATGTGCTAGTCCTGCTTGTCTAATTCTGAAAATCTTTATCTTCTTGTGCTTGTTTTAAAAGTATATGCAGTTTCCCTCTTTAGGCTTGCAACTGTGTGTTTTAAATTGTGCTTTATCTATTATGTATGATTATGTTTAACTTGTCTTGTGCCTAATACCTAGTGCTTTTATATGCTTTTTGAGCTTTATTTTATATGTCTTTATTATGTTTTTTTCTGACATTTCATCTTCTTAAACTGTTTAATGTTTGTGCTTTTTTTGTATATATTTTATTTTTTATGTAACTTGATAGATATAAATGATCTTAAAGTTAATGCATACTTTTATTTCTTTCTATATTTGTGATAATGTGCTTATGTGATGACATGTGACGTTTTAATGTAATTGTTATTTCATTAATTAATGTGTTTTATGTACCTATTTTTGTGTTGGTAATTCTTTCGCATATATGTCTCTACTGTGTATCTTAAAGTTGATGAAATTTGCTTAACTTTGTAATTTTACCTATCATGACATCTCTCTTACAGCTGCTTTTATTTTGTTTTTGTCTTTTTCCTATTTGTTTGTCGGTAAATAGCTTGAAGCTATCGTTAGTTGTTGTGTATGTACCTAAGTAAAATAGATTTTCTTTTATCTTGGATTTTTTCTTGTATCTTAAATTAAGGTACGTTCTGTCGGTTCTTATGATTTCAGCCAGTCAGAAGTGCATAAAACATATAGATAGTCGTTGATATGAAATCTATGCTTCGTATGATCCTTTCGTGCCAGTTTCACGAAATATAAGACGCAAATTACCATCTGCTTTCCAGATAAGTGAAGTTGAAGAGGCTACGCGCTAAAACTTTACAAGGCGTAATAATAAAGTATTTCAGAACAAATACCTCACATTACTTGAGATTTGCTTAACAATTATCCTAATGACTCCATGAAAACTCTACACAAATATAAGTCCCTAATAGCTTTTGAAAGACCTCTAAATTTTCAAGATATCCTCGTACATTCACACATACGTGCCACGTACTAGTCGTTCTTTCTCAACCACACAGTGTAAAAGAACCAGATGTTCCCAATGCAGATAAGTTTATCAGTTCGTCCGATCTTAAAAAAAAAAAATACATTTAATGAACTGCAGTGGCGATTGTTCTACAAAGAATGTAATATATCTCATAATATGCAAGAGATGTAACCAGCAGTGCGTCGGAGAAACTATGCAACAGAGTTATAAATATTTGAATAGCTATAGATTTTATATTAAATATTTTAAATCACCTAAATATGCTACTTAACGTTGTTATTTATTTTAACAGTGACAATCATAGCAAAGACAATTGTTCATTTATGCCGATAGACGTTGTAGTAGACGAGAAGGAGCGGTTGTTGAAAGGGATAACAGTTAACGGCTCAATTAGTGTCTCTGTTACTTTTTAATAAAAAATAAATCTAATGACTATATTGTCAATGGGAAATGATTTGAATAAGCATTATATCATGCAGCTGCACATTTTTTTACCTTTATGCAGAAATTATCATTTTGTCAGGGCCGGATCCAGAAATTTCTGACTGGAGGTGGGAGGGGCTTGGTACAAAAAGTGGAGACCCTTTTCCGTAGGGGGGGGGGGGGGGGGGGTCGGGGGGGGGGTGTTGGGGGCCTCCCCCAAAGAAAATGTTATAAAAAGTGGAGTAAATGGCTCAATTTGGTGCATTTTAGGCAAAATAATATAATGAAATTTGTATGACAATTTAAAAGAAATATACTGGTATTCTTTGAAATTTTCGACTAAAGCAAGAAACAAAATACGGTATGACAAGATTTGACTTATTTTATTTTATATTTATAAAGTCCATAGCTCCAAGTGTCAGTTTTATGACATGTCTACAACGGGTTTTCACAGCTTTTTCACCTCTCACGGCAACTGAACATGGTCAGCAGACGCTCATTTAACAACTTTATCAAATACGTACGTCAAGATAAATAGATGCTTGAAAACAATACATCATGATAAAGTTGGGAACTCGTCATCAGCTGTTACGCAATATTGCATGACCGTTGCAAATTGAAAGGTTGATTGCGTTTCTGTTACGAGGTGAAAAGAGCTGAAAAAGATGTTTTAGAGTCTTTAAAAACGAGCCATTTCATTTTTTTACAAACGGGCCAGCTGGGGGGGGGGGGGGGTTGGGGGGGGGGCTTGGGCCGATAAGCCCCACCCCCCGGTAAATCCGTGCCTATATTGTAATATGATGGTGATTTTCAAATATTTTTTTTCTTCAAGTAGTAGTATTTTTTATCATATTTAGTTTTATCTAAGACCTATATAACCCAATATTTTAGGTCAATGGTATTATTGAGAAATGTTGACTTGCTGTATCATATATATATTTTTTAAGTTGTATTCCACTGACTAATAAACGACTTTCTAATCTTTGGTATTATCGGTCTTCCAATGAGCAGTGGTGGTACTCTTTTCTCTCTCTCTCTCTCTCTCTCTCTCTCTCTCTCTCTCTTCTACTGCTGAACAGTTTATTCTGTAAGGGAAGCAACTGCTGCGTGTAGTTTATGGATGTAGATTCGAGTCGTAATTATTCAGCCAAAACCAGTCAAAAATTGTGGCGGGAAATTCTGACAGTTTGGACAGAAAACAAACCAAGAATGAACAAAAATAAAACTACGGTTTTAGTAAGTTTACATTATAGATTTCTTTACGAAAACCCGGTTTTCTGTAGCGTATTCAAACTCGGTTTATGAGAAGCAACTTTAATCTATATTAATACATGTATAAAGAACTAGCCACGACTTTAATTTGTCAACCTCAGAATTTGGAAAAGGGAAGCTTGTTTTTGGATTGGGAAGAAGTCGAATGTCGGCCTTATTATAGAAGAAAAAAAAAGACCTGCCCAGGGTCTATGGAGGTTGGAGAAGGCTCATTTAGACATTTATATGTGTGAAGGGTATTGCCCGTCTATGAATATCTTGAAGAATAAATATTAAGGATACTTAAATCATGGGAACATGTCTATCTATTTGAGTTTATCATTGGTACCAGTTGCCCATATGACCGACTACCCCTGCAGAGCTTAGTTATTTTATGTTATGGGGGATAGTGCAAGATACAGAAAGCATCCCATTCCGGAGACACCCCTGGTTCTTTTGCATGCTCAGTGTACAGCACTGATACATTGAACCTCGGTTTAACGTCTCATCCAAAAGTCAAGGAGAAGATGTCTTGTTACAAGTGGTTTAAATGTGTAGTGGTAAAGCTGTCGAGAACCATGGGAAGCCCCAGCTTACAAAGTGTAGCTACAGACTTTTTAGGGGATAAGGCAGGAGCACCGGGTTCAGCCTGTTTATCTGTTGCACTTACAATCTTTAAGTGACACACTGGTATTTTGTAACAAATAATTCATTCAATTTATTCACATTAACATGATTTTAGAGAAAATGATGCTCTCATAATTTTAGGGTGTGCCTCTTTTAATATATCCTAAATATCTATTACTAAACATGCCATCAGAATGCAAGAGATATAATTCAGTATTGCACCAATCAGGGTCTTTCAAATAGAAAGACCCTGCACTAGTTTAGCATTTCTGACATCAATTTCTTTTTCAGCTTGTAGGATCAGAGGGAACAGGGAAACATGATATTTCGAACTGCCTGGTAGGCATGGGAAGAGCTATTAACTTGTCTGTGTAGGTATTCTTATATTGATCAGTTTTTAAAATTAATTGTTACATGTAATTCAATGGAGGTGGTTGACTGTAGAGTTTAAATTAATTAGTATTAACTGCTCTTCTCAGAGAGAAAGAAATCCAAGAAGACTGTTAAGAAACTCAACTGAGCATATGTTGCTCATTGCATGTCTTGCTGACTTGAAATAATAAACTTACGGTATTGTATACAACCTTATCTCATTATTCATTTAGTGATAAATCCATGAGGTCATGGAACAATTGTGAATCTTTAAAATTCAGTTATAAATATATTCAGTGATTGTGACATTATTTCAATCAAGTTTAAGTGTTGATTACTGGAACATCGAACATAGGATGACTTTAATTAATACAACATTTAATTAATACAACATTTAATTAATACAACATTTGCTTTACATTGGAATGTTTTTCAGATGTATTAGTACTAACACTATTTTTATATTAAACAAAGCTAAAAGATGCACATGTTATTGCCAATGTAAGATTAACTTGTGGTGAGACAGCCAACTGTGTTAAGGAGCAACTATTTTTCAATGGTCACATGTAGTCAAGTTCTGTTCCTTATTATACGTATGTAAAAAGCAACGTGTTCTTAATGCAGCCTGAAGTGAGCTAGTTATCAGTTATGATAATCACCATCTCTTAATTATATATGCATGGTTTGGCTCTCTTGATAGTGCGAGTTAGTTACTATGTTACACTTTCAAGGTAAAACAATCCTACAGGTCAATATTTATTTAGTCATCCCTTTTAGTGTCTGGTTTTGTCCAGAACACTTCAAATTCTACCAGTATCTCTTGTCCTGGACAACTACACAGGTTCTCATTATTGCAAACATTGTCATGTTGTTCTGGCACATAATAGTCTGTAATTTTAGGCTGACTTGTACCTGCTTGCCTCTACCAGAAGGAAGAGATTTACAGCCAGAGAATGTACAGTTTGTCTGCTTTGTGATGCGTATGGCAAACAAAGATAGGTAAAATAATTGAACAAAGTTTAAAGTACTTTTTGCAGGGCCCGCCCACTAAGCTCAGTAGATAGAGCATTGGATTAGTAATTCATGGGTCGCTGGTTCTATCCCTGGACAGGGCAAAATTTCTCCATGACAATTGATCTTGCACATTGTGTCTAATGTTCATTTGTCTCTCACCGCTGATACAGAGTAGATCATGTGAAAAAGTAGTCAGTCACTTGTGGAGAAATTGGTAATTTCTGGTTAGTTATCCAGGAAAGCCGGTTAGGTGGACTGACTGCGGAGATATGACCTAGATGTTGAAATCAGCGTTAAACCCATACAAACAAACAAACTTTTTGCTGGATGTTACTGAAACTAAAAATGTCATCTTGAATGGTTTAAAATTAAACAAACTATTTTGCAAAGATATGGAACTAATCCTGAAGTAATGTAACATTCATTCAGCTCCCTCTGAACTTAATGATAATTTAGATAGCATGCATTGTATTAACAGCTATATTATATAAATCTATATAAAGACAAATTTTATGAAATCCTTTTCTTCAGTATGAAAGCTTTACTAGGAAGTATAGGACAGCTAGATATTTCATACTTCATTGGGAAGTCAGTGATTGTTGCCAACACAAAAGGTAAAATATTGATTTTGTAAAGTACATGTATACATTCTAGGTAAGTAAGTCCATTGTATAAATAAACGCTATTTAAAGTTACCTGAAAAAAAAAGTGATGCAGTGTGTGGGAATTCAAATTTGCAAATGTTTGCTTTACATCTTAGAAGTAAATGGGTTTATCTGAAGCATATAATTGCTATATATAGCAGGAACTAAAGACAACATTTAAGGAAGAAATGCCTGTAGCTGAGGAGAATAGCATCATGATAATTCATACCAGCATTAAATACAAAGTATGGTAAAGTTAAGATTTTTAAAATGAATGTCAAACATCATATGTAGGTATAAAACATGTATAACTGTTTATTAATTATGCCCCCAATTGGAGATGAGGGGGCATATAGTTTTGCAAATGTCGGTCGGTAGACACTTTGGTTTCTGATCAATATCTTGAGAACCCTTGGAACCACCTTCCCCAGACTTGGTTTGTAGGTTGGTCATGACTAATAGATGACCCCTGTAGTTTTTCAGGTCACCAGATCAAAGGTCAAGGTCACAATGACCTTTAATAGCAAAATGGTTTCCGAACAATAACTATAGAATGCTTGGTCCAAGGTTGTTCAAACTTAGTAAGTAGGTTGGTCATGACCAATATAGAATCCCTATAGTTTTTCACATCACCAGGTCAAAGGACAAGGTCACAGTGACCTTGAATAGCAAAACGGTTTTTTAATCAATAACTAAAGAACCCTTGGTCCCAGGTTGTTCAGTCTTAGGGTGTAGGTTGGTCATGACCAGTAGATGACCCTATAGTTTTTCAGGTCACCAGGTCAAAGGTAAAGGTCACAGTGACCTTGAAGAGCAAAACAGTTTCTGATCAATTACTAAAGAACCCTTGGTCGCAGGTTGTTTAAACTAAGTTTGTAGGTTGGTCATGACCAATAGATGACCCCTATAGTTTTTCAGGTCACAAGGTGAAAGGTCAAGGTCACAGTGACCTTGAAGAGCAAAACAGTTTCCCATCAATAGCTCTAAAACTGTTGGTTCCAGGTTGTTAAAACTTAGTATATAGGTTGGTCATGACTAGTAGATGACACCTTAGTTTTTTCGCATCACCAGGTCAAAGGTCAAGGTCACAGTGAGCTTTAAAAGCAAAAACGGTTTCTGATCAGTATCTTGAGAACTCTTGGACCCACCTTTCACAGACTTGGTATGTAGGTTGGTCATGACCAGTAGATGACCCCTGCAGATTTTCTCATCACCAGGTCAAGGTCAGAGTGACCTTGAATAGCAAAACAGTTTCCGATCAATAACTATAAAACCCTTGGTCTTAGGTTGTTCAAATTTATTGTGTAGGTTGGTCATGACAACTAAATGACCCCTATAGTTTTTCAGAGTGACCTTGAACAGCAAAATGGTTTCAAATCAATAACTGTAGAACCGTTGGTCCCAGGTTCTTCAAACTTGGTGTGTAGGTCGGTCATGACTAGTAGATGACCCTTATAGTTTTTGCAGGTCACCATGCAGGTCAATGGCCAAGGTCACAGTGACCTTGAAAAGCAAAATGATTTTCAATTAATAACTATAGAATGCTTGGGTCTAGGTTCCTCAAACTTGGTATATAGGTTGGCCATGACCAGTAGATGACCCCTATTGCTTTTCAGGTCAAAGGTTAAGGTCACCTTGTATAGGAAAATAGTGTCTGATCAATTATTATAAAACGCTTGGGCTCAGCTCCTCAAAACTTCATAGTTTAGGTTGGTCATGACAATGAGATGACCTCTGTAGTTTTTAGGGTTATTAGGTCAAAGGTCAATGTCACAGTAACCTTGAAAAGCAAAACAGTTTCTGCTAAATAGCTAAGAAACCCTTGGGCCCAGGTTTGTCAGACTTAGTATATAGGTTTGTCATGATCAGTAGATAACAACTGTCATTTTTCAGGTCATTCTATGCAGTTAAAGATTGTAACTACCATTAAAGTTCATGATATTTTCAAATCTCACCAAGTTCTTAATGTTTATCCACAGGACAGTGTACAGATGAAGGGGTACAACGTTCACAGCTGAAAAATCTGGCAGCCAAATATGGCTTACAAGTACTCTACTGTGATACTGAGGTAAAGTTTAAGTATCCTACCTTACATGCATAAACCCAGTGTTAAGCTTTATATTATATTTAAAACTTTAAAAAAGATGGGCATTCTATATATTTAAAACTTTTGATTAAACTTGAACTGTTTTGGTTCAAAGGAGGCATTTGATTCCTTATACTAGGCCTGTAATAAGAGTGGCAGACATTTAATATCTCTCTTCATGACAAATCCTAGATATTTAAGTATATTAAGTTCTTAAGTTGTGCTTGTGTTTGTAGAACATGGGAGAGAAGACGGAGCTATGTAGAAAGTTAATGAGAATGATTGAATGTTGTACTGGTTGGAGGCACAATGTGACACCACTATTGTTTGAAACAGTGTCAACTGGACTAGACAGTGACAGTTATGTCAGCTCCACGAGGAAGACAAGCATAGAAAAACCTATGGCTGGTGTATTGTGATGGTCCATAAGCTTTATCCGATGTAGAAAACATGTTTGCTGTCGAAATAGGAGCAATACATGCACAAACTGGGTGACTGTTCAAACAGCTGGTTATCTTCGTACAGATGAAATGAAAATGTGATGTAATTTCATAATGACTTGTTGTTTACCTTGCCAGGTAGATAGAACTGCTTTGATTCATATATATGCAGTCTGGTGACTGGCCTTGACTGTATATTATATGCCTAGTTTCATAGCTCATGGATGCATAAAGTACATGACAAAGCAAGGGAAAGTTCACCTTCATTGTGGAAACACGGCTACACTGTTGCAAGATGTATATGACGACTGTCACCTAATAGTATATATATTTCAAATAATGCAGAAAAGCTTAGAGGTATTTGTAAGAAACTTATGGTACCGACTACCAACTGCATTGTGAAAACAAGCTTTTACCTTTTAGTGGGAAACTTCATAAATGTCTTACGTGTAAGCAGTTATTTTCTAACATGTTTAGCTCCAAGGTCCACAGCAGAATCTACCAGATATACAGAAAGTGGTGCCAGAAGGAACAAGCTGTCTGCATTGAATGTCAAACATTTTATACCAGTGGTGATGTGTAATGTAAGAATACAATAGAATCTATGCAGACCCTAGAAGAATCCATTAGTTTGCTCATTTCACAGTGTTTTAATGATGTTTTTCAATAATTCTGATGGCATGAGAAATTCATAAAGCTTTAAGGGCAGTACATTGTGACTTACACCTGATCATGTATTACTGAAATTGACACTGTGGGCACAGACATTGCATTCATAAACGATGTATGATTGTTTTGCTTTAAGGATACATATTTTGAATTCTCACAAAATAACAAAAATGCATTACAAAAATATTTTCTGTTCTAAATAATCTAAATTTCATAAAGGTAAGTAGATTTATAAATAGATCTATATGCTATTTTGGACATCTCATATACAGTCAATGGTGTTGACTTATAGTTTTACGAAGAAAAACTTCTACATATAAATGGAATCTCAGAAATTCAGAATGTATGTTTTCTAAATAAATGTAACGAGTCACATAAATGAATGAAGTGAAGTCAGTGGATATCTTTAATAAATATATAATACCTATAACATATATTAACTATTAAACATTTAACAACACAATACTATAGCAAAGCTACCTATATATCTACACAATATATGACATTAAATGATATTAAAGCTTGTGCATGACTGACAGACTTAGAGCCATTACGGTAAAACATATCCCATCAAAGGATGAAACATTCAAAATGGACATTTAACAAGAGGGCCATGATGGCCCTGTATCGCTCACCTGAGAATGACTGCTTTTTACAAAAGTGGCTATGGACCTGGTTAACTAACCCCAGATGACCCATTTTCGAACTTGACCTAGAAATTATTGAAACAATCTTTCTGACAAATTTTCAGATTGTTTGGACTGAAAATGTTACCACTAGAGTGTTAACAAGGTTTTTTTTTCATATTTGGCCTCTATGACCTAGTTTTTGAACCTAGATGGCCCATATTCGGACTTGAGCTAGAAATTATCAAAACAATCTGACAAATTTCCAGGGTATTTGGACTGAAAAAGTAGCCTCTAGAATGTTAAAAAGGTTTTTCAATATTTGGGCTCTGTGACCTGGTTTTTGACCCTAGATGACCCATATTCAATCTTGAGCTACAAATAATCAGAACAACTTTTCTGACAAATTTCCAGGATATTTGGACTGAAAATCTATCCTCTAGAGTGTTAACAAGTTTTTTCTATATTTGGGCTCTGTGACCTAGTTTTTGACCACGGATAAACCATATTCGAACGTGAGCTAGAAATCATAGAAGCAACCTTTCTAACAAATTTCCAAGTTATTTGGAATTTTAATCTTACCTCTAGAGTGTTAACAAGATTTTTTCCATATTTTGGCTCTATAACCTTGTTTTTGACCCAAACTCGAACTTGAACTAGAAATCATCAAACCAACCTGTCTGACAAATTTCCAGAATATTTTGACTTAAAATGTTACCTCTGCAGTGTTAAAAAGGTTTTTACATATTTGGGCTCTGTGACCTAGTCTTTGAACCACGATGACCCATATCCAAATCAGAGCTAGAAATCATCGAAACAACCTTTCTGACAAATTTCAAGGACATTTGGACTGAAAATGTAACCTCTACAGCATTAACAAGGTTTTTCTACTTTTGGGCTTTGTGACCTAGTTTTTGACCCCAGATAACCTATATTCAAAATTGAGCTAGAAATCTTGAAACAATCTTCTTGATAAATTCCCAGGTTATTTGAACTGAAAATGTTGGCTCTAGAGTGTTTACAAGACTTTTCCATATTTGGGCTCTGTGACCTAGTTTTTGAACCCAGATGACCCTTGACTGAAAAATCATCAAAGCAACCTTTCTGACAAATTTCCAAGATAACTGGACTGAAAATGTAACCTCTGGAGTGTTAATAAGATTTTTCTATTTTTGGGCTCTATGACCTAGTTTTTGAACCCAGATGACCCATATTCAAACTTGAGCTAGAAATCACAGAAGCAACCTTTCTGACAAATTTCCAGATTATTTGTGCTGAAAATGTTACCTCTAGAGTGTTAACGAGGTTTTTCAATATTTGGGCTCTATGACCTAGTTTTTGATCCTAGATGATGCATATTCGAACTTGAGCTAGAAATCATTGATACAACTTTTCTGACAAATTTTCAGGATATTTGGACTGAAAATGTAGCCTCTAGAGTGTTAACAAGGTTTTTCTATATTTGGGCTCTGTGACCTAGTTTTTCAACCCAGATAACCCATGTTCGAACTCGTCCGAGAAATCATTGGGACAAACATCCTGACCAAGTTTCAAGACAATTGAGGCAAAAATGTGACCGCTAGAGCTTGAACGAACTAAGTGTGGACAGACTACGGACATTGATCGATCCTAATAGCTCACCATGAGCCTACGGCTCAGGTGAGCTAAAAAGTCCACCTTCATCAGAGTTTATTTTGCTCTCCTGGGGTGGGATGTATAATGTTTCACTAGAATGGCCCTAATTTTATGACTTTAACACTTCTGCTACATAAAGCTTCTATTTAATATATAATTAATATTTAATAATATAACAAAGTATTCTGTGTAAAATCGTGAGTAAAATAAACAAGAGGGCCATGATGGCCCTGTATCGGTCACCTGAATATGACTGCTTTTAACAAAGTTGCTATGGACCTAGTTAATTGACCCAAGATGACCCATATTCGAACTTGACCTAGAAATTATTGAAACAATCTTTCTGACAAATTTCCAGGTTATTTGGACTGAAAATGTAGCCTCTAGAGTGTTAACAAGGTTTTTCAATATTTGGGCTCTGTGACCTACTTTTTGACCAAAGATGACCCATATTAGTACTTGAGCTAGAAATCATCAAAACAACCTGTCTGACAAATTTCCAGGATATTTGGACTGAAAATGTAACCTCTGAAGTGTTAAAATGGTTTTTACATTTTAGGGCTCTGTGACCTACTTTTATCTCACATGACCCATATCCATATCTGAGCTAGAAATCATTGAAACAACAATTCTGACAAATTTCTATGATATTTGGACTGAAAATGTAACCTCTGGAGTGTTAAAATGGTTGTTACATTTTAAAGCTCTGTGACCTAGGTTTTGATCCCACATGACCTATCATATCTGAGCTAGAAATCATTGAAACATCCTTTCTGACAAAATTCAAGGATGTTTGGACTGTAAATGTAACCTCTAGAGTGTTAATAAGATGTTTCTATTTATGGGCTCTGTGACCTAGTTTTTGAACAAAGATGACCTATATTCGAACTTGAGCTAGAAATCAAAGATGCAACCTTCCTGACAAATTTCCAGGTTATTTGGTCTAAAAATGTTACCTCTAGAGTGTTAACAACGTTTTTCAATATTTGGGCTCTGTGACCTAGTTTTTGACCCCAGATGACCTATATTTGAACTTGACCTAGAAATCGTCAAAGCAACCATTCTGACAAATTTCCAGATTATTTGGGCTGAAAATGTAACCTCTAGAGTGTTAACAAGATTTGTCTATTTTTGGGCTCCGTGACCTAGTTTTTGAACCCAGATGACCCATATTTGAACTTGAGCTAGAAATCATCAATAGAACCTTTCTGACAAATTTCCACGGTATTTGGACTGAAAAAGTAGCCTCTAGAGTGTTAACAAGGTTTTTCTATATTTGGGCTCTGTGACCTAGTTTTCCAACCCTGATAACCCATGTTCGAACTCGTCCGAGATATTAATGAGACAAACATCCTGACCAAGTTTCATGACAATTGAGGCAAAAATGTGACCACTAGAGTATTAACAAACTAATTGTGGACGGACGGACGACGGACAAAAGGTGATCAGAAAAGCTCACTCTGTCACTACGTGACAGGTGAGCTAAAAACAGTTAAATATTTCAACAGCTAATAATCTTCAACAGGCTGTGACAATGGAAAGTTGATACAAAATGGTGAAAAATTTAGAAGAAAACATGAAGTTTTACAACACCAGCTTTCTAGTTTTCATCACATTTGGCACTAGTGTACAGTAACTTATAAAAGCTATACAGTAGCTAGCAAATCTATGTTCAAACAGATTACAGAAGTGTTTCCCAATCTATTATTTATAGTGTTATTGCTGATAATCGAGTATAGAATGGTCTAAAGGCTACCTATCTTAACTAACCTGAGGTACATGTATATCTATTGCTTAAACAATGTTGGTGACCAATGTATGAGGTGACCGATCCTGTGGTCACGTAGTGATATGGACAAAATAGTTGTTGTACCATTATGTACATAAATTGTGGAGCCACAAAATGTATGAATAAAAGCACTACAAGTCTATAGTTAATATATCACTTAGTGAAAGTATGCATTGTCTAATCTTTTAAATACTTTATGACTTGTGAGTAAACATAGTTATTACAACCTTTTATTATAATACTTAATTTATTTGAAAATACTTGACCCAAATACCTGTTTTAAGTCATGTTTTTTTGGATTGAAATAATACATTAATATCATCTGCAAGATATATGAACACTGCATGAATCTAGGGAATAAAATTTATTTAATATTAACATGACCTCTGAATGGACATAAAAAAAAAATCTAGATTTTTAAATAAAATTGGGTCATAAGTCTGTTCTCCACTTTCTAAATGTTAAGGTGTTTTATAACAACAAACTAAAAAAATAAGTGTCGTAAATTTCTCCATTACTCATGACGTAAGTTTTCCTGCAATGCCAAATTCTAAAGTCAAATACAGTTAAATTTGTTTTCTGCAAAAAAAAAAAAAATGTATTTATGTTAAATTTGTTTTCTGTAATAAAAAAAAAATTCTTTGCTCCTTTTTAGTAGGATAAATAAACCACAAGTTCAGAGACTATTTATGAAAATTATAAAACATGGAAACTTCTACAATATCACCTACATTATTTTTAGTACTAAGTGTAAGACTGTCCAAAATAATGGAACAAATACCCGTACAAAGAAACAGAAGGACTTGCACTCATTGCGTATTTTGAGTACACTTTTCTACAGCAGTATTCAAGGTTTGTGTCTAGCTAAATCTCTGAAGTGTGAAGAAAAGGTTTCACAGAACATTTAAAAAGAAACAACTTTGCAAAGACTTTACATCTGCACACAGAACCTATCACAGAATGGAGGACTGCTGTCTGGTTTATATTAACGACATCTGACATAAAAGGGGGACTTAGAAAACTGTCATAATATCTAAAAAATGAACAGAAAATCACTGCATATTTTTCACCATCTCGATAATGCAAGTTTTGATAGCCTAAATATTGTCCTTCATAGAAACAACTATTTTTATCAAATTTCTTATCATTTCAATAGAAACATTTTTGCAAAACAGTTCTTTCTTAAAAATTATAATGGAGATGATACCTGAATTTAATACCACCACTCCATGATTTAAGTTATATATTTTGTAAAAGACAGAACATGTTGGCCAGGTATAGAATTTTAAACAAGATCAGACAAAATTTAGATACAGAGAGCATGAGTCTATCAAATAAAAACATTTAGGCCTCATATAAGCGTTGTCTTTTTTTGGAATTTCAATTTTGCAAACATTCAGCATTGTGTTATTTTGTCACAGCTTTACAGAGGGAGCTAAAATGTTCAGAAAGGATATTTTTTAATTTGTATTTAACTCGATTTTCACAGATTATGCACACATGCCCTTTTTCATGTGACTGGTCATAGGTAATGAATGGTACAATATGGTTAATATACATGTATAACTTGTAACTTCTGCAACTCATGTCTCATAAAAAACTTTAACATGTTTGAGGACTTAGTAATCTCAATGGCACTATTAGTGATAGGTTTGAGGCATTAAGCTATTGCATGATGCCAATAAACTTGATCAATAAATACATTTTGAGAAGAAAAGTAAATTTGAAAGATATTTATAATTAATTCTTTGAAAATAAAAATCAACTGTAATTCATATTATTTTCAAAGACAGAATTTCCATCCTAAGCATTATAAAAATTGATTCATCAGTGGAAACTATTCCTATATGCATGTTTCTCCTTGATGTGAAATGAATTCTGTTGTGTCCTGCTTTTATGTGTCTCTATAATCAGTGACTGGGAATTAGACTAAATTGTTATCCATTTAAGGTGTGAACTTGAGAGAAAACGAGATGTTTATGGTTTGGCAAATCATTCTTTCCTCCATATAAAGGTCAACTTACAAAGATGTCAAAGAAATTTTTCATACAACAATGGCTGAAACAAATCCAAGTAACGTTCATTATTTGTATGTCCAAGTAAACTTGATCAAGTCAATAAGCTACAACCATCACAGACAACAAATTTGTTCAGGGAAACAACCTTAACATTATCAAGTACATTTCACTTGATCAAGAGCTAAAATGATACTTTTGCAGTAAAAAATGGCAAGCAAATACCAGCTGGACAGATGGGCATAACATTTTGGCACATTACTGAACATCCAATTCTGACATTAAAATAAACCTCTGCATGATTCTGCACTCAACTCTGCTTTTTACAATGAAAGTCTGAAAACATTTATAACAGCAAATCTACAACTTATTAGAATGGTAAGGAAACAGTTTTCTTGCAGTGAAAAGAAGTCTGATCTGAGTATAAGGCATGTATATGTATATATAAAACAAACAAGAAAAATCTTAAGACTATGCAATAACAACATTCTACTTATCTTTTAGGCATCAATAAAGCTTGTAATATAGTCTTCCAAATGCCCAACCAACCTACCAAGTAGAAGTCCCTTGGCTTATGTGTTATGAAGTTATTGATTGGAAACCATTTGTTCTACAGACTGATCAACATGAGCAAATTTATATGGCACAGACTTCTTTGAAGATAAGCATGATATATTACTGATATCCTTAACTGAAACATAATTGCTGGTATTTTAATGCTCCTACAGACAAACTAAGCTTTACAAAGAAGAAAAATTATACAATTCTCGCAAACTTTGAGAACTTATACTTTATTTTCTTGTAAATACTGTTTGGTGTTACAGTTACATGGTGGTACTTTAATCTTCTGTATGCAAGTTACACTGTATAAAAGGGCTACTTTCTACAGGGACTAGGAATGCACAAGTTGAAATGAAAGAATGCAGGTTGCAAACTACTACTGCACTTTTACATCATAGGAAAAATAAAACATTCAAGTAAGAAATTCAACATGCGGCCTCTTTTTATGCATAAAATTGTTGTAATCTAAATATCATAAAAATACTAATGTCAAACAAATATACTATAAAAATGACTGACCATGAAACTGTTCTATTTTAATGCACTTTAAAATTGAAAAGTTTCATCTATCCAATCCTGGTATTGCTAACATGTTCACATCGTATATTGCAAATATCACACGTTAATATGACAATAGAAATGTGCTGACCCAAAGACAACATGAAGAGAAATGTAGTCACATGTCCTGGCTCAACAAATGAGAATTGTGTACATATATATAAAAGGTCATGTGACACTTCAATCTACCAATGGGCATTGAGATGTTCTACAGTGGCTTTGATGAAGTCTATATGACTTGCGTACAGTTCCCGATTTCTGTCTATGTCCATCCACTGGACTGCAGCTGCATCGTCACCTGAAAGATAAAAATTAAAAAAAAACAATTATATAAATCTAAAATTTGTTCAATAAATGTACAGTAGAATCTCTCTCTATCTAGACAACCAATGGTTCTGAGATAAAACACGTTTCACAGTGAGGCTGTCTTGTTAGTGGACCAGAAAACCCTATGGACTCTTTCTGTTGCAAGCAAGCTTCCAAATATTAAAATATAAAGTCTCTTCTATAAGTCTTTGTGTTGAGTTTAGGTAGTCATAAGGTATAATCTAAATACGTCAGACAAGTAATAAGGACAAACGTAAAATAAATTTCCTCAGTGAATTACAGTTTAAAATCAACATTAATATAATGAAAGTGAAAACTAATAAAAACTTCACGATTTTACTTGAACTTTGATACATCAAACCCTTACAATTTAATAAAATTTATCTATGACACAATTTTCATTAATAAAAGATAGAAAACAAGAACAAACGTATTAAATCACAATCAATAAGTACACCATGCTATCTGTCATGAAAAATAGCAATTATAAGTTACAGTTCATTTTTCATCAATTTATTGTTAGACACTATAAAATTCCATTTTAAAAATGCTGTCAGTGGGCATCTCTTACCTGCATGTAATCTAAAAGCACCTACACCTTTCCCATCCTCGTCATGGAAGTTTATAGCTTTGGTCTCCATCCAGGCATTGTCTGTATTTCGTGGGTCATCTACATATCCTTTGTAAATCTGTAAACAGTAAACACTACAGTTAAAATGCCTTTGTAATGTATATTCATGTACAACAATACTTGTATCTTAAAAAGAACTGTCTTCAGAATAGAGGAGCGTGCTGACTGAACGCCTTTAAACAGTCTGTATTGTAAGAATCTTTCATGCATTTGAAGTGAAGATTAGGCGATCTTGCTCTATGGCAAATGTTCACCCTTTCATGCATGTACCAGCTTTGTGCCTTTGATAGATCATAAGGACAAATAAATTGAGCAAGTTTTGCTATAGTTGGGGAACCAAAAGAAATTTGTGAAAAATGTATTTATTCCTGTCTCTTTGACTTCTACATGAACCCGTACGAGTCTGACCATTTTACTTATTTTCACCTGCAGAATCTTTTAATCTACTTCCAATGCCAAACCATCCTGTTAATTTAAGGTTTCTGGATTCAGTTGCTCTTGGTTTGTTGACCAGAAATGTTTTTATTTTTAAGTACAAGCTCCTGTAACCATGACCAAGCAGGCCAGGTCTTATTCTTAACAGGCCTGATGATGCTTAAGAGACTGAAGGTCAAGACCTCTGCAATTATTTTCAAAGTGCAGGCCCCTGTGAGCTAGATTTTTGTCCAAGTCGGCTAAGAAACAAGTTTCATCTACCATACTTGAGGGTACACTTGTCACACTCTTGTATAAAATGCATGAATGAAAACTCAGGGATTTTTAAGGAAAAAAAATGATTCCTTGAATAACATGCATAAAACACCAACCAGATTCATATAAATATTAAGGCTCAAAAATTGAAATTCACAGCCATTTTCAAAACTTCTTTTTTAAGTTTCATGGAGATTCAGGCCAAAATGTTATCTCTTGAATATTCACAGGGTTTACCACTGGTCTGTACTGGTGACCTAATTTTAACCCAATCTGACCCAGTTTTGAACTTAGATAGCAGATTAAAAGGTCAAACATACTATACTGAGACTGGATTAAAAATGAAGCCTCCAGAGTGTTTCAAACGTTTTCCTTTGATTTTGGCTGGGGGACCGACCTTGTATTTGATTCCATATGACCTTTTCTGCGAGATCCATGAAACAAATATTCTCAGCAAATTTCATGAAAGATGGATCAAAAACTAAGTCGCAAGCCTATATTATGGAGGACAGACAAATGCCAAGCATAAAAGCTCACCCTGACACCCTGTACTCAGGTGAGCTAAAAGGAAGTAGCATATAGCTCTTACTGTAAATCCATTTTGGAAGAAATCCTTCAAAACTTTTGTTATCTGTTCTTTCTCCTCACCAGTTGCCTCTAATGAATTAAGAGCCTCCTCCCCAAACTCTCTCATCAGTGTAATAGTGCGGTTCTCTCCAGGATTCACCATACCCTGAAAAATAGGGCAGACTTGTAGATTAAACATCTGTCAACAATTAACTCTCGGTTTTTGTTTTCTCATGATAACCAAAGGGTCAAGGACATTCTTGCAATTGACAAAAACAGCATGTACATGTAGCTTGCAATGAACAATAGCATATCAAAGTGTTGTCATAAGATCTACTAAATAGGCAATTTTAAAACAAAATGTATTACTATACTTATGAAACTTGCTTTGTAAATGACCAATTGAGTTCTTGAGATAGCACTTAAATTTGCTTACCCCTGGTAAAGCCCACTCATGGCAGTCTCTTCTCTCTACACAGACAAACTGTAGGACAGGTTTACCATCTTTCCCAAGAATAACCTCATTTTTCTCATCTCTCTTCCATCTGAAACAAAGATTTTATTCATCTTTTAACAGAAGTGTAAGTAGGCACTTGTGTAAAAGTTTTTCCAGTGCATGGTTTAACATCTGTTGATACGGAATGTAAACCTGACAATCAAATTCTTATCAACCATTCCTCTCCCTAAGTGAATTATCACACGAACAGTGTTCTTTAAAGTATACTCCCCATATACTGATCTCCTACCAAAATGTTTCTTTTTTTATTTGTTGTTGTTGTTTTTGATGTGTATGATTTGTTTGACAAATAAGAATAACTGTTAAAATCTGAACATTGAAAATCAAATAATGAAGACCCAGGTTAAAACTGGTAGGAGGAGATTTTTTTCATTTTCACTTTCTCAAGGAAGATGTAACTGGTCTGACCAGGAAGCAAATTTTTATGTCATATTTCCACTTTAATCTTTTCTTTCCTTGTGTTGTAGTACACTATAACTAGAAACTGGGGTTTGCTACTTGTATCCCTATTATGCAAACCACTTCAAATTATCTATAATGATATAATACGACTGTAATATAATGATACAATGGTACGGACTTATATATCTGTATATACTCTAATAGTTTAAATCTGTACTTCGGTGTTAACTGACCTAATGAATGCAGCAGCCTATTGAATGCAGCAGAACCAACAGGAACTTTGTCATGACTTAATGATATATGTTATTAATTATATGATAATATTGATACTGATCATGGTCCATGATTGGCTTATTTCATAATAAAAGAGTATCATTCTATAAAATGAAGAATACCTGGTGACAATGGGATCTGCTGCATGGTTTGGCCCCCACCGTCCCAGACTTCCTCTGCCCTTGCAACCTGTGCGACCTCTTGGATTTCTATGAAGACAAACAATGTCAAACATATCAAGAAACTGATTTAAACACATTTTCATGTAGGAATTGTTATATCTGAATTTCATTTATCTTTTTTTCATGCCTTTTTTTTCATTTTTCAGTAAGTGACATTTAGGACTTTACCAACTTTAAAAACAATGTGGTCATGTAATAAACTAGACTTGCACTAAATTCTGTCAAAAAGCATATCTTATCTAATGACTTGCCAGGGTGCTGCAGCTGTTAACTTAAGAAAAAAAGTGTGCAGTAAATATTTTAAAGAGGTAACTCTCCTTTCTGATTTTTACCAGGCATAAAGACAATAGTCTATATCTGACAGTAAAAGTTGCCTAAGTTGCATAATGTCAAACATGAATTAAGATCTATCCAAAGCACGAGTTGTTTCAAATAAAATTGGCCTCCAGTGACTTCAGTCTCCTTAAACAACCTTACCTTGGATATCCATCAACAACTTCATATTCCCCCTCATAGCTTTTTCTGTCAACATTAAGAGTTTTATCTATGCAGTTGAATGTGATGCCACTGTAAAAAAAATTATCAAAGAACATGAAAAAAACAGCTGATAAAAATATGGTTCATAAAGCTATCTAAAATAGTGTGTGATTTCAAGACAAACAAATGCCTCTCAAAGAAATAAGAAAGATTCAAGCTCCATCGCCATTTACAGTGTGAATAAATAAAATGCAACACAAGAAAATCTAGATTCGGTATTCCTTTTATTTTCCTGAATACAACATTTTTATCACGAAAGGTTGACTAAAGGCATGTTTGCTTGAAGTTTAAAAATCAGATAGGAGCCTGTTACACATGTTATGCTAAATGTGAACTAACTGTTACCACCTGTTATGCATGATGTGCTAAATGTAAACTTATTGTTACCACCTGTTATGCATGTTATGCTAAATGTGAACTAACTGTTACCACATGATTGTTATGCATGTTATGCTAAATGTGAACTTATTGTTACCACCTGTTATGCATGTTATGCTAAATCTGAACTTATTGTTACCTAGGATCTATCGGATCTGCCCATTCTGGTCCTTTGAGTATTGATTCACTAGTGAAGTCTTTTGGAGCATAATCAGGGAACTCTGATTCCCAGGGAACTTTATCATCTGGAACAGGAAATCGTTTCAGGTCTTTTGTACGTGGGTAGATTTGACACCTAGCTTTCACATGGACACCCATGATAAATTCCGTTGTACTGGACTGCCTGGATGAGGTAATCTGTTGTGATCTTCTGTAATTCTGCTTGTCTACAAGACTTCTTGTAGTACATAAATTATGATTCCCGTTAACAATGGCAGTACTTCTTATGCTAATGGACGATCGAACTGCTGACTGCCTGATACAACCTTTATAAAATATTTTTCCCACACGGTGGCCCATTAACTAGAAATAAAACAGAAAATATGTAAGTTAGAAGTATTTCTCCACTTATTTTAAATGCTTATGACATAAACTAGGTTAACATACCACTTTAGTTTCAGTCACTATACAGCCAATATAAGTTAAATGACTGAAACATTTTCTGACTTAAAACAGTTTTAAAAAATGAATTCAGCCATACATCGATCTTTTCAACAATGCCATATAACATTTAGCAATAAATACCCAAAGAAATCATATGTAAGACTGCATTGTGATAAAAACTTAACAAGAGAATTTTACTTTACTTTTTATTGGTTAAAATATTATTATTATTATTATTAAAATCAGTACATCAAACATAAGTAAAAGCATAAGAAACGAAACTTTTTTTACATTTACTCAAGTGAATATGAACATTGAAAATTTATGAAAGAAAAACATGTCCATGTTTTTAAACAAAGTTCCTTTAACAATGATTTTTTTCAAATTTTCTAAATAACCTTTTCTGTACGATATCTTTGATCATTTCTGCCATAATAGGTCCATGCAAATTTTAAATTACACAGTAATTTTTATATATTATTTTTTTACAAACCAGTTTTATTCTTCATTACACAGGGTATGTCCAAAACATTCAAATTTACAAGTCATACCTATGTAGTCAAGACATACCCACCTGGAAAGTCAAAATGTACCCTAATCAAGAAGTCAAGATGTACATTTAACATTTAACAACAAAAACCTTGTTACTTGACAAATAGGTAATTAAAATGATGTCAGAAGGATGAAAAAGCTAGAAAGGTGTCTGATATCCACTGTGATTATCAGAATCTAGATTTGTTACAAATGGCTGAAATATCTATACATAAATTCCATTTTCCAGAAATACTGTGATGATTTTCACCATATATTTAAACGTAATACCTTCCATATGATGTTTGTATAATGCCAAGGAAAAAAAAAATTTAAGAAGTGCAACATCAAAATGTCAAATGTCATTACATCAATACCAATATTTTATAAGCAGGTAAATGGTCATGTCGACATACTAAATGTATGATATGAGATAAGCACAATTCCCCACACAAATTCTTGACTGAGAATTTCCCTCCCACAGTTTACATATTAAATTATTTTTTGTATTTAAAACTAATTTTCGCAAATGCAAACATTTCCATTTCATAATAATTATTATTGACAGCATTATCATTTCTTAAACATGAAAAACTACATCTTCACTTTAAAAGAAAAAAGATTATGGGTAAAATTAATAATTGTTGCAAAATTATTCTTGCAGCTAATTATGGATCATAGGATGAAACTGACCAGACGATACTGATCATATTTTTGGATGATAAAAACCACTTTCCATTATGATAGATACCAAGTTCTGAGACCTTTGACTCCATGACCTCTAAGTAGGTCTGGTGGGTAGAGCTCATCAAGGTGCATGCATCTGTGAAATTTGAAGGCTGTAGGTGGAAGGACCTCTGTGTTATGGCCAAGGCTAAAGTTTGGTGACAATTTACACAAACACACAAACAGACCAAAAACAATATGCCATCCATCTGAAGGCATAAAAACAATAATTATGCCCTTCCTCCATTATACCTTAGGTATTTAGTAAATATGGCTCAAGTTGACACTGATCAAGTTGGTCATCGAGCTGCATACACATGAAGTTTGGAGGTTATGGATGGAAGCATGTTCATATTGTGGCCAAGGTTAATATTTGCTATTTCAGGTCATGTTGACCTTGACCTTTGACCCTGGGACCTCTTAGTGGGTCTGTCTGATAAGGTTCATCAAGGTCAATACACACGTGAAGTTAGAAAGCTTTGAATGGAAGCACTTTCATTTTATGGCCAAGGTTAATATTTGCTATATGGCGACCTTGACCTCTGACCCTGGGACCTCTAAGTGGGTCTGGTGGATAGAGCGCATCAAGATGCATACACATGTTATAACAAGTTATAATGCTTTGGATGGAAGCATGTTTCTTTTATGGCCAAAGTAAATATTTGCTATTTGGGGTCACAGTGACCTTGACTTTTGACCCTGTGACCTCTAAGTTAGTCTTGCGGGTAGAGTGCATCAAGGTACATGGCACTGTGAAGTTTGGAGGCTGTAGATCGAAGGACTTCTGTGTTATGTCAAGCTTAAAGTTTTGTGACAGACCAAAAACATTGGGGGAGGGGGGGATAAAAATTAGAAGATAATCAATAAATAAAGTAAATAATAATAAATAATAATATGTTAAAACTTGATGCAGACAATGATATACTAATATATAACATATAATGGTCTGAACTGGGCATACCAAATCAAAACTATCTTAGGCAAAAATAAATATCAATATATTTCTGTATTTCAATATATATAAAATACAAAGAAAATTAGATCAATACCATCAAACCTGGTACTCAGAGATAAATAACTCGCAAAGATTATTAACATATTGTAGAACGAGGCATTCATTTTCTATTGAACCTTATCTTGATTATTATAGTCTAGAGCAGAAAGACATTTTAAGATTGATATGAGCAGATTTCACCTATCTTCACATAATCTTGAAATTGAGAGGGAGAGTTATTTTTAATATTCCAAGGGCAGAAAGGATATGTAAATCTTGTAGTTTTGAAATTGCTGAAAATGAGTATCATTTTCTTCTTACTTGCCTGAAATATCTAGATTTACCACAAAAATATTTGAAACCATACTATTTATAATAATACATGGCCAACATTGCAAATGTTTTATAACTTAATGATGTCTCAAAACAAGAAAAAGATTACCAACATGTCAAAATATCTTATTTTGCCAATAAGAGAAGAACAGAGCTAGAACAATACTTTAGTTTATAATGATTTCATTTTCCTATAATGTTACACTTAAAGCTTCTTGTTTAAGGCACTTAAGGCACTCATTTGAACTGGTTATGTTAATTTTCAAGTATTATCACTACAAATGTATTGTAGGCTAGACGTAATGTATATTACTTAATGCTGAATAAATTGTGTTGTTGTCCTTGTATTCATGGACTATGTAATCATAATTAAACCATAAGATTTTGGTATCAATTTACAATTCCGTTAATGCAAGCCTTATCTGATATTTGTCAAGGAGGCATCTGAAATCTCTTTTGTGAACAGACATAAAATATCAGCCTGTAAAATCACCTTCAGTGACAAAATAGTGAGACTATATAGTTCATTAATCACAATCGAAAAATTTAAAAAGTGTGATAACAGATGAATCTATGGGTTTGAAATTATGTCAATTATCTTTGACTATCGTCGAAACATTTGTGTTCAGTAGGACTGGTCAGGGATTTTTTTAAATTCCTCAGTAAAGTATCAGAAATTCATATGATTTAAGATGAAGATCATGGCAGATGGCAACAATGGTAAATCTAATAACCCTATCTTCAGTATTGTTACAATGTACATCTATTCTAAAAGGCATTTAAATAATAAGTTTTAAAGAGGACCATCTTTAGATGTCTGGGAATGAAACCCTTATTGCATTTCTAACAGTTCATAACTCATTAACTGACATGTTCAAAGATTGTTATTCAATGTACTGTAATTTACATATAATAATATGGTCTCTATCAGGGCCTGGAAAGTGTTGTGTATATTTTCCAAAGTATGGTCCGTATCATCTCGTACATATTGTCCCATGGTCCTAATCACCTAGTCAGTACTGACTTTTGGCAGTAATAAGTTGAAGTTGAAGATCATCTGTAATTCTTACAGTTCCAAACTTTAAAATAAAAGAAGATTGACTTGAACCTTCAAATTAACTGTATTCCACATTTACACTTACAATGCATTGCAATTTTCAAATCAAGACTGACTGTCTCAATTCCGATGATATTTATTTATTGAAATACACATTTCATCTGTAATATACTGTATCTGGACATAACTGGATCATACATTACTAATGGTTCATAGTCATGATACTTTTCATTATGAATATGAAATTTATGTGGTGACTTTTCATTTAGACTAATTTCCCTGTTCAAAATCTAGGACAATTTCTTAATAAATATGACTCTATAAAAAATCCATCATCAGTTAAAATATAAAAAACTATTATTACGCTAGAGTAAAGAAAAATAACAAAATCAGTAACATGTAGGCGCACATACCTGGAATGTTTACCTGTCATTCTAAGGGAGACAACTTAAATTCTTTAGAGTACCTTTTCTTTCAAAAATATAGAAGCGTCCTGGAGATGTCGCTTTCTTTGTCTGGTTTACGTTTTTGTTCCAACGGAATGCCTTTATACACAGAAGGATTTATTGTTTTGTAACCAGACTGTCCGCCAAAATTCAACAACAAAGATCTGTCATCTTTCCAGTTTAGTTATATATATTTGTTGCAGTCAGGACAAAATGGCTAATGTATACGATTTTATTCGAGCAGCAGCTTTGGTCATCGGCCTAGGATTATCTGCTCAGCAGGACAGGAAGTCCTGGATTTGGGGTGATTCTGTGTTATGGGGTGCCTATGCACTTGGCCTCTTCCTTTTCCCTCATTCATTGGTAAGGAACAAATTCTTCAAAGTAGATCTATCACAATTTTTTTTTCCTAGTTTTGTTACGACATGAATGAAAAACCAAACACTTAAAAGCTTCACAAGCATTTACCATTGGTTACCATGGGTGTCGGAGGTTTCGTCACAATACTGGTTCGTCACACTTATTTTTCTGCACAAAACAGGTTGAGGTTTCGTCACACTTAATTTATAAAGTGTATATATAATAGTGATTAGGTGTTGGCAAACAACCAATTATTTGGGGGTGTAATTAAATAATCGATTTTTTTTTAATTTGTAAGTTTGCAACAATGATTGTTGTAAAGAATAAGATATTAGTATAATTATAATGTTTGTAATGTGCTTGCATTGAAAATAGATTAAATGAATTAAAATGAATGAAGTATAATTATAATGTTTGTTATGTGTTTGCATTGAAAAATGAAGAATACATTTACTCTACTTAAATACAAATCTTATTATTTTTAGGTGGAAGGTGGGCAAATATTAGTCGAACCGTCCGTCTGTCTGTCCGTCCGGATTTCGTGTCCGCTCAATAACTTTGTCATTCCTTGATGGATTTTGATGATATTTGGCAAAAATATTCACTACCATCTGACTATGTGTCACTTACATTCAACATTATGGGCTATAGCCCTACTGAGACTTCCAGACCATTTCTGTCTTAAAGGTCTGCAGCTAATATCTTTCCAGACATGAAGTTTATTCATGTAGTGTCCAATCTCCCCTACAATCTGCAATAAATGAAAACGTAAAAAGGGAGTTTTGTTATTTTTTTATTTCACACCTTCAACATATATAGCTCATAAAACCATAGCATAGCACATTGTTATAAGACAAAAAAAAAACGAACGTGACAGTGACAGAAGAAATATAAAACATAGTACATCAAACCAGAGACATAGATAACAGAGATAAGCAGCTTCTATTTACTCCATTGAAATAGCGCACATGCCTCTCAAAAAGTGAAAAAATTAGGCATTTTGTAGCAATTAAAACTCAATGGCTATTTGTTTGACCCTTTTAAGGTATACATCATTTGAAAGCTTAAACAGTCGTCTATAGCTGCAAGTTAAAATATTGGCAACTTTCTGGCCCTTTAATTTAATATAACTTGGCAGAATATACCCACTATCCTAGTTTTTCACCATCTTTATAGTTTTGTGAAAAATGATTAAGTTGCAGTTCTCTTTAACACATGATGCATCATTTATTTTTACCAGGACTTAAAATTATTTTACCTGCAGCAATAGACAAATGACTAGGCTTTCAGAAAATGTATAATTTGTTTCGATTTGGCAACTAGTTACCAAGTTATACTTGCTACAAGACACTGTCTTAGCAGGCACGCATGAGACCTTAACTAGCTAGGAAGTTGCCTATCTCTGTTATCTATGTCTCTGATCAAACGTTACATTTACAGTAGTAGACCCAAAAAGAAAATTTAAAACATAGTACATTAAACAAAGCAGACCCAGATCAGACAACACTTCTGTGAAATTTTTTTATCATAGCACATTGCAATAAAACATAAAAAGAAACACATAAAACATAGAACATAAAACATAGTGGACCCAGATCTGACAACACGCTGTACTTGGTGAGAATCCCAACGAATTTCGCTAAATCACCATTGCATTCAATATGCAATAGGTGTGAATTATTCTATAATATCAGTGTGACGAAACCTCTTTTTTATTACTATATGAATAAGTGTGACGAACCGGTAGTGTGACGAAACCTCCGTAATTCGTTACCATTGTGACAGATATTACTCAAAAGTATCTACACGCCAGGAGGAACTCACTAGATTGTCTGAACCTTCAATGAAATGACTTTAATGAAACATTACATTGTACGTCACCCAGTTGTGTGACTTTTGGTGAAATAAGAAAGGAAATTCCATATACATGTACATTTGTAGTAAACCAGGCATGGTAGTTAATTGTTTACTTTTGTTTTTGAATTTTGCAAAGTGCTTGTTATCATAAAACTGTCGATCAATATTTATTTGCCAAGCACATTGATGATACAGAAGTAGGTGTAGACAAGTTTACAGTTTCTTAAAGTAGAAAAGTATTTTTAGCGGATGTTGGTCAGAAATAATAAAGATACCGAGTCATTTTGTTAACACAAGATATGATCAGCCGTTTTGAGAAGCAACCACAAGAACAAATTTCATGGAAGTTCACTGAGATATTTGGTGACTTTTTTGTGTCAAGGATCCTTGATACTACCGCTTGGAAAACTGATTAGACCGTACTATGTTGGGTAAAGAACGAGACTTGTCAGTACACCTGTCAAAAATCAAGAAAAGCGCCGCCCAATGTGTTTCATTCAAACTTCATTCAAACTTCACCTTTTACATGTACCATGTGTCAGTAGTGTCATTCTGTGTGCGAAATGGAAAGGCAGTTAGGAAAACAAATACTGAGTGAAGATTTCCGGTAGCAATGCAGCGACAATTACGACACAGCAACTTTGGTGCTGCACAGGCACATTTTTCTCGCTGTGAGTAGATTGCAAGACGCAGGTTTATTGACAGGTATACGTCATGAGAAAACTGCCTCGCTGAGATTGGATGATCAGTAAAGTGACAGTTTAAGCTACTGAAATAAACATCGAAATGTCATTTTTTACCGCTTTCCGAATACATGAAACTCTGATCAGTTTTGCGAAGCGGTAGTATTTGGTGGATTTATTCCCATTTTACAAAATGGGTACTCAGCGACAACCTTCAAGAAAACATGAGTTCCTCCTGGCATGTACTCACTACTGTTGTGAGACTGTACTAAATTAGAATTAAAAGTATCAAGTTATTGACAAGCAAAATATGAAGCTTTTGTGAATTTGATCAATAGGGTAGAATGAACAGATTGTTGGACTTCTCTACATGTAAACATTTCTTGAATGTAAAGAAAACCAGCTTAAGTACTTGAGTAGACTGTAAAGAGAGTTGCCATATTGACAGTGATGACATCACTTATCTACCAGTATGCAAAAAATTCAGCTATAACTAGATGGGCCTTTTGGTATTAGATGAAAACTCGACAAATTAAAGAATGAAAACTTCAAAAATTATTCTGTGCAGATTTCTTGTGGACATGATTGTTTTGTCATGAGTTTGCCCTAAATTTGGCCTGTTTTCATGTTTCTTTTACCAAGTCAAAAACATGTAAATTAGTGTTTTTGTTATATTTTTGCCTTCTTGTGGGCATGCACACATCTAAAACTCGCATGTTCACTCATCATGTCAGGCATATGTCAGAGTGATAAAAGTGTGCATGCATACTGGAAAGTGAAAACTAAATACAGCTTTGCATTTTTGTGTGTTTTCTACTACCTGGGTCAAAAACAAGAGAAGATGCCAAATAAAAGGTTTAAAAGCTACAGATTAAAACCTGCAGCCTTAGAAACTAGATGCAATAATATTTTGATTTGCAAGCTCTATTATTTTAGTCCCACTTGTCCTCTTTTACCAGAATAATTATGTTGAAGATACACATATTATGTCTCATCAATGGGTACAGAAGTTATTTGATAAAATTTAGTTTAAGGTTAAGAGGTTGCAGTAAAAGGAATGCATTTCAGATTGTTCAATGGGTGAGAGAATGTTTGGTCAGACTAATTACATTCATTTAACACAAAGTTTGATAATTATAGACCTATTTTCAGTCACTGTTGTTCAGCGTGTGTTTTCCTTTTTAGTCTAGTGACTTGTTACTCAAAGGAAGGTGATATGAAATCCTGTGTAGTATTACACAGTCGTATCCTTTACATCATAAGGCAGAGGGAGTGACAAAAATGTTTTTATTTTTCTAGTAAAATCAACATTAAGTGGCTCCTCAGTGTAAAGAATGTTGATTGACACAATATCCTCAGCCTTGCTTAACTGTCAAGTTATAAAAAAAGGCATTTAGGAAAAAGCAGAACAGGAAAATACAAATTGAGTGCATTGCTTTTCAGTGTAACTTGCACTACAATGTACATCTGTAAGACTTAGCAATATAGAATAGAAAAATACTTGAAATTGTCTGAACACACCAATTTTATATTGTACTTTTAGGAATTTCTGATTGACATTGTTAAATTTGTCCATGGGGTAAATATTGGTCCCACTACTGGGAAATGTGGTCTTTTGTTTTAGCTGATAACAATATATAAGATATATATCATATTAATATCTTCTTTTCTGAAACCATTTGTCATAGATCTTTCATATTTGACATGTTGCAATATCTAGTTGACTTTTGTATATTATAAACAGTTGTGAAAATTATGCCTTTTTAGTCACCATAAAACAGGCTTGGAGGTTCACATGTTTTAAAGTAGCTGTTCTAACATGGTCATAATTTTGTCAAGTGACTCTTAGCCTAGGTTCTTGATTCAGTTTTTTCTCAACAACCTACTAAATAGACAAAATACTGATACCTGCTGTATCAGTCACTAGCTCTTAGTAATCTATTAAAAACAGGTGCATACAAGTTTTAAGGAACACAGTTCTCAGTTCTAAATGAGTACTAATGTGTGAATATAATTTACAGGTAATATACAGTTAAATTGATATACTCTGTACAAATGTATGTACTTTACTGTTTCAGTTTCCAGGCAATGAGACAGCTATGATGTCCTATATAGCGAGAGTGTTTGCTTCTCTGATCATTGGTAAGGAAACAATGTATTATCTTACAAGAAAAACCAGGGATGAAAATGTCATTGGAGCTACACTATGGTCAAGACTCATTGTATGTTAGATTTTTGTTTTTCATTTACTTTTATTGTCTATAAATATATCTGCCACAACATTGGCATTACATATACATGGTACTTTTGAAAGTTCAGTAATAGATGTACTGCTCATGATATATCCAAGATTGTTTTTTGGTTGCTTCTCTTTAAGTTTTTTTCTTTTGCTTCTCCTTTTTAACTAACATTTTGGACATAGTGTGGATCTGTGATAGCTTTTGTAACAGGATCAAACTTCAGACCACATTTTCTAGAGTATATGTTTTGAGTTGCCTAGAATAGATCTTAGATATAACTCATTTTGTATTTGTCCTTCATGCAACTGACAGAATAAAGCTTTTTTTTTTGTTAATATACTAGGAAAAAAGCAATTGTCTATACATAATGAAAACTGAAAAACGAAAGATTTTTAACTGGATTTCAACTCATGCCCTTCAGGTCAGTAAAATATGGAGCAGCAGCCTAGACCACTGAGCAACTGTAGAATGTTCTTTAGTAATGTCAAAATTAACAATATAAAAGAAGTACCTACCCCGTGACTAATAGGGTAAATTTTTTACCAGTAAAAGTGGGAAAAACTTAATATTATGATATGTTTCTGTCATAAAAACTGAGACAGTAACTTAGTTTAGATATGTTATTCACAGCTACAACCAGAATTTATACATATATAAACATTTCCTGTCTTATGTATTGTAAACCCATCTGTGAGTCAATTGTTTAAGCTTTGAACTTGAAAGAATTTTTTTATAAAATACCATGTTTGATGAGATTTTACATGTTTTCAGAGCAGCTTGCTTCTTCTGACATTCTTGGTCTATAGCTACTTTCAGAATACCAAACGTTTCACAGACAAGGTAATGGTATTACTTCTAATAGTTCTGTTTTTACTAAATAAATATTCCAATCATTTTGAGAATTTGTCACTTCAGGCAAAAATCTCCTAAAAATATTTTGATGGAAATTGAGATTTTAGGTTCAAAGATGACATTGTATATATTTCATGATTTGTCTAAAATAAGTTATTTGAACATTTTCACTTGCATTATTAATTATTATTGTTACAAAGATATTTTAAATTAAACTTTCCTTTTAATATGCATTGTGCAATATTTCTTATATGAAGATTTTTGTTTTATGCAAGAATCCTGTCAGAATGAGCTTGACTGGTCATAGTATCTGTGGTAACCAAGAACATGGTTGGTACCAGATAAGCTGGTCGGTACCAGTCTTTGATTGATTTGATAGCTCAGTTGTTTTAACCCGATGGTAGATGATAGATCACATCTTAAAAAGATGTTAATGCCATTTCAGACACTTTACTTTGACATGTTGGCCTATGCTTTGATGTTATTGACAAGTGTATACCAGTTCTGGCGAGGGGAATACCGTGTGGGTGGAAGAGAACAGAAAGGCAACATCAACACACTATTGAGAATCATCTTCTTTATCATGTTTATGTCAGGGCTGCTGGACATGACCTTCCCCTCATGGGTGCTTCCATTTAAGGTAAAATAGCAACATTACTTACAGAGCCCAGATCGAGATGTATAATGAGACAGGTATCTCAAAAGTCCTTGAGTGTGACATTTAAACAAGAGGTGACCCTCACAAGAATCACTGCCTTAATTAAACAGATAAAAATTTTTTACTGTCAGTAATTTGGAATAGCAGCTTCCAGCCCAAGCTTGTTTCTTTTACCAGTTTTGTCAGTTCTACACTTTCACACTTACTCTATCAACCATGCCTTCTCATTGTTGCTGAATGAGTCCACTTCACTAACAGAGTGATAATTGATAAGCTGCGATTTTACAAGAATAGATGAAGAAAGATTTCATACTCAGTAACTAAGGTCTTTCAGAATGCATTTACTTGCTACCTGTACTAAGTATGGTGCTGTGTAGAAGTGAAGAAGTTTTTTCTTTGATTAAACATTGCAGGTTTTATGTAATGTTATTAAACTTCAGTTGTATGAAGTATATTTACTGTAACAGGAGTAAATTTGGTAGTATTTTTATGAACCTGAAGTAGGGCACCCACAAATTGTTTCGATTTGTGTGTAATTAAAATTCATGTCTGCACTGTAACTCTGCCCTTTTTACAGCTTGTTCATCAAAATTTTCATTGAATTATAGGAACTCTAAGTTTTGTCCATTTATGAAAACTTTTTGTTGATTAAAAAAAATATCAACAAAGTGTTCACTCACTCGAAGACAAATTGTGGTACAAAGTTCTCAGTACAAAGTATATTTGCTATTCTGTATATAAAGAAATCATTATTGATATGTTTCAGAAATTAGAGCCAATGGAATCCCTAACAGTCAGGTGTGTGGGAGCTGTGATATTTGGCAGTTCATTTGTTCCATTCTATGCACCAAGCTTCAGGTATGATGAGGATAGGAGTGCCTTCTTCCTGTCGGGGGTTGTTGTAAGTTCACAGCTCTTTTTTGTCATATTCCAATTTCATGATTAGTATTTTGAGGCAGATAGATAACTCTATTCAAGTTAGAGATTACATGTTACCATTTTCTTCAGTTTCTTGTATTGAATTTTTTGCTTAACCTAATAACGTCTTCTTTCATTCAGTAGGTAAAGATGTGATAAATTGTGCTTGGATATAGTGCAGACTGCAAATCTATAAAGTTTCAAAATACTGTGTTCCTAGGAACTAATTTTCTAGTAATTGAATCTCTAAGGGTTTTAACTTAATCAAGTAGGTATCTGAAAAAAAAGAAAAAATGGTAATGTTTGTTTTTGTTTTTTTTTTAAGTTTGATTGCAAATGACCATAAAACTTGTTTAAACATGACCTTTTAACCATTTTTTGCAGGGTATGGTTTTTGTCTTCATTGCCTTGAACCTTGCCTACTTTGTGGATGGTCTTTTTGACTCCCGTCAGACCCTCTTCATGCATGCTGGGTTCCTGCCTGTATTCCTCCTGATGCTAGGGTTGTATATGATGTGGAAGAAAAATTCAGGGAACCAGTCAGACTACTATCTCAGATCAAAATCTCAATAAAACGGAACTTTATCCAACCAACCACTAGTAACTTTGACAGTTAGTGCCCACTGGATTTGTTTTAATTTTTTTTTCATGACTTGGACAATCTTTAAAAAAAGTAGCTGTGAATGGCATGTCATTATACATTTTCAGTAGACTCTGTCTATTAATACTGGTGATTGTAACATAAACATTGTGGTGTAAATGGTAGTGCTGAAAATAACACAAAATCACTTGTTTTAGACATATTCATGTTGTGTCATTTAGCTAGAATTTTATAAGTGTAACCTGTTGCAGAATAGCTAAAGAGATTCGAATCTTTGATGTGAAACGGATCTGACTTGAAATTCTTGACATGTTCGAGGAGACTGCTGTGGGTTGTGCTCATAAATAAAAGCCAGAAGCATTTGTGGAATCAAAGTGCAGCTTTGAACTTCATTGTATTGCCACATACAGATTTTCATGCGAATCTCTACTTTGAGTGCTACTGTCCCTGATGCAAATTACCCATTAGAGGGTTAACATCATTTGACAGTCTTGGGTAAAGAGTGTGCATTTTCTTTTGTTCCTTTGATCAGAAATGTTCAAAAAAGTAGTAATATGTCTTATTTTGAAACATTAGATAACAGTGGATAAGGGAAAACTTAATTTTATTTAATTCTCTGACAATGGTACGAAAATCTGATGCATTTTCTGTGCAGTACCATTGACATCTCATACAAATGAAAATAGTGCTCAAACAGTGATCAGATCTAAACATGCATTATATGTCAAAGTTTTTACTTACAAAGGCAGCAGTCTACTCTACACATATGTATTTTTTAATATAATATTTTTGTATACTTTTAACCTGTAAATAACTCCTGTGTAGAAGTAGCTTTAAAAGTGTGTATGTTGTCTACTTAAAAGTTTTTAATATCACAACATGCTTTTCATTTTGAAAATGATTTTATCTCATTGATAAAGTAATCTTACTGGACTTTGTAGAAAATTTATGTGCATGTGTGAGAAAATGTATTACTATTGTTACAGAAATGTTAAGATCAATGTTTGTTAAAGTCATTTTTTCTGAAAGTTGTGCTGATAGTCTAAGTAGATATTTAATGTTACAAAACATTTCTACTAAACAATGAATTTCTTTACATCATGTTAATTGGTCTAAAATCTACACTAATATTACAGTAAATAAATTTGTATTCAGTCATCTACAGGATTAAACTTTAAAAAAGGCATACCCTGAAATTGTATCCATTGAGTTCCTTCAAAATCATATATTGAATGAATCAATACTCTATGTCAAGGTGTCAGTCAAAAATTTCATATGAAGCAGGTAAACTGAATGTATTCATGTTAGGCTTTATCTTGAAAGTTGTACAAGTTCTTGATGCATTGCCATTTATTAAAATTGAACACTTCCTTTGTACCTGTATGCTATAAAGATATATTGAAAATCATCTGTTCTTAACATTATCAATTATTTTTCTGTTGTTTTTTTACACAGTATGGGTTAAAATACATAATCATAAAGAATATCTCTAGTTAAGTGATCATGTTATCATTTAATGTTTTTTTCACAAAACCAGATAGTTACCCCCAGATTCCTCTCTACATTATGTATTAAAGAGTAGTTAAAGCATATTCTTACATGGTGTCAATTTAGTTCATAATGCAGGTGTTGTTGTTTTTTTTTCTGAATTCTTTGGCTTGACAACTTTTAAGTCTTGTCAAAATCAAATACATTCAATTTACCAAGGAATTTGATGTCCAGATAAAACGATCTGTAAACATAACAAATAGAACATACATAATAAACAGCTGTATGTATTTCTTGACCTTTTAATTAGTACATGTAAATAAGAATAAACGAAAGAACTACCTATGAAACTACATTACCCTCTCTCCAATGTGCTAATTGGTAACTTATACAGAGGGACCTTTAAATACCAGACTGACTCTTGGCCTATTGGAGTAGTATAAAAACTTATAACAGGTGAACAGATGAACATCTCAAAACCAGACTGACTGCCTTTTAAATTTGAGTTGTTTTTTGTTTGATAAAGAATCTACTTGTAACAAGTGTACATATAAACCTCTCAAAGCTAGACCGACTCTGGGTCTTTTACAGTTGAGGGTTATTTGGTTGATAAAGAATCTCTGCATGCAACATTGACCCTGGGCCTTTTACAACTGAGGGGTATTTGGTTTGATAAAGAATCTCTGCATACAACAGATGAACCTCTCAAAACAAAACTGACTCTGGGCCTTACCTTTTACAGCTGAAGAAAACGGAGTTGGTAATCAATCTGCAGGTAAAGGATGGACTAGTACATAAGAGTCTGACAAAACTGGGATGAGTTTAGGAGTATTAGTAAGGAATTGAAGTGCAACAGATGAATGCATGAACATCCCAAAACCAGACTGACTGGTCCTTTTATAATTGAAGAGAATTTAGTAAGAAAGGATCTCTCGCAGGTGTACATATGAGCCTCTCAAAACAAAACTGTCGTGGGCCTTTTAAGGAAGTATTTGGTTATTTAAGAATTTCTACTTGTAAAAGGTAAACACATGAATCAAAGCCGGACTGACTCTGGACCATTTAAAATTGAGTATTTGGTTGGTGACAAATATCTGAAACTGATGTGAAAAGATGAACCTCTAAAACTAAGACTGACTCAAGACTAATTAAAAGTGAGGAATACTTGGTATAAAAGAATCTCTACCTCTGTGACAGGTGAACACACGAACCCATCAAAACAAGATTTACTCTTGGCCTTTGATAGTTAAAAAGAAGTTAGAAAACCTTTTCTTGAAAAAAAGTGTGAAAGTGAGCTACTGAAAATCCGACTGCATTAGGACCCTTCACTAAGAGCATTTGGTAAGACACGTGTACCTACTCCGGCGGTTATGCGCAGTGGTGTAGTTTACATGATACTGTCGATAGGCACTCGATATCAGGACAAAAGAATTGTGTCATGACTGATTTGGTATCAAATTATACGATTGATACTGAATTTTACCATCTTGTTGAAATAGGGTATCTGTGAGGATTTATTGAAGATTTGGACTGAAGTTCGACCAAATCAGTGATTCAAATGATCGAAGACATAATTCTTTTGTCCTGACACCAAGTCCCAGTAACTTTGACTACAGTGCAACTGATTCATTGGGATCCCAGTAAAATAGTGATTTTCACGTGCGCAATAATGGTTTTCCAGTGGTTACAAATGGAAACTGATTTAACTGCAAAAATTTGCAAGCTAAATTGAAAGGTCATGAGGTGACCGGTTTTTTTGGTGGTGGTGTGGAGAGTTATTTAGGAGCTGATTTTAATCAGCGTAGGTAGAGTTATGCCCCGAACAGATTTCCTTTAAATGTCCTCTATAATTGCATGAAGTTTCATCAATTTAGGACAAATGTATTGCTAAAAGACAGAAATCAAATAGTGACAATTCAAAAAGGGTAGTAGTTAAGGTTATGGTTCTTACATAATAAACCTCTCAATATCACTCATCATTGTGTGAAATATAAAATGCATATTTTTATTAGTGCTATCCTCTAGGCATGCAATACAAAACAAAATAGATAAGAAGGGAGATCACTCAAAATAGAAACAAGACCAAGTTACGGTCCTTGCACGCTGCCATCCTCTTTGTATTCTTTATCAGTGCGTGAAGCACTAAGGTAACCCGTTTTAGTTATCTTGTGGACAAACATTTACAAAACGACAAGTTGAATAATTAAGATTATAAAAGATTGAAAGGCAGAGAAAAGTATATGAAAAGGGAGATAATTTAAAAAACGAGAAAGCTAAAGTTATGACCCTTATGCGCGGCACTTCCTCTAAATGCTCTTTATCATTAGGTGAGGTTTCGATAAATTCCCTTCAACAATGTTAGAGTTGTGTTCCAGAGAAAAGTGTCACGGACGGAGACCGTTATGCCTGGGACAAAGATTCATTATAAAAGTGTGACCTTGACATTTTATGTTTAGGACGTAGATGTTACAGGCGACACGTCATCTTGGTGTGCTGAAAACTTGTGCTAAACTATTTAAAATCCTTCAATGCATAAGTGTGACCTTGATATTTGAAGTAAGAATGTGGGAGTTGCACACGAAATGTCGTCTTGATGTTTTGAAAACTTGTGCCACATGAGAATCCTTTCATGAACGGCAAAGTGACAGCCCAGGCATGCAAAAATGAAGGACTGGTAGACCTACGTACATACGGACAGTGCATTTTATATGCCAACCTACTGGTCATAAAATAGCTATTATTAACGTGTACTCGTAGTAGGCATATACAAGTATTCAATAGCAGTATATCAATGCAATATTTGATGAGTTCATAGTTGCTAACAGCTGAGCACGTTATAGGAAGTTTCCTTTCATTTTCGCTGTTTTTTAAGTTGGACAAGGGACAAATCTTGAACACTGTATTTATAAACTATTGTAAGTATTTATACATAAATGGCCCTTTTCATATAACATAGTTCTCTTTCCCTCGACGTTATATATAAAACGCACTATATTTATATGCATTGGTCTCATCTAGGCTATTTAAAGAACATTACGAAACTAGAAATGGGTTTTTGATTGAACAAAAGCATATGTCTCCCCCCAGCCAGTTGCTGCAGGTAGTATTGAGTCAGACGATTGTAAAATTTGACATTTAACCTCCAAGTATGACCTTGACCTTGAGACACCACACCCGCAAAGTGGGTTCTGCACGTCACCTTGATGAGGTGAACATCTGACCCAAGTTTCATAAAAATCCTTCAAGGGCTTTTGAAGATACAGAGCGGACACGATTTTGTGGCATTTGACATTTAACCTACAAGTGTGACCTTGACCTTGAGACACCACACCCGCAAAGTGGGTTCTGCACGTCACCTTGAGGTGAACATCTGACCCAAGTTTCATAAAAATCCTTCAAGGGCTTTGAAGATACAGAGCGGACACGATTTTGTGGCATTTGACATTTAACCTCCAAGCGTGACCTTGACCTTGAGACACCACACCCACAAAGTGGGTTCTGCACGTCGCCTTGATGAGGTGAACAACTGACCCAAGTTTCATAAAAATCCTTCAAGGGCTTTGGAAGATACAGAGCGGACACGATTTTGTGGCATTTGACATTTAACCTCCAAGCGTGACCTTGACCTTGAGACACCACACCCGCAAAGTGGGTTCTGCACGTCGCCTTGATGAGGTGAACATCTGACCCAAGTTTCATAAAAATCCTTTAAGGGCTTTGGAAGATACAGAGCGGACACGATTTTGTGACGGACAGACAGAGGGACGGACAGACGGACAGACAACCGGTGGAAAAACAATATGTCTCCCCCATTTTTTTTTTTTGGGGGGGGGGGAGACATAATTATTCAATATTCAGAAAATAAAATTCCAGATTTTCTACTTTTGACACATCAATGTGATTTTTCGAGAGATCATTACACGAGTTAAACCACACGGCAATACAGCAGATTTGAGAATTTCAATAAAAGGTAAACTCTTCTATACATTACTTACAACTCTTTAAAACTAAATCGTATACAATTTTTTTAATGGAATGGACGACATTATAACATACTTGTTTCCTTTGTTCCTTTATTGTTTTAATCTACAAAATAATGGTGCGAATGATCATTATTATAGGTCTTTACTCATACCATAATGCCTTGTTAATATGCATTTTTGTTGTTGTTGTTTAAGATTGATAAAACAGGTGTGTCTACCTGACTCTTTGTCCATACCCTCGGTGTCAGGACAAAAGTAGTATGTCTTAGATCATTTGAATGACTGATTTGGTCGAATTTCAGCCCAAATCTTCGATCAATCCTCACAGAAACCCTTTCTTAACAAGATCGTAAAATTTAATATCCGTTGTATACTGTACTGTAGACCAAACCAGTCATTCAAACGATCGAAGATGTAAATCTTTTGTCCTGACAACGAGTGCCTATCTTTCATACATTTAAATATGCATGTGAGCCAAGAATTTACAGTATCTTCATCGCTGGAAAATTTCTGAACTAATAATTCATTATATTTCAGTTACACGAATTTAAATACCTGAAAGTTCTATTTACTATAAATGGAATAATTTATACCCATAAAGTAAGAAGACATAAAAGGTTTGGTTTGGTGTTATTGGAGTTTAAATCCACTTTTAACAGCTAAGGTCATATCCCGGCGGTCAGTCCACGTAACCAGTATTCCTGGGTATCCAACCAGTTTACTAACCAGTTTCTCCTCAAGTGGCTGACTACTTCCTCACTTGCTTCAGAGGTGAGGGACAAATGACCTATAGACACATTGTTTAAGATCAATTATCACGGAGAAATTTTGTTGGCCCTGATGGGGGAGGCATAAAAAGAACTTCCCGACATGAGCGATGCCGGGTACAAATATACTAATCACGATAAAATCGGTTGATCTCGCCACAAGGCTGCAGTATATCAAGGTCACTTTAATTTAATATTTTCTCTCGAAATGACAGCACTCTTAATAAACGACGAACTCAAAAGCAACCTTTTTTGTGGAAGCGGTAATTTGACCTGGAATTACTCCATATTTCATGTAACTACAATTGTTCATGGCGTGTGTGATGTAAAAATGATTATAGATTATTGATCAATGATTAATCTGCTGTTTAAATTTGTGAATTTTACAGACAGTCAATTGCGCTATTTGCGGAAAACTATTGAGACTATATTAAGTGAGTATCTTATCATTTTATGTTTTTTTTTTCACAATACCAAATAGTAACCCCCAGATTAATCTCTATACATGTATATGTATTAAAGAGTTGTTAAAGCATATTCTTACACAGTGTCAATTAATAATTGAACAAGTTCATAATGCAAGTGTTGTTGTTTTTTGCTGAATTCTTTGGCTTTTATGGCACGCCAATTGTCCAGTTATTGCGTGAACCTACGAGCGTAAATATAGGATAACCGTCATAAACCCTAGATTACGTTTCTGAACCTATATTTACGTTCGATAAACTAGGTTTTTCGAAACAATTGTAACTTAGGTTTACGAACGTGAATGTACATTTACGAGCGTGAACTATGGTTCTCGACGTTATCCCATGTTTTCGCTTGAAAAAATATGATAGCCAGTCATTAACCTATGATCACGGTCGTAAAAATGGGTTCACGGCCGTAAATGTAGGTTCACGCTTGAAAACATAGGTTCTTGATCGTAAACACATGTTAACGCTCGAAGTTCAAGTTTGATTTCATAATCCTAAATATCGAATGTAAACCATAGTTTACGATTAATAAACTAGGTTTTTTAATTAAACAACGGATTTCAACCGTTATCCTATGTTTACGGACACTATCTTATTGTTACGCTCGTGAATCCCGGTTTACGCTCATAAAGGATAGTTTACAAACGTAACCTATATTTTCGACCGTAAACTTGTGTTTTCAAACGTGACCTATGGTTTACGAGCGTAAACTACGGTTTACGACATTAACCCATGATTTCGCTCAAAAATATAAGTTCATATTCGAAAAACTAGGTTTTACGTTTGAAAAACCTGGTTTATCAACCGTAAATCCTAGTTTTTCGACCGTAAACATAGGTTCACGTAATAATTGGACAATTGGCGTGCCATAGGCTTTACAACTTTTGAGTCTTGTCAAAATCAAATACATTCAATTTACCAAGGAATTTGATGTCCAGATGAAACGATCTGTAAACATAACAAATAGAACATACATAATAAACAACTTTATGTATTTTTTGACCTTTTATTTAGTATATGTAAATGAGAATAAATGAAAGAACTACCTATGAAACTACATTACCCTCTCTCCAATGTGCTAATTGGTAACTTATACAGAGGGACCTTTAAATACCAGACTGACTATTAGCCTGTTGGAGTAGTATACTTATAACAGGTGAACAGATGAACATTTCAAAACCAGACTGACTGCCTTTTGAATTTGAGTTGATTTTTGTTTGATAAAGAATCTACTTGTAACAAGTGTACATATAAACCTCTCAAAGCTAGACCGACTGGGCCTTTTACAGTTGAGGGGTATTTGGATGATAAAGAATCTCTGCATGCAACAGATGAACATCTCAAAACAAAACTGACTCTGGGCCTTACCATTTACAATTGAAGAAAACAGATTTGGTAATCAATCTGTAGGTTAAAGATGTACATAGCAACCTTTCAAAACTGGGATGAGTTTAGGAGTATTAGTTAGAATCGAAGTTCAACAGATGAACGCATGAACATCTCAAAACCAGACTGACTGGTCCTTTTATAACTGAAGAGAATTTAGTAAGAAAGGATCTCTGGTAGGTGTACGTATGAGCCTTTGAAAACAAAACTGTCAATGGGCCTTATAAGGAAGTATTTGGTTAATTAAAATATTTCTACTTGTAAAAGGCAAACACATAAATCACTCAAAGCCGGACTGACCCTGGGCAATTTAAAATTGAGGAGTATATGGTTGGTGACAAATATCTACTTAAACTGATAACAAGTGAAAAGATGAACGTCTAAAGATAAGTCTGACTCAAGACTATTTACAACTGAAGAGTACTTGGTTAAAAAAGAATCTATATCACATGAACCCCTCAAAACCAGACTGATTCTGGGCCTTTGATAGTTAAAGAGAAGTTAGAATATCTCTTCTTGAAAAATAATGTGAAGGTAATAAGCCGCTGAAAATCTGACTGCATCTGGACCTTTTACTGAAGAGCATTTGGTAAGACACGTGTACGGCGGTTATGCGCAGTGGTATAGTTTACATGACATTCTCCATAGGCACTCCATATCAGGACAAAAGAATTGTCATGACTGATTTGGTATCATATACGATGGATATTGAATTTTACGATCTTGTTGAAGATTTATCGAAGATTTAGGCTGAAGTTCGACCAAATCAGTTAATCAATTTATCGAAGACATAATTCTTTTGTCCTGACAACGCTTGCCAGTAACTTTGATTACAATGCAACTGAGTCATTGGGATCCCAGTAAAATATTGATTTTCGCGCAATTATGGTTTCCAGTGGTTAAAAATGGAAACTGATTCAACTGCAAAATTGAAAGGTCGTGAGGTGACCGTTTTTTGGTGGCGTTGTTGAGATATGTAGGGGCTGATTTTAATCAGAGTAGGCAGAGTTATGCCCCGAACATACTTCCTTTGAATGCCCTCTATAATGCGTGAAAATTCATGAATTTAGGACAAAAGTTTTGCTAAAAGACAGAAATCAAACAGACAATTCAAAAAGGTTAGTAGTTAAGGTTATGGTTCTTACATAATACACTTCTTCTCAATATCACCCATCATTGTGTGAAATATCAGTTGAATCACATTTATTTGAGTGCTATTCTCTAGGCAAGCAATATAGAACACAATTAATTAAAAGAGAGATAACTCAAAATAGAAATAAGACCAAGTTATTGTTCTTGCACACTGTACTTCCTCTTGGTGTTCTCTATCAGTGCGTGAAACAATAAGATAACCCCTTTTACAGTATTTTTTTCGGACAAGCATTTCACAAAAACGACAAGTTGTATAATTAAGATTATTACAGATCGGGACAAGGCAGAGCAAAGTATATAAAAGGAAGATAATATAAAATTGAGCAAGCTAGAGTTATGGCCCTTGTACATGGCACTTCCTCTTAATGCTCTTCATCATTATGTGAGATTCTAACAAATTCCCTTCAACAATGTTAGGGCTGTGTTCCGGACAAAAGTGACACGGACGGAGACCGTTATGCTTGGGACAAAGATTCATTTAAAGTGTAGCCTTGACATTTTATTTGAAAGAAATAGATGTTGCAGGCGACACGTCATCTTGGTGTGCTAAAAACATGTGCCAAACTATTTAAAATCCTTCAATGCATAAGTGTGACCTTGATACTTGAAGTAAGAATGTGGGAGCTGCACACGAAATGTCGTCTTGATACGCTGAAAACTTGTGCCACATGAAAATCCTTTCATGAACGGCAAAGTGACTGCTCAGACATAAAAAATTGAAGGACGGGCAAACCTACGTACATACGGACAGGGCGATTTTTATATGTACCTACGGGTAATGAAATATACTATTATTAACGTGTACTTGTATAGGCGAAAACGAGTTTTCAAAAGCAGTATATCAATGCAATGTTGCTGAGTTCCTAGTTAATAACAGCTGAGCACGTTATAGGAAGTTTACTTTCCTTTCTGTTGTTTTTCAGTGGGGCAAGGGACACATCTTGAATACTGTATATATAATCTATTGTAAGTATTTATGAATTAATGACCCTTTTCATATAATATACTTCCGTTTCCCTCGACTTTATATAAAATGTGTACGCATTAGTTTTATCTAGGCTATTTAAAGAACATTACGAAATTATTCAATTTTCAGAAAATAAAATCCAGATTTTCTATTTTTAACACATCAATGTGATTTTTCGAGAGATCAATACACGAGTTAAACCACACGGGAATACAGCGGATTTGAGAATTTCAGCAAAAGGTAAACGCTTTAATACATTACTTACAAAACTGATTTCTGCGCTCTTAAACTAAACCGTATATATTTTTAATGGGATGGACGACATAATAACATATTTATTTCCTTTGTTCCTTTGTTGTTTTAATCTACAAAATAATGGTGCGGATGATCATTATTACAGGTCTTTACTCAAATCACAGTGCCTTCTTGTCTGGATTTATTGATATGCATTTTTGTTGTTGTTGTTGTTAAAGATTGATAAAACTGGTGTGTCCACCTGACTCCTTGTCCATACTCTCGGTGTCCGGACAAAAGTAGTATGTTTTCGGTCGTTTGAATGACTGATTTGGTCGAACTTCAGCCCAATGTTTTGATAAATTCTCAAAGAAATCCTTTCTTAACAATATCATAGAATTTAATATCCGTCGTATAAATCTTACAAAGATTTGGACTGTAGACTAAATCAGTCATTCAAACGATCGAAGATGTAAATCTTTTGTCCTGACAACGAGTTCCTATAGTTCATACATTTAAATAAGCATGTTAGCCAAGAATTTACGATTATCTTCATCGCTGGAAAATTTCTGATTTAATAATTCATTATATTTTAGTTACATGTATTCAAATACCTGAAAGTACTATTAACTATAAATTTAATAATTTATACACATAAAGTAAGAAGAAATAAAATGTTTGGTTTGCTTTTATTGGAGTTTAACGCCAGTTTTAACAGCTAAGATCATATCCCGGTGGTCAGTCCACCTAACAAGTGTTCCTGGGTATCCAACCAGTTTACTAACCAATTTCTCCTCAAGCGACTGACTACTTCTTCACTATAGACGCATTGTCTAAGATCAATTATCACGGAGAAAGTTTGTCAGCCCTGATGGGGGAGACATAAAAAGAAACTCCCGACATGAGCGATGCCGGGTACATATATACTAATCTGCGTGACGATAAAATCGGTTGATCTCACCACAAGACTGCAGTATATAAAGGTCACTTAAATTTAATATTTTCTCTCAAAATTACAGGACTTATACTGACTAGGTAGTACGAGCACTCTTAGTAAACGACGAACACAAAAGCAACCGTTTCTATGGAAGCGGTGATTTGACCTGGAAGTGTAACTTCAATTGTTCATTGCGTGTGTGATGTAAACAATGAATTATTGATTATCGATCAATGATTTATCTGCTGTTTAAATATGTGAATTTCACAGACCGTAAATTGAGCTATTTGCGGAAAACTATTGAGACTATATATCGAAAGTTTATCCTTACACAAAGAATCTTTAATAGGAAACCTGAGTAAATGCATGTAAAAGGGCAACGTGCATAAATAATTTTTGCACAGACGTGTTCTTACAGTTTATTTCTAGCCAGTAATTTTATTTTTGTCACATGAAGTATAATGATGATTAAATGCTCAAATTCTCGTGTGTTATTGGGAGCAAAGGGCTACACTGTAAAGCCTCGTTCTCACTGGCCCGGACTGGACCCCGTGTAGGTCATGGATGAGTGATCCAGGAGAATACCGAGACCAGAACCTTGACAGTGAGAATGGGGCTTAAATCGTAAATAAGAGAGCCAAGAAGGCCCCAGGAGCGGATGTGGTCCAGCGGTAACGCGCTGGACTGGTAAACCAGGGGTTCCGAGTTCGATCCCTCGCTCCTCCACTAACATTACCAATAGTCTTTCGGATGATATGTTAAACCGAGGTTCCATGTATCAGTGCTATACACCGAGCATGCAAAAGAACCAGGGGTGTCTCTGAAATGGGATGCTTTCTGTATCTTGCACTACTCCCACAACATAAAATAACTAATCTCTTCAGGGGGCGTCGGTCATATGGGCAACCGGTACCGACAATAAATAAGCTCAAATTGATAGACAAGAAGGCCTTAAATCGCTCACTTAAGTATCACTCATGCAAGGGACATGAAGGTAAATGTGTGGTCAAAGTAATTGAAAGCAATGGGCGAATTGTCATGTGCTAAAATAACATGGCATAAAATGCTAAACGAATAAAATCATACTACATCAAAGAATGTTTGTGATCGTCAGAGCAGGGCATAATACAGACCCCTAGAAGCAGAAGTTGTGACAGTTTATACCTAAGGCATTACAGTTAAGTTTAAATAAATATTCATTTTATCATATATGTAACACATATGAATTCAAGTTCGGGACCAAAATTGACCCCAGAAACAGTTTTAACACTCTTGGTAGAGGACCTCTTATACTTGGTGATTCACACCAAACTTCTAAGCTATATCCCTTACAGTTTCAGAAAAAAAAGTTTTTAGCTCCATTTTTCGAAAAAAAGTGGAATATCTAGGCTCTATGTTTAATGATATCAAAAAGGAAGTTTTTACGGTTCACTCCGTCTATAATAAACATGTATAGAAACCCCCAGGATGGGAAGCTGGATTGAATATAACCTAAGTGCTTAAATTATGTGCATAAAATTTGTTCACTCCAAGGGCGACCTAGTATTTACCACGTTTGAACAAGCCTGGCAATTTTGAAAGTGTATTCACTTTATCTTGTATGTAAAACATATGAATTTAAGGTCGAGGCCAAAATTGACCCCAGAAACAGTTTTTATCAATCTTGATAGAGGACCTCTAGATGGTTCACACCAAACTTTTAAGCCCTAGCCCTTACGGTTTCTGACAAAAAAGATTTTTAATATTTCCTTCCCGCTACCACGGAAACCAAAGTTCTGCTTGACACCACACCGTTTGAAAAGAATCTTGGTTGAAAACCATATTAATGATGGTCACGTCAAATATCTAGGCTCTACGTTTTATCATTTCAGACAAAAAGATTTTTACAGTTCATTCAATCTATAATAAAAAAAAGAAACACCCAGGATGAGAGGCTGGATTGAGTCTAACCTTAGTGCTTTAATTATGCATAAAACATGTTCACCCCCAGGGCGACCAAGCTTTTACCACGTTTGTACAAGCTTGTTTGGAGACCTTTATGACGTTTCGTGCCAAATATTTAACCTTTAACTCTTCTTTAGTTTGCTGTTACTTATGAACAGTGTTGCTTACCTCAGTGGTTAGCTTGCAGCTCTTAATTTGCTAACTGCAAGGTCATGGGATCGAATCCTATTAAAATCTAAACAAAATTTTCCTCAGTTTTCAAGGTGTATAGAACCATCTTTTTATATTTTCCACAGCATAATACTTTCTCTTTAATTTTAAAGAAAAAATGTTCAAGTAATATTCTTTCAGTAGAAATATACATTGCAATATTTTGTGCTCTACTTTCAGGACGAAAGGAAGAACAATTTTTATTAAAGCATGGAAGGATGTTTCTCCGTAATTTTGTTTCTGTTGGGGCTAATCTTAGCAGTTGTTGGTGTGGTATTCGACTGGATAAACTTTGCTGAAATGCTTAAAACAAAAGAAATTGTTGAACAAACTGGGAAAGAAAACTGTGATGTCGCAATCAAGGCGTATCCATGGATTTTCATGTTCATTTTGATCTTAAAAATGGTACTGGGTTGCGTAGAATACATTTTCAGTGTTGTGTCAATTCGTAAAGGTGGTGAATGCAATAAATACGACACACTTGCCTTGTTTTTTAATGTTCTTACCACTTTATGTGTGGCAGGTGACTTATTGCTCCTGGTGGTATTCTCTTATCATTGCCTCCGCGATGACCAGACAGTTTTCAACACTCTCAAACGTGACGAACGTGATGATTTCTTGGCGGGCCTTTTCGGGTCTGCAGGGTTATTTTTCAACTTGGCGATCAAAAAGAATATTTTGAACGTAATGAAGCTTTTGCTCTGCAGTTGTACATGTTGTACATGTTGCAGTTTTGAAGAAGAAAGCAAAATTTACAAAATTTTGTCAGCCATTTCTTTTTTTCTTGTTCTGTTGTGTGTCTGTCTTGCAATACCATTGCTAATTAAATATGCTGAAACGTAGCATTGCTAAAAGTTTTATTGATAAGCATATTGTTTTGATTGCATGACTTATATAACGTTATAAACGAAATACATAACAAGCTATCACCAATATACAGCTTTGTTGCGTTTTATTCATGTTTTAAGAGATTGCACCTATGTTAGTTTAAATTGTAAAAGATCAAAATCAAATAACATTTCTTTTAGAATGATTGAAAATATTCACATTATTTATTTAAGGAAATATGTTGATTTTGTTTCTGTTTTCATTCGTATTACACAGTGTCTTTTTGCTAGCATGTACTGTAGAAATTGTTAAGTGATTTGAAGATACATATAATGACAATGAAGTTTTATGGAAGTATAACTGTATTCTATGTAATTATTTTGTAACCACTTTCAGCAGTAGAAATGAACACGGACATTCTATTTTTTAAATTAATTTTGGAATAAAATAAACCTGTTCACCACCGTTTGAGTCTAATAAAATAAAAAACAGAATCTTGACATTCATCAAGGATGCTACATTTCCACTTTGCCATGTCGTCAAAAATAAATCTATAACTGCACCAAAGGTACAATTAAGATATATCCAACATATAAGTAAAAGAAGTCTTTGTTATTTTAAATGTACATTGATTCTTTGCGTTCAGCATTTACGTGATCGTCCTATATCTTAGTCATTCTGACAAATGTATCTTTAAGGAGGCCACTTGTGACGATCTGCGCAGTTTTTCGCGCACTATCTTTGTGGATGTTGTAAAATGGCGAAATTGTTCTGTAAGTATTAATTTTAATTGGAAAGGACGAAATGAATGTACCCAGGAAATGTTTTCTATTTTCTTGCAAAGTAGTGGATGTTTGCACATAAAAACCCCGAAAGACGTGAACAATGAAAAAGATGTAAGCATCAACATATGGAAAGCCAGAGTACACCCCTTCGACGTTGTTTTTTCTCTTTTTTCTAGATATTTAAACACATAGGAAATATCTTCGTCGGTAAAAATCAACTGCGATCGAAAAATCGGCTAACTTATTACATATGATCTATGACGCCATTATTTTCCCCGTCACGCATAAAAAATTATCTCCGTCGAATGAATTAACAGAGTACAGCCCTACGACGTTGTTATTAGAAAGGAACATATCTAACATCGATAAAATTAACTTCGATCGTAAAATCGACGAACTTATTATATAAAATCGACGACGCTATTATTTACCCTATAATGCGTTCAGAATTATCTCCGGTGAATAAATTAACAAACAAAAAACACATCAATACAAAAAGTTACGACGAGAATAGAGTAGATGACGCTATTAATTAATTTCGACAAAAAAGGTGGAATCATCAACTTCGTTAAATCTGTATTGGGAAAAGCATCTCTGTTCATAGATGCAGAAAAGCAATCATTAGTTAACTATCTTAAAGAGCTTGCCAAAGTTGGGTATTGTTTAAATAGATCCCAGTTGAATGTATTAGCGACTGAAATGGCAGTTAAACTTGCAAACTTGCAGCAGGGAAAGTCACTGGGTGATAAGTGGTATTATGCATTTTGAAAAAGGTCGTTTGAAAGTCATAAAACCAAGAGTTTTATCCCCCACAAGACCCTCTGAACTTACAAAAGAAATAACTGACTCGTACTTCTCAGATCTACATGTGCTACTGAATGTTAATCTTAAGACGAAGTCTCATCTCATTTATAACTTAAATGGAAGTGGACTTTAGCCGGAGCACAGGCCATCAGAATAAGTAGTCTGCAAGTCATCAGGGAAAATTCAAGCTGTTACCTCACCTAACGCGACAAATTCTACACTATTGCATGTATCAATGCTACAGGAACAGCTCTATCCTTAAATGTGTTGAAAGTAAAGTTAAGAAATGATGAACTTTTGAAAGGTGCCGCGCCAAATTCTGCTTATAAAAACAACGATACTGATATTTAATTTACACAACGTCAATGTCATTTGTTTCGAGAATATACTGAATAACGTTCTTATTATTACCTTCGACGTTCCATTTTAACAATTTCGAAAAAACAAGACTAGCTACTACTTGACGTTAAAAATCGACGCTGTCGTCGTTATCAGCACAAGAAAACCAATGAAATCGTCGTTATCGGGCTAAATTTTCAATGCCAAATTTAACTTGACAAATATCACTTACGCAGATGCAGTAAATTATTGCCTTTGATAATAACGTCGTCGATTTATTAATTGACCTAGTCTTTACCCTCGAAGTTGTTGATAAAAACGTCGTTGAGAAGAGCTAGTATGATTCTTGTTTTCGTCGAACTTGTTGAAACGTCGCTGAGTAAATGCTCGAAATTAATGACAATGGCGTCAAGCTAAAATAATAAGATCGTTGAATTTATGAACGAAGTTGATGATTGCTACGAAGTTGATTTTGTTGCTCGTTGTTAATAATAATGGCGTCGTGTACTTTATTCTCGTCGTTGTTCATCCAATGAGATAATATGCATCAAAGGGAACCTAATAGCGTCGTTGATTTTCATTGATTTTACGATCGAAGTTGATTTTTATCGACGTAGATATTTCCTATGTGTTTATATAGAGAAAAATAACAACGTCATAAGGGTGTACTCTGGCTTTCCATATCAACAAGCTGAAGTTTGACAGTGGCTACACGTATATAAACCAGCACCAATTGTTTTAAATTTCTCTGTGTAATTAAACTGAAAGTAACGTAAGAAAAAAGAAGACGAACTTAAAACAAGTATTGCTAGGAACTTATTGATGAAGGTTCAAACTTTTTTATCTCCAACATTTTGTATCAATCTGTAAACTATGAAACGATTTCGATTTCTTTGACACATAATGTTATCATTAAATAACTACTTTTCTCTAAAACGTCACTGATATTCTCTAAAACACAACTACAGCCAAGCGTTGGCACCTTTAAGGCATGCTCTTGTTTGCTGTAGTTGTTTTACTTACACTTCTTTAATGGGAACTTGTCATTTTGCACCCAGTCATTTTGTATCTACGGTCGGACATTTTGTTTCTCTTCAGTCGTTCCGTATTTTTTTCTGCATATTTTATAGCCGTTTTTATTGGATCATATTCACATCTATGATTATTTTGAAACTGTAAACGAAAATGCACACTTCTTAAAAAAAACACACACACACACAAACACTGCGTTAGTGTGGAATAAATTGATGTTTCGTTATGTGTTGTTATTTTTACGCACCCCATCGAAGATAGCAAATGTCGGCTGGCCGGTCGGTAGACACTTTGGTTTCCGATCAATATCTAAAGAAACCTTGGGCCCACTTTCCTCAGACTTAATATGTAGGTTGGCCTTGACTAGTAGATGACCCCAAAGTTTTTCAGATCACCAGGTCAAAGGTCAAGGTAACAGTGACCTTGAAGAGCAAAACAGTTTCTGATCAATAACTAGAGAGCCCTAAATTCCAGGTTGTTCAAACTAAATGTGTAGGTTGGTCATGACTAGTGCATGACCCCTAAAGTTTTTCAGGTCACCAACACAAAGGTCAAGGTCACAGTGAGTTTGAAAAGCAAAAAGGTTTCTGATCAATAACTATAGAAGGCTTGGGTCCAGTTTGTTCAAACTTAGTGTGCAGTTTGGTCATTACAACTGAATGACCCCTATAGTTTTTAAGGTCACCAGGTAAATGTCGGAGTGACCTTGAAGTGCAAAATGGTCTGATCAATAACTATAGAACGCTTGGTCCCAGGTTCTTCAAACTTTTTGTAGTTTGATCATGACTAGTAGATAAACTTTGTAGTTTTTCAGGTCACCAGGTCAAAGACCAAGGCCACAGTGACATTGAATAGCAAACTGATTTCCAATTAATTACTATAGAACGCTTGAGGCCAGGTTCCTCAAACTTAGTATATAGGTTGTCCATGACAAGTAGATGACCCTTAGATCTTTTCAGGTCAAAGGTCAAAGTCACAGTGACCTTTATAGCAAAATAGTGCCCGATTAATTACTTCTTCAGAACGCTTGGGCTCAGCTCCTCAAAACTTCATAGGTCGGTTGGTCATGACAATCAAATGACCCCTGTAGCTTTTAGGGTTATTAGGTAAAAGGTCAAGGTCACAGTAACCTTGCGGAGAAAACAGTTTCCGCTGAATATCTAGGGAATCATTGGGTCCAGGTTCATTAGACTTAGTATGCAGGTTTGTCATGATCAGTAGATGACAACTATCGTTTTTCAGGTCATTGCGTCAAAGGTCAAGGGTCACAGCGACCTTGAAAAGCAAAATGGTTTCCGATGAATTAGTGAAGAACGCTTTGGCCTATGTTCCTCAAACTTTGTGTATAAGTTGTTCGGGACTCGTAAATGAGCTCTTTAGTTTTTCTGGTCACCAGGTCAAAGGCCATTGTCACAGTGTTTTGAATAGTAAAATGGTTTCCGATCAAAAATTATACAACGCTTGGTCCCAGCTCCTCAAAACTTCATGGCTGCCTCTAGGGATAAGGCGCAGGGAGGTGTGTGTGTTTGTGTGTGTGTGTGTGTGTGCGTGCGTGCGTGTGTGTGTGTCTGGGGGTGGGGTCATATATATTTTACAAAGTTTAACATCTCTTATAGTTATTGTATTTCCAAAGTAAGTGGCCATGGTTAAAAAGTCCATGTAATTAAGAATAAACTAAAAATAATTTCAAATACATGTAATATACAACTTTATTTAACGAACTAAAAAAGAAATCCCAGTTTTACACCATATGCTGTAAAACCTCCTCATTCCAGGGGTATGGGTCATGTTCCCAAAACAGTGAAGAAAGCCCTGGTATTATATTATCACACTGGAAGGGTTGCTCAAACAATTGAATTCAACAGGAAAAAATCTTTATGATAACAGAATGTTTAGCTGAAAATATCTGTTAACCATCAAAATAAAAAACTTAAATGTGTTTATGTCAATAAAATCAACCACAATTACTCTCTTCCTTGTAATAAAAACCAAATTCAAAATATGAAGATAAAGCACGCACGCACACAACAATGTTAATTGAAAAGAGCTGAAACTATGTATAAAAATGCAAGAAACATGCAATTTTTTTTTAAAGAAAATCAACAACAAAATAAATTAGAGTTTGTATTTGGTCACTTAACCAAATAGTTAGTATTATGCGCAGTATTTTCTCAAAACATGCGATGCGTATTTCGTTTTGGTGCGAGGTTGCTCTGAAAAAGATGAAGTGTGATAACTTGCAAAATTTCAAGATTCCATCATAAAAACAAAGGTAAAATCTGTCATGTCCTAAACTTCCATTATAACGATACTTGCTAAGGGTCACTGGGTCTATATCTCAGATTTTATTAACAGCTCTTGTAGTTTTAGAGAAAATATTTTCCCTCCAAAATTTTAATCGCTATATGGAAATGTTTTTAAAATCTACAAACATACAAAGTTTGACTAATATCTAAAAATCAGCATAAATGACGCCATTGTTATCCGCTTGTGACGTAACAACGGTTTAAGACTTTTTGCATTTTTGCCCCGCCAACCAATAAACGAAATGTACAGCTTTTGATGTGGTGGGCGAAAAGGCAAAAGGTTGAACCACGATAAAATCACCGTGCCTAACCATGACAAGACTGAAGTATTTCACTGTGACGAATAGATACATATAATAATCTCTCTTAGTTCTGTAAGTTCTGTAAGTTTCCATATTTACAAAAGATTTGTAATTTAGTAGGTTTTTAACCAGGTTTTACGTAGGAAAACTCTGGTTATTAGATTGGTGTATGTCGGCGGGCGGGCAGAAACAATTATTCTGTGCGCAACTCCCACATTTCTGAAGGGATTTTGACCAAACTTTCACAGAAGCTTTTTCATCAAGTGCACTGGCGCATGTTGTCAGTGTTTTGCGATTCAAACATTTTTGGCGGAAATATGGCCCTTTGTTTCTTTTAAAAAAACAGAGTAATACACTTCTGTTCTCAACTCCTACTATATTTCTCAAGCGATTTTCACTAAACTTTCAGAGAAGCTTTGTCATCAAGTGCCCTGGCGCAGATTGCCGGTGTTTTCTGATTCAAACATTTTTTTGCAGAATGATGGCTCCTAGTTTTTTTGTTTTGTTTTTTTTTCTTAAAAAATAAAATAAATAACAACAAAAAATACAAAAGAGAAATAGAATTCTGTTCTCAACCTCTACTACATTTCTCAAGCGATTTTGACTAAACTTTCACAGAAGCTTTGTCATCAAGTGCCCTGGCGCAGATTGCCGGTGTTTTGCGATTCAAACATTTTTGGCAGAATTATGGCCCTTTGATTAAAAAAACAACAGAGGAATAGACTTCGGTTCTCAACTCCTACTATATTTCTCAAGCGATTTTGGCTTAACTTTCACAGAAGCTTTGTCATCAAGTATCCTGGTGCATATTGTCGGGGTTTTGTGATTCAAAAAAAAAAATTGAGAATCATTGCCCTTTGTTTAAAAACGAAAAAACAAACAAAAAAAAAAAACAAATACAAAAAACAGAAATTCACTTCTGTGCTAAACGACTACATTCCTCAAGCGAATTTCACTAAACTTTTACAGATGCATCATCATCAAGATTAGAATGAAGTTGGCTAAGAGATCGGCAATCGACGTTCGACATTCAATGTACTGCTATGCAATCAACATTCGGCTATGCATTAGCAGATATGCTAATACACAGCTGTGCAATCTACGTTCAGCTCTGCATTCACCAAATGCAGAGCTGTGCAATCGAAATTCAGCTCTACATTCGAAATATAATATATCTGAATGTAGAGCTATGCATTCGACGTTCAGCTCTGCATTCAATTAATGTACAGCTGTGCAATCGAAATTCAGCTCTACATTCAACGAATGTAAAGCTGTGCAATCGACATTCAGCTATACATTCGAAATACAATATTCCTGAATGTAGAGCTATGCATTCGACGTTCAGCTCTGCATTAACCGAATATAGAGCTGTGCAATCGATATTCAGCTCTACATTCGAAATACAATATTCCTGAATGTAGAGCTATGCATTCGACGTTCAGCACGACATTCAACGAATGCAGAGCTGTGCAATCGATATTCACCTCTATATACGAAATAAATTATTCCTGAATGTAGAGCTATGCATTCGACGTTCAGCTCTGCATTCAACGTATGTACAGCTGTGCAGTCGAAATTCGGCTCGACATTCGAAAAACAATATTCCGAATGCATAGCTATGCATTCGACATTCAGCTCTGCATTCACCGAATGCAGAGCTGGGCAATCGACATTCAGCTATACATTCGAAATACAATATTCCAGAATGTACAGCTATGCATTCGACGTTTAAGTCTGCATTTAACGAATATAGAGCTGTGCAATCGACATTCAGCTCTACATTCGAAATACAATATTCAAGAATGTACAGCTATGCATTCGACGTTTAAGTCTGCATTTAACGAATATAGAGCTGTGCAATCGATATTCAGCTCTACATTCAAAATAAATTATTCCTGAACGTAGAGCTATGCATTCGACGTTCAGCACGACATTCGGTGAATGCAGAGCTGGGCAATCGACATTCAGCTATACATTCGAAATACAATATTCCTGAATGTAGAGCTATGTATTCGACGTTCAGCTCTGCATTCGCCGAATGCAGAGCTGTTCAATCGATATTCAGCTCTACATTCGAAATAAATCATTCCTGAATGTAGAGCTATGCATTCGACGTTCAGCTCTGCATTCGACGAATGAATAGCTGTGCAATCGATATTCAGCTCTACATTCAAAATAGATTATTCCTGAATGTAGAGCTATGCATTCGGCGTTCAGCACGACATTCAACGAATGTAGAGCTGTGCAATAGACAATCAGCTCTTCATTTGAAATACATTATTCCTGAATGTAGAGCTATGCATTCGACGTTCAGCTCTGCATTCAACGAATGTAGAGCTGTGCAATCGATATTCATCTCTGCTTTCGAAATAAATTATTCCTGAATGTAGAGCTATGCATTCGATGTTCAGCCCTGCATTCAACGAATGTACAGCTGTGCAATCGAAATTCAGCTCGACATTCGAAATACAATATTCCGAATGCATAGCTATGCATTCTACATTCAGCTCTGCATTCACCGAATGCAGGGCTGTGCAATCGACATTCAGCTCTCCATTCGAAATACAATAGCCCTGAATGTAGAGCTATGCATTCGACGTTCAGCTCTGCATTCACCGAATGCGGAGCTGTGCAATCGATATTCAGCTCTACATTCGATATAAATTATTCCTGAATGTAGAGCTATGCATTCGACGTTCAGCTCTGCATTCAACGAATGTACAGCTGTGCAATCGAAATTCAGCACGACATTCGAAATACAATATTCCGATTGCACAGCTGTACATTCGGTGAATGCAGAGCTGAAATGCGAATGCATAGCTCTGCATTCAGGAATATTGTATTTCGAATGAAGAGCTGAATGCCGATTGCACAGCTGTACATTCGTTCAATGCAGAGCTGAATGTCGAATGCATAGCTATGCATTCGGAATATTGTATTTCGAATGTAGAACTGAATTTCGATTGCACAGCTGTACATTTATTGAATGCAGAGCTGAACTTCGAATGCATAGCTCTGCATTCAGGAATATTGTATTTCGAATGTAGAGCTGAAATTCGATTGCACAGCTGTACATTCATTGAATGCAGAGCTGAACGTCGAATGCATAACTCTACATTCAGGAATAATTTATTTTGAATGTAGAGCTGAATATCGATTGCACAGCTCTACATTCGTTGAATGTCGTGCTGAACGTCGAATGCATAGCTCTACGTTCAGGAATAATTTATTTTGAATGTAGAGCTGAATATCGATTGCACAGCTCTATATTCGTTAAATGCAGACTTAAACGTCGAATGCATAGCTGTACATTCTGGAATATTGTATTTCGAATGTAGAGCTGAATGTCGATTGCACAGCTCTACATTCGTTAAATGCAGACTAAAACGTCGAATGCATAGTTCTACATTCAGGAATAATTTATTTTGAATGTAGAGCTGAATATCGATTGCACAGCTCTATATTCGTTAAATGCAGAGCTGAACGTCGAATGCATAGCTCTACATTCAGGAATTATTTATTTTGAATGTTAAACTGAATGCCGATTGACAGCTCTACATTTGTTGAATGCAGAGCTGAACGTCGAATGCATAGCTCTACATTCAGGAATATTGTATTTCGAATGTAGAGCTGAATGTCGATTTTACAGCTCTACATTCGTTAAATGCAGAGCTGAACGTAGATTGCACAGCTGTGTATTAGCATATCTGCTAATGCATAGCCGAATGTTGATTGCATTACTGTACATTGAATGTCGAACGTCGATTGCCGATCTCTTAGCCAACTTCACTCTAATATCATCAAGAGCCCAGGCGCTATTGTCGGTGTTTTTGCGAATTATGGCCCTTTGTGTTGTTTTACATATATAATATATGGAGAAATACTCTTCTTTGCGCAACTCTACTTTGATTTTAGAAACTACTCAAGCTATTATATTAGATTGAAATTTTATACATATCTTTGTTACGCATCATTATAGTATCACTGTACAAATTTCATAACACTGATCAACATTTTGGCAGAATTTTTGCATTTTTCAGCCTAAAATTTTGAGTTACGGTCAAAGACGTGTTATAGGGATAAATCACAGTCGCTGATAGCTCCAGTTTGTCTTTGCTATGTTAATATAATATATAGGCCTAAATGCATAATAAATGATTCATGTATATAGTTAATAATAAACAAGTAAATGTACAAAGCAAACAAAATGACCAAGCAACATAATATACTACTGTAATCTAATGAATTGATTAGTATTATGAATAAAATTAATTTGTTCTTCAGTTTTTTGTTTGTAATAATATGCATCTAATAAGATACAATTAGCATTTCGAATCTGTAGAAGCATAACAGATACAAATTAATATTCATCGTATATTATATATGTAAAAATCAAAAGGCCACAATTCCTCCAAAAATGTTCGAATTGCAAAATGCTGACAATATGCACCAGGGCACTTGATGACGAAGCTTCTGTGAAACATGAACGTTGAAAACCTGGTTTCGTTGCATTGCGTCGTTTCTTGTTGTTGTTCCTTAATTCGATTTTTGCATATTTGTGCGGGGATAAAATATGGCTTTCAGGTATTGCATTTCATCACAAATCGTCATCATGCAGTTAAATATGAAATTCATCTCCAAATTTCACTTGACAATAATTACAGTATCTTTGATAAACAGGTATTCCTGACCAATTCCCAAATTCTGTTGGTGAATTCCAAATTTAACAAAACTATAGAAAAGTGAATTTTAAAGGCTGGTTGAATAAGGATAGATTCTAAAAGATGTTTTGATAACTAAGTATTTTTGTTGAGTTTTCAACTGAAGAATGAAAATTGATCCATTACTTTTTGCAGTACGGCTTATTAGGGGATTCTACAATAAGCAAAATACCCTATTGTTTTTTTTTCTGTTTTTATCTTCTAATTATTATTAGACAAGATGTTTGGAGAAAGATTTAGTCCAAACATATGGTGGCTGCTCTATGCTAAGTCACATAAACTTGTTTTCGAGGTGTAAAGGTGAAAGGTCGAAAACATGACCAACGGTGACTTTGACGTGTTTTCGGGTGTTCTGCCTTTCGCGCCGCCAACGCGAAAACCAGATAACACAACACATTTATGCTGGAATTTTAACAATTGTATTATCTGACTCCTCGTTTATATAAAATGTAATTTTCTATTGCTAATAGCTCGTATTTTCATTAAAACTGTGTATTGAGTACAATAAAAGCTTGTTCTGTTCTGCTCTGATAGACGATCTAATTAACCAACAGGCATGAAAAAATGCATATTGTCCCTCAAGCACCGACAAGATAACTTGAATTAAAGGGCAGCTTTGAAATTCATTGTATGGCCACATGGACATTTTCATGTGCATTTCTAGTGCTACTAGTGCTTAACATCATTTGACAATATTGGCTAAAGACGGAACATTTTCTGCTATTCCTTTGATCAGAAATGTTCAAGTAAGTAGTAAAATATCTTATTATATCCACGCTAAACTTTTTACGGGGTATATAGGAGCCATCTTACGATCGGTCAGTCAGTCAGTCAGTCAGTCCGTTGCAGAAATCTTGTGAGGCAAATTACTTCCACCTGTGTAGGACAAACAATTAGAAATTTGATGTGTGCTCACAAATAAGTGAAGATGTAATTGACGCGTCTATCATGCACGACAGTGCCCGCTCAGCGGTTTTCATAGTTTTATACGAAAACTTCATCCACCTAGGACTATCAATTTGAAACTTAGTGTGCATGTTCACATATAAGTTATTAAGTGTAGATGTGCCTGACGCATTTTTCATGCACGCTAATGTGTGCTTTGCGATTTTAAAAACTGTAATAGCAAAATGTTGTGATGCGAACAGTAGATGTGCGTAAAGTGTCTTTCTTGCACGCCAATGCCCGCCCTGCAGTTTTACGGCCCGTCATACCTAAATCTTGTGACGCAAACTACTTCCACATTTCTAGAACTATCGTTATCAAACTTAATTTGCATGTTCACTGATAGTAGATTTGCACGACATATTTTTTTCATGCGCATTCTGCAATTTTACGACCTCTTTTGCGGCAAACTATTTCCACATTTCCAGGACTATCAATTTGAAACTTGGTGTGCAAGATCACCAAGAAGTGTGGATATGTATGATGCCTGCTATCGTTTCCCCTTTCCTCTGACAAAGCGATATTGCAGGGGTATTAGTTTATACCATATTTATTTTAGTTCGATTGTATAGGAAGCATTTAGCTTATAGACACACTCTCGAATCCGTTTTTTGGGACCAACCAGTACAAAGCAATGAGTTTAAAGTTTCTTGCCCAAAAATACAACGTTTTGCCTCTGACTGGTTTGAACCCATGCGGCTAGCAATCCTTTGACTACTGGTCCGTCGCGTTAATTATTCGGCCACGCCGCCACATGGGTATTAATCGTATTTAGTATGACAAATTGATTACCATTGACATCTCCTCACACAAGTGGAAAAAAGTACTTTCCAGTACTGTAAACCAAGAAATGTTTTCTCGCATTTTAAGTTAGCTACTTTCAGGGATTGCAATTTTTTCACAAATTTAAATAGCCGCGAAAAAGCCTTCATACTTAAAACGACAAATTTTCTATTTACAACATAAAAACGCCTGTACACGCAGAGAAAAGTTTTGATTTTATAAATGTGTATACAATAATATAACTTTATATTATTTTACTTGCAATCACTTACATGCTTGTAAAACCTTATTGATTTCATTTTATTACTATTATAGCATACTAGTAATCTACTTGGAATATTCAAGTATAGAAGAGTACTATTAAACATAAATTTGATTAGTAACACCCTATAATTGTTTGCCCTTTATTCTCTTATTCTTCAATAAAACCTTTTTTGACACAGAAATGGTTGATATTCCAACATGTTAATAACCAGTTTATACAACTGTCAGTTTTAAGCAGTTGTGAATGACTGTAAAATTTAGATCTAGAATAATGAGGCTTTCATGTTTATAACATTTCGATATTTTTTTCCGATAGTAAATCAAAATGTTCTCTCCGATTCGATTTGATAATCGATTTTTATTTCGCTCCGGTGTAACAACACTGATTATATCTCATGATATTCTGTGTTGTCTATTCACGATATTGCATTCCACTCAAGATATTTTTCTTAATCTTTAAAAAAATACACGATGTCTTTATAAAAGAAAATATATTTATGAAAATGTAAAGATCAGTTCTTGGAACTGCATTTGCAGATTTGTATTTTATCTGTAATGACTTTAGTTATTTCGCGAAAGAATGTCGCCGCGAAATTGTCTGCATTATGAAAAACTCGAAATGTAGTATCCGCGAAAGTTTCTTGGTTTACAGTTATCAGATCTAAACGTATGTTATATTTTTTTACCTACAAAGGCAGCAGTCTTCTCTACCCATGCTTATTTAAAAAGATGTTTGTATATATTTAACTTCTACAAAATAGTTTTACAACTGTGTATGTAGTATCAGTCACCTTATGTCTACTTAAAAGTTTTTACTATCACATCATGCTTTTTATTTTGAGAAGTAATCTCAATTTTAATGGACTTGTATATGTTTGAGATATATGAAAGTAGGGTTATACATATGTTAAGACTGATGTATGTTTAAGACATTTTTCAGGAAGTTGTGCTGAAAGTTTAAATGTTTGATCTTATAAAAACTTTCCATTAAACAATGATTTTTTTTACACCGTAGTTATTTCGGTATGTTAATTTGACTAAAATCTACACTAATATTACAGTAAGTAAGTCTGTATTCAGTCATCAACAGAATTACACATTAGAAAAGAATACCCTAAAATTGTATCCCTTCACTTCCTTCGAAATCATATAAAAGTTTATGATATTGAATGAGTTATTTCTTGATGTCAAGGAATAATTAAGAAAGAAAAATCAAAGTAAAGCAGGTAAATGGAACCTTTCATCCAAGTTTTGGGTGGATTGCCACTTATTAAAATGAAAACACTTCCTTAGGGTGTGTATGCCATAACGAAATTTTTAAAAATATGTATTTTTCTTTATATATTTATATAATTTTTTTTTATATATATTTCAATCTTGTAGAGTATGTGCAATTAAACTACACATACAGAATATCATTGGATTTAGGGAATACCTATGTAAGAGAATTTTGTCCTTTACTGTATTCTTATAAAACCAGGTAGTAACCTAGATTCATCTCTTCATTATGTATTAAACCGTATTTTAAACATCTTATTAGTGTTACTTTAGTTCCTAATACAGGTATTTTTGCTGAATGCCTTGCTTGTAAGTTGGCTTTACAAAAGTCTTGCGAAAAAAAAATCATTTATTTACAAAATCAGTTTTATTTTAAGATAATAAAATGATCTGTAAACATGACAAAATTAAAGTATGTCCCATCCCATTTTAAAACCCCAACTTTGAGTTAAGATTGCTTTATTCTCATCGCATTTCGACAAGTAAACTGCATATTGCGATATAAAAAAGCCACTCTCAGGGTTTTCTCCTTTAATAACCTGTTTTCGTATAAACCTCCATTGACTTTTCTCTATGGCAAATCGCTGTTGTTTATATCGTGACACCATTGTTAAAGGCTCTCTCATTTGAAAGAATGCGCAAAATCGCTCGTGCAAGTACTGGGCAAAGTTTCACAATTATTTGTATAAACGCCATAAAAATGTAAATGTTTGTAAGTAAGTACTATAAGTATCTGCTGATATATTTTGTAGAAAAATGTACAAACTTAGAAATAATTTAATAAGAACGAGATCTCCGCAGAGCGTCGCCTACTCTTGTCTGTTTACATGTCGACAATGCGGGTCATAGTTATGGTACTTGTGCATTACTCCTGAAGGAGGTCTATATACCTCTGATGTTTCATGTCAAGATGTTGATATTGTTCATATTGATACCTTTGGTCATTCAACTTAATAAGCAATTTTGACAAAAACTGTAAGTTAAAATAAAGGGGCATAACTCCAAAATTAGAGTGTTCAGAATAATGCCTCTTGTGTTAAAACTGCCTCTTGTCATGATAAGCAAGCAGTCCAAGTTTCATATTGATACCTTTGATAGTTTTGAAATCATTCAACTAAATAAGCAATTTTGACAAAAATTATAAGTTAAATTGGGACATAACTCCAAAAATATAGCTTTCAAAATAATGCCTTTTCTGTTACAAATGCCTCTTGTCACGATAGGCAAGCAGTCCATGTTTCATACTGATATCTTTGATAGTTTTGAAATCATTCAATTAATAATCAATTTTGACAAAAATGTACTAAGTAAGTTAAAAAGGGGCATAACTCCAAAAATATAGCTTTCAGAACAATGCCCCTTGTAATCAAATTGATACCCTTTAAATTGTTTGAGTAATGGGCTACATTAAAGTTTTTGCACGACGACAACAACGAAGACGATGACGCAGCGATCATAATAGCTCTACTTTTTCTTTGAAACAGACGAGCTAAAAATGAAATAAAAAAATATTCACCCCATTACTATCATCACGAACAGATGCGCGCGAGTTTTAGAAGTTTTCCTAACACTGCTACTTAAACTGAAATAAGAAAAAAAATCTGAAAAACTCAATGAATTATTGAAGTTTCTCAAGAATTTGTTTGAAAGAGAGTAACAGACAGGTCATCCCTGGTATTTAAGCAATATTCCAAGGTGTTTAGAAATAGCCTCAGCCTTAGTCCAAATAATTGTACATGAAAAGTTGAATATCGTGCTAATTTTTTTGAATGGTCGATATCCGCCTTCAACGTACAAACCAGATAGGATTCAACATATGGAGGAAATTTTTCCTTCTTCACATATGTAATGCACAACAAAACTGTTGGGCACCAATTTTAACTGAAACAAAATATATAAAATACACGTGATGAAAAGTTTAATTTTCTGCCTCAGATGATGTACTTTTAGAACTTTAATTTAGGTAAGCAGGCACTTGAAAAGCTGAATGGCTTCGTTCCTTTATTTATCCAGCATTTCATTCAACTTTAGATAAATTAGAAGTTACCATGAAATGATAAATGAAAAGAAGTCCCAACGTAGAAAAGCTGCAATAATATTTCTCTAGTTTCAAAATGTATTGTTCTCATTAGCAGTGTTCTTTTCAGCCATGTCTGAAAGCAAGTTATAATTACAAAATCAGTTATAACACTGCATTTGCAAACTATCGAAACTATATGATGAAAGTTGGTTTGATTTGAATAACTGGAGTTGTATACTAACCAATCTCTCCGCAAGTGCAAGGGGTAGGACCTTAATCATGTAGCTCGGCGCTTTAAGCGGGAAAAACGTGTAGTCTATGACTAATGTCGTCAATTTTCGCGTAAATATTCAGGAATTTGGATAAATTATCAACAGGTATGTGGATTTTCTAGGAATATTTGTATAATGTATACGACTAGTACACATACATGTATGGTAACTGTAGCTGCTATCTGACAGAAGAAGAAATGTGTTCCAAAAAAAGTTTGGTATATATAAAGTTTGGCAATATTTTGCTTCGTTTTTTCAGCTTGACCAACAATATTGCTCCGTTGAAATGATATTTTAAGTAAACAGGAACAGAATTAAACTTATTTTATGCCTACCAATGAAATATAGGGAAATATCAGTGAGATAAAAGTGATAATCCACTGTTTTGAATCAGTGAAATTACCATTTTGATAATCAACTGTTTGTGCCGAAACTACTTTTCCCCACCACGTAAATACAAGAGAATCCGCTGTATTTCAGACAGTGACAGCGAATGAAATTTATTTACCTTGTTAAATCCAGTTATAATATTGAATTCCTGAGCCTAACTGGTTGTGAACAATGATGAAATTCGCCATAAATTATTTAAAATGTCTGATTTGTTTACATAACTCACATGGACAATATCCAATATGGCCGACTTTCAATTCAATTGATTGAATATTACTCGGTATCAATCCGCTTTTATAATTAAAGTATGTATCGCTAAAATTCAATAAATATTGATAAGCTGTGTAGAGAAAAATAAATGTTATTTGATGAAAGTGTATTCAGTTTATTTCAGCAGAAGTAAAGTTATCATATGTATTGGAGATTGTCTGCACTTTTTTTTGTGCGGAGTAACCAAAGTACGCATTAACTGATTTGGGGCTCACCATGGGGAATTTATTGAAGGCCCTGAGTAAAAATGTCATAAAATACCCATTTTTGACGTGTTGGCATAAAATAAAAAGAAAATTTGTTTGTTTTTTAGTGGAAGATGGGAATTTATTTCATCTCGTGAACACCATATGTTTATATTTTCACTCGTGGCTGCGCCACTCGTGAAAATATCACATATGGTGTTCACTCGATGAAATGAATTCTCATCTTCCACAAAAACAAACAAATATCCTCTATATCTACAACCAGTTAGGAACATATATTATATATTATGTCCATTTTTTTTATCTTAAAGACATTAACGTGTAGTTTGGGCCACTTTAAGACCATATTGTGTAACCTCGGTTCTTTATTGATGTAAAGGTTAAAGTTTTCAAAATAAGCATGTGTCATAGACTACACGTTTTTCTCGCTGAAAGCACCGAGCTACATGATTTATGTCATACTCCTTGAAAACGTTGAATATCACGCCGTATTACCGGCGCCAGTGATGAAAGATTGCAACACTGATGACAGAAGTAAAATATCCGGCAAAATTATTATTATAAATAATATTATAATATTATTATTGAATATTCCAACTTAAATCATTATTACTGCAATGTTAAATTCTATCCTGATTCGCACACTATGCAGAACTCCAATCCACATATAACCCGAATCCAAAACCACTAGTGAATATAAAAACTTAAAAAAAAACCATCAGTGTTGAATTTGTCAGGTACTAGCTGAACTATACAAGTGGATCAATAACTATAATTTCATTGCCTTCAACTCGTATAATTCAAATAAACCTGATTTTAATGTGCATCCCTCCGATCAGTTATCGAATTTCATCATATGATCCTGCTTTTAACAACACAGATTAATACAACTATAAGGATGACCCACGTTCTATCCAGCTCAGTTTTGCAACGCTAACATTGGCGAATTTTGGAAAAATGCGCCACTTAATTGTACAAAATCACGTAGGCATACTTTATATCCAATCAACTTTCAGTATGCACCCTCTAACATCTGACGTCTTAAACATATCATGTGTGCATATATGTGATGTACAGTCATTGGACATAAGTGAAGATATGTTTTTTCTAAGTTGTTTCCCCTGTCTAGTATTGGAAAACTGTCACCTGTTAAGTTTGGTGTCAGGTGAAAGGTACATGCATGATGATGATGTCATGGAAACATTTATGACGTCATCAATATTTGTTCTAGAATAAAAATGTAAACACTAAAGGAAGGAAATTAGTAGTGAGGTTAGGGCATTGGTTGTATAATATCATCAAGAGGGAAAATCCCAGTAGATCTATCAAGTGGCAGAAATATTTGAGATACCAAGAGCTACAGTACAGAGTATTTTGAAGAAAATCAAGCAACATGTTAGAGGTAGAAGCAACGTGGTAGAGTGTCCGCTTAGTAATCGTAGGTACCCGAGTTCGGGGCAAGAGGATTTTTCCGAGTTACATTTGGCGCCCAACGTAAAAAACTCACGAGTCTGGATGTGATGGCACTCTTAGAAAGTTCCACAGACATTCAGTGCTCTAGGAATTCGAGGACGAATTCTAAGGAGGGTGTGTATGTAGAAAAGGTATAATACGGCACTTGTACTCCCTTGCCTATCAGCTAGCTTTTATGGCGACGTGGTAGAATGTCCGCTAAGTAATCGAAGGTACCCGAGTTCAAAACCAGCTCGGGACAGGTGGATTTACCGGGTTACACCACCATCATAAATGAGGACAAGGACCATATATTCTCTACGAAAACAATCCAAAAAAAAAAAAAACTTTCAGGTTTGGGATATAAAGAGTTATTAAGAAAAAGGTTGTTGTCAGGGACACTAACAAGAAAAAGAGAGTTTCATGGTGTAAAGAAAGAAGAAATTGGACTGTGGAAGATGAATGGACGAAGTGGATATTCAGTGATGAATCTCAGGTAGTTGTTGCATCAAACAACTGTGTTTACATCTGGCGGAAGGATGATGAATTTAACAGCCCTCACTTAGTGTGTCCAGTCTCCGAGTGGAGGGTCAGTGTAATGATCTGGGAATGTTTGTGTTTTGAAGGAATCGGGACTTTGACACAGTAGAAGGTAACATAAGCTCTGTGAAATACATTGATATCTTAGATAATAATTTATGGCCAGTAATAGCCAGACACTTCACCAACAATGACTATGTCTTCATGGATGACAATGCCCCTGTCCATCGAGCCCGTATTGTGAATACTTTTAAGAAAACAAACAATATCACCAGTACAGAATGGCCTGCACAGTCCCTCGATATGAATATTATTGAGAATGTTTGGCTTTGCCTGAAAAGAGACATACAGCAAGTGGCCGTAAACATACAGACTCTGGAACAGCTCATAGCTGCCATCAGACATGCCTGGGAAAAGATACCAGTTCAATATATTAGAAACGTTTATGTCACAATCCCATCCCGGATACATGAAATGATTAGAAGGAAAAGGAATCTTACAAATTATTAAGGTAGGAAATAGTATAGTTATCAAGCCATTTCTTTTAGAAGTGCAGAGTTCAGTTTCCAATTATGGTGGCCATTTTGGCTAATGGCTGAATAATTATGTCCATCTACTTTACTTTTAACAAGGGATATTCTCAATAAGTTTTCTAAAAACTGGTATTATCCCCCGCCGATGGAATCAGGAGGGGGTATTGTTTTGGCGTTATCCGTCTTTCGTTTCCGCGCTATTTTAGCTACTACTGACTGGATTTCAATGAAACCTGGGAACTTTCAATACCGAAAGGAGATGCGCATATCATCGCTACGTTCTGACTATCCAACACAGATTTTTGGCCCTTGATTAGCTATGCAGTATGTTTACAGAGTAGCATTCGTTTCCGAGCTATTTCTCGGCGACTTCTTACTGGATTTCAACGAAAATTTATTGGTATATCTCGGTCAGACCATTTAAGACATAGTTTAGGCATCTGAATAGTATTTCGTTTCCGCGCTATTTTTCTGCAACTACTACAAGGGTTTCAACGAAACTTTATGGGACTTTTCAATACCTATAGGAGGTGCGCATTGTATTGTTCCGGTTTGACACTTCTAGACAGAGTTATGGTCCTTTATTAGTTATTCAGTATGTAATCAGAGTAACATTTGTTTATGCTCTATTTCTCGGCAAAAGCTTACTTGATTTCAACGAAACTTTATAGGAACAATCATTACCAAAAGGAGATGTTCATAACATTGGAATGTCCCGGTCAGACTATTTAACACAGAGTTATGGCCCCTGAACAGTTATTCACTATGTATAAAGAATTACATTTCTTTTTGAAGCTAAAGATGAAAATTAAGTGTGTATTTTAAAACAAATGACCAAGAATGCATTATCACTTCTGATTAATGGTTTCACCAAAATCTGACCAGTAAGAAACAAGAGTTTGTTATTCATTATCGGGAGGGTTATTATCAAAATGGGGATCTTTAATGAAACTTGGATGTTGAGTTCTATTTGCCATTTCTGTATCAAAAAATAATAGTCTTGACAAAATTTTAAGATTTGAATTTAAAAAGAACTGTTTCTAAAAGTTGTTTCATGATTTCCTGAGAACTGTATAAATTTCTTGCATAAAGAAAGCTTGTTACCCCATAAATGCTTCTGTTCGCAGCTCCTCCTACATTGTGTATGCAATTTTCACCACACCTATACATAATAATGACATCATTTGCTGCAGCGCATATTGTCAGAATTTTGTGATGGTATTATATAATTTTGAATGATTAATTGGCCTTAGATTTTTTAATAATTATTAGTACATTGTAAATGTTTCTGTGCGCAACTACTACATTTTGTATGCGATTTCCAACAAACTTTCACAGAATGTTTATCAACATGAACTGCAGGGCATATCATCACAGTTTGCGATTGCACAAGTTTTGAAGGAGAGTTATTGCTCTTTGTTCAGGATGATAACCACGAACTTTGAAAAATCTATTACTGATTTTCCCCCCATTTTCTCTATATGCAAATTCTTACTTTACTCTTTCTTCAAACAAGCACCTATCGTCGGGGGATATACTGTATGTGACAGAGTCTTGTTTGTTTGTTTGTTTGTTTTTTTTTTGAATGTAGGATACTTAACAGTTGATTATCATAAAATGAATTATTTCATTTAGCGAACAGGTAATTCGGAGATTTTTGGAGGTCATGTTTTGCTGATAGAAGTTTTGCTTATTTGCTTTTTGTTATCATAAACATTAGTACCACATGGACTTCAGATTGTTCGTGACCTTAAGGGACTTTTTTAGAAATGGTACCAGTTACTATATGGATTTATTCATTTTTAAAAACATCCAATAAGCCGATTAAATGGAGCCACTTAATGAACTTACTTATTGGATATTGTGCCTATTGTTCAAATACATGGATAAATAACCTAAACGTTTAAATAATTATATTTTGACACAGGTTAAAGTGGCGTGAACTATAAGCCTTATAATATCTGCTTCATGATTATCGCTTTTGCCGGTTCCAGTTAACGCAAGTTTACACGTGCGTACGGTAGTATACACCTTGTTTATAAATGAAATTGTAATAAGTTCAAACCTGATCAAAATATTTGGGTAAATTTATCAATATAAATTCAAACAAGGCAAACAAACAATTACACATTCATGGCTCAAAACGGTCAGATAATACGTCCAAAAGACAAAAACGTTTCCGTAATACACTCGGTCTTTTGAGTAAATGTGTTAACTCCTTCATTTCCTTGGAGGGCAATCCCATTAAAATGACCAGTGGAAGAAGTGTTCTCTATATCTAAACAGTCCTATTAGCGGAACTTAAGTTTTGACGTTATATAGAGGATATTTGTTTGTTTTTGTGGAAGATGAGAATTTATTTCATCGAGTGAACACCATAAGTGATATTTTCACGAGTGGCGCAGATAACCCACGGTTTTGAATCAGTGAAATTACCATTTTGATAATCCACTGTTTGTGCCGGAACTACTTTTCCCCACCACGTAAATACAAGAGAATCCGCTGTATTTCAGACAGTGACAGCGAGTGAAATGTATTTACCTTGTTAAATCCAGTTATAATATTGAATTCCTGAGCCTAACTAGTTGTGAACAATGATGAAATTCGCCATAAATTATTTAAAATGTCTGATTTGTTTACATAACTCACATGGACAATATCCAATATGGCCGACTTTCAATTCAATTGATTGAATATTACTCGGTATTAATCCGCTTTTATAATTAAAGTATGTATCGCTAAAATTCAATAAATATTGATAAACTGTGTAGAGAAAAATAAATGTTATTTGATGAAAGTGTATTCAGTTTATTTCAGCAGAAGTAAAGTTATCATATGTATTGGAGATTGTCTGCACTTTTTCTTTGTGCGGAGTAACGGTTTGACCAAAGTACGCATTAACTGATTTGGGGCTCACCATGGGGAATTTATTGAAGGCCCTGAGTAAAAATGTCATAAAATACCCATTTTTGACGTGTTGGCATAAAATAAAAAGAAAATTTGTTTGTTTTTTAGTGGAAGATGGGAATTTATTTCATCTCGTGAACACCATATGTTTATATTTTACTCGTGGCTGCGCCACTCGTGAAAATATCACATACGGTGTTCACTCGATGAAATAAATTCTCATCTTCCACAAAAACAAACAAATATCCTCTATTTAGTTGGTTATTATTCTATTGATAACATATGTTCTTGTGAACCTCTCAAGATTCTGCTGACTCTGGGCTTTTAACAGTTGGGGATTTTTTTATAAACCCTCAAAATCAAACACAACAAAAGTAAACACCGCATATCTGAAAAAAAAAACAGTCAGAAAACAGCCTCCTTACACAGTCAAAAGGTAGAGAACATAAATTTATATACTGATCAATTAAAAAAAAACACTACAAACAATTTACGTGAATGAGGACCAACGGGGTTACCTCCTTGGAACGGTCAGTGGCAAAACATTTCCCATTAGAACAAACAGGTACAGGGTATCTTTGTGAATTAACGGCTATAGATATTTAAATGACTTTATTATAGCTGGTATTAAGGTGAAAGTTCTGTTTTGCGCCATGAATGTGTTGTTGAAATACCCATATTAAGTTAATAAAGTTTCAAGATAGTTTAAAATTAATGTCAATGAGAAGATGAACTAAAGGACAAAAGTGGTAACAACAAGTCAGTGAGCTGTTAATCAGTAACTTTAACTGTCGTTTAAAAGCAGAAGAAAAAATGCGACAGAATATAATAGGTTGCTGTCGTGTTTTTTGCCGAAATTATATGTTAATTAGAAACCTTACCAATTAGTAAATCTAAATGAGTGACTTGCTTTAATAGCCCCTAATATGTTTCTATATATATCATTTTGTCTCTTAATCTTAAATAGTCAAGGGAAAATAGACATGTAAACTTTATAGAAGATTCTGTGAACACAGTTATAAACAATATCACATTATCAAATTCAGAACGCCATGTAAATAATATTCTAAACAATTATGCACAACTAGCAGAAATCTTATCAAATAAAAAAAATGTTATAATAGTCAATTATTCTGAAAAAAATAACGTTTTACGTAGACAATGACACGGTATAATAGTTATTAGAATTCATCAACGTTAATGACAAAACACAAAATACATAAAATATTTTATAACTGATTCTTTAACTATAAAAGATTTTGAAATTAATTACTCTTACATTTTCTTACTTATATGTGGCAGCCTTTCTTCAATGTTTCTTTAAATGGAGAGAGGCATCACATAATTATAATATGTTGAGAGGTGTCAATGCAGTTGTCAAGGCAAAAAAAACAAACAACATCAGTTGTAGAATGTGGCCCTGTTTTTAAACTGTCAGTTAATAAATGAATTACTACCGAGCTGGAGTTTATGTACTTTTTTAACACATCTTGGTCCTAGACCGTACCTTGGTGACTGATTTCTGTTAGGCACAGAGTAATATTCCTCAAGCTTTCCACTTCTGGCTTGTTTGCTCTTTCTGAAACGAATCCCTAATCTCTAACATATTGTAGGAAAGGCAAAGAAATTTTCATGCAATGCGTAGAAAACGGATAAACGGTAAAAATGTTATTACTTACGAGAGTGCCACCAAGAGGAAAATTATATATGAACGTGAAGTTGGCACATAGATCGAAGCTCTATATCCAGCTCTGCAATCTTATATCAATGCAGAGCTGGGTCGCAGCTCTACATCCAGCTCTGCAATCTTATATCACTGCAGAGCTGGGTCGCAGCTCTACATCCAGCTCTGCAATCTTATATCATTGCAGAGCTGGTTCGCAGTTCTACATCCAGCTCTGCAATCTTATATCATTGCAGAGCTGGTTCGCAGCTCTACATCCAGCTCTGCAATCTTATATCATTGCAGAGCTGGGCCGCAGCTCTACATCCAGCTCTGCGATCTTATATCATTGCAGAGCTGGGTCGCAGCTCTACATCCAGCTCTGCAATCTTACAATTGCAGAGCTGGGTCGCAGCTCTACATCTAGCTCTGCAATCTTATATCATTGCAGAGCTGGGTCGCAGCTCTACATCCAGCTCTGCAATCTTAAATCATTGCATAGCTGGGTCGCAGACTTACATCCAGCTATGCAATCTTATATAATTACAGACCTACATCCAGCTCTGCAATCTTATATCATTGCAGAGCTGGGTCGCAGCTCTACACCCAGCTCTGCAATCTAATATCATTGCATAGCTGGGTCGTAGATCTACATCTGGCCTGAAATCTTATATCATTGCAGAGCTGGGTCGCAGCTCTACATCCAGCTCTGCAATCTTATATCATTGCAGAGCTGGGTCGCAGCTCTACATCCAGCTCTGCAATCTTATATCATTGCAAAGCTGGGTCGCAGCTCTACATCCAGCTCTGCAATCTTATATCATTGCAGAGCTGGGTCGCAGCTCTACATCCAGCTCTGCAATCTAATATCATTGCATAGCTGGGTCGTAGATCTACGACCCAGCTTTGCAATTATATAAGATTGCAGAGCTGGATGTAGAGCTGCGACCCAGCTCTGCAATTATAAGATTGCAGAGCTAGATGTAGAGCTGCGACCCAGCTCTGCAATTATATTAGATTGCAGAGCTGGATGTAGAGCTGCAACCCAGTTCTGCAATGATATAAGATTGCAGAGCTAGATGTAGATCTACGACCCTGCTATGCAATGATATAAGATTGCAGAGCTGGATGTAGAGCTGCGACCCAGCTCTGCAATGATATAAGATTGCAGAGCTGGATGTAGAGCTGCGACCCAGATCTGCAATGATATAAAATTGCAGAGCTTGATGTTTAGCTGCGACCCAGCTCTGCAATGATATAAGATTGCAGAGCTGGATGTAGAGCTGCGACCCAGCTCTGCAATGATATAAGATTGCAGAGCTGGATGTAGAGCTGCGACCCAGCTCTGCAGAGCTGGATGTAGAGCTGCGACCTAGGTCTGTAATTATATAAGATTGCATAGTTGGATGTAAGTCTGCGAACAAGCTCTGCAATGATATAAGATTGCAGAGCTGGATGTTTAGCTGCGACCCAGCTCTGCAATGATATAAGTTTGCAGAGCTGGATGTAGATCTACGACCCAGCTATGCAATGATATAAGATTGCAGAGCTGGGTGTAGAGCTGCGACCCAGGTCAGCAATGATATAAGATTGCAGAGCTGGGTGTAGAGCTGCGACCCAGCTCTGCAATGATATAAGATTGCAGAGCTAGATGTAGATCTACGAGACAGCTCTGCAATGATATAAGTTTGCAGAGCTAGATGTAAATCTACGACCCAGCTTTGCAATTATATAAGATTGCAGAGCTGGATGTAAGAGCTGCGACCCAGCTCTGCAATGATATAAGATTGCAGAGCTAGATGTAGATCTACGACCGTGCTGTGCAATGATATAAGATTGCAGAGCTGGATGTAAATCTACGACCCAGCTCTGCAATGATATAAGATTGCAGAGCTGGATGTAGAGCATCTACCCAGCTCTGCAATGATATAAGATCGCAGAGCTAGATGAAGAGCTGCGATCTATGTGCCAACTTCACGTTCATAATTATATACCTATGAATATATCCCAATCGTTTAGTGGAAACATATTTCATAAGTATTTTGAAAAATATAATGAAAAAGATGTCGTTCCTATGACTGATAGCGTTTCGGGACAATACAGCATTGTCGTCTGCAGGCGTCACTTGGAAGACACTCTTGTTGCTAGGCAAATGTTTTATCTCAAACATCAGGGCGTTTCCTTATTTTTTTTTTAGCTCACCTGTCACAAAGTGACAGGGTGAGCTTTTGTGATCGCCTTTCATCCGTCCGTCCGTCGTCCGTTCACAATTGTTGTCCGCGCTCTAGCAGTCTTAATTTTGGTGCGATCTTCTTTAAACTTGGTCAGAATGTTTATCTTAATGATATCTAGGTCAAGTTCATAACTGGGTCATCTCACCCTTAAAACAAGGTCACTAGGTCAAATTATAGAAAAGCTTGTCCGCACTCTAGCGGTCTTAATTTTGGTCCGATATTCTTCAAACTTGGTCAAAATATTAATCTCAATGATATCTAGATCAAGTTCGAAACTGGGTCATGTGATCTTCAAAACTAGGTCACAAGGTCAAATTATAGAAAAAGCTTGTCCGCACTCTAGCAGTCTTAAGTTTGGTCCGATCTTCTTCAAACTTGGTCAGATTGTTTATCTTAATGATATCTAGGTCAAGTTCGTTACTGGGTCATGTGACCTTGAAAACAAGGTAACTAGTTCGAATTTAAGAAAAAGCTTGTCCGCACTCTAGCGGTCTTAATTTTGGTCCCATCTTCTTCAAGCTTAGTCAGAATGTGTATCTCAATGATATCTAGGTCAGATTCGAAACTGGGTTATGTGACCTTGAAAACTAGGTCACTAGGTCAAATTATAGAAAAAGCTTGTTCGCACTGTAGTAGTCTTAATATTGCCCCAATCTTCTTCAAGCTTTGTCAGAATGTTTATCTCGATGATATCTAGGTCAAGTTTGAAACTGGGTCATGTGACTTTGAAATTTAGGTCACTAGGTCAAGTTATGAGAAAAGCTTTTCTGCACTCTAGTGGTCTTAATTTTGGTCTGATCTTCACTTTCATTACCATAAGATCTTGGTTCCTTTCTTTTAATTGCCATATTGCATTATTGGTTCCAGAGTTATGGCCCCTGAAAGTGCCAAAATTAACTATTTAGACCTTGTCTGCACAATAGCAGCTTCATTTTTGATTTGAATTTAATCAGACTTGTACAATACTTGAGTTAATATAAAATCTTGCAGGGTTGCCAGTGGACTTGAAAAGTCAGGGAAATTTGATTTTTTTTCAAGGTCAGGGAATTGTCAGGGAATTTTGAAAATTGGTCAGTGAAAAATAAAAATCCAGAAAAGTTAGTAAAAAGTCAGGGAAAAATAATTTTGAAGGGCTAATATTGTTCTATTTTATTAAAGAATCTATTTCTTTATAATTGTGTACATTGTATTTTAATAAAAGTTCTAGTATTATAAATAACATTACTTAAAAGACTGAAACTCTCTGCAACCCTTACAACCAAAAATTAAAATAAGTATGTGTTACACTCGAAACCCATGTTCCTCCCTCCAAGATCCATGTCACAGCAACCCTCTGACCTTAGTAAGTTCTGCTATATAGGCCTTACTGCTGATAGTTATTGTCTTGCCCATATATTTTTTGCATCTATGGTTGGATTTTAAAATAATTAGCAGAATTGGCAATAGAGTGAACATGTGTCATGTACATAATCCCTGTTTGGAACGGTGTTCAAACATTCAGTTCACAGCAACCTAGTTTTTTGTATAACGGCAGGATTTTTTTAAAAATATTGCGGCACAAACTTCTACATTTTTCAAGATACTGCTTTGAAACTTTAAACATGTTAAGTATCATGTATATACATGCCTGATATATTTTTTATGAGGCTCAGTCCATTTAGTCCACGTTGTGCTTTAACAATCCTGATGACGAACGACATCTAATGAAACTCTACCAAAGATGACACCATGGTCATAATTGCCTGCACCCTTTGAGTCAATTGGAAATTTTATTTGCATCCACTGACTCTTGCAACCATTGAGCAGTTGTTGGCAGGTAAGCGACCCAGGGTCAGATGGACCCTCTTGTTTTTTTTAAGATTTGATTGCAAATGACCATGAAACTTGTTTAACATGATCTTTTAACGATTTTTTTGCATGGTATGGTTTTTGTCTTCATTGCCTTGAACATTGCCTACTTTGTAGATGGTCTTTTTGTCTCCCGTCAGACCCTCTTCATGCATGTTGGGTTCCTGCCTGTATTCCTCCTGATGCTAGGGTTGTATATAATGTGGAAGAAAAATTCAGGGAGCCAGTCTGACTACTATCTCAGATCAAAATCTCAATAAAACTGAACATTATCCAACCAACCACTAGTAACTTTGACAGTTAGGGCCTGCTGGCTTTGTTTTGATTTTTTTTCACGACTTGGACAATCTTTAAAAAAGTAGCTTTGAATGGCATGTCATTATATATTTTCAGTAGACTTTGTCTATTGATACTGGTGATTGTTACATAAACATTGTGCATCATGTAAATTTAATATGGTAATGTTGAAAACAACATCACTTGTTTAAGACATATTCATGTTGTGTCGTTTAACTAGAATTTTATATGTAACCTGTTGCAGAAAGGCTCAAGAGATTTTAAACTTTGATGTGAAACAGATCTGACTTGAAATTCTAGACATGTTTGAGGAGACTGTTGTGGATTATGCTCATAAATAACAGCCAGAAGCGTTTGTGGAATCAATGTGCAGCTTTGAAATTCATTGTATTGCCACATACAGATTTTCATGTGAATCTCTACTTTGAGTGCTACTGTCCCTGATGCAAATTACCCATTAGAGAGTTAACATCATTTGACAGTCTTGTGTAAAGAGTGTGCATTTTCTTTTGTTCATTTGATCAGAAATGTTCAAGAAAGTAGATATATGTCTTATTTTGAAACATTAGATAACAGTGGATAAGGGAAAACTTTATTTTATTTAATTCTCCGTGGTACGAAAAACTGATGCATTTTCTGTGCAGTACCATTGACATCTTGTCATACAAATGAAAATAGTGCTCAAACAGTGATCAGATCTAAACATGCATTATATGTCAAAAGTTTTACTTACAAAGGCAGCAGTCTGTTCTACGCATATGTATTTTTTAATATAATATTTTTGTATACTTTTAACCTGTAAATAACTCCTCTCTAGAAGTAGCTTTAAAAGTGTGTATGTTGTCTACTTAAAAGTTTTTAATATCACAACATGCTTTTCATTTTCAAAATGATTTTATCTCATTGATAAAGTAATCTTACTGGACTTTGTAGAAAATGTATGTGCATGTATGAGAAAATGTATTACTAGTGTTACAGAAATGTTAAGATTAATGTTTGTTAATCATTTTTCTGAAAGTTGTGCTGATAGTCTAAGTAGATATTTAATGTTACAAAACATTTCTACTAAACAATGAATTTCTTTACACCATGTTAATTGGTCAAAAATCTACACTAATATTACAGTAAATAAATTTGTAAAGCAGGGAAACTGAATGTCCATGTAAAGCAGGTAAACCGAATGTCCATAAAAGCAGGTAAACCGAATGTCCATGAAAAGCAGGTAAACCGAATGTCCATGAAAAGCAGGTAAACCGAATGTCCATGTAAAGCAGGGAAACTGAATGTCCATGAAAAGCAGGTAAACCGAATGTCCATGTAAAGCAGGTAAACCGAATGTCCATGAAAAGCAGGTAAACTGAATGTCCATGAAAAGCAGGTAAACTGAATGTATTGATGTTAGTCTTTATCTAGAAAGTTGTTCTACAAGTTCTGGAAGGATAGCCATTTATTAAAACTGAACACTTCCTTTGTACCTGTATGCTATAAGATATATTTAGGATCATCTGTTCTTAACATTATCAATTATTTTTCTGTTGTTTTTTAGCTCACCTGTCATGTAGTGACAGAGTGAGCTTTTCTGATCACCTTTTGTCCGTCGTTCATCCGTCCGTCCTTCCGTTAACAATTCATTCGTTAACACTCTAGTGGTCACATTTTTGTCTCAATTGTCGTGAAACTTGGTCAGGATGTTTGTCTCATTAATATCTCGGATGAGTTCGAACATGGGTTATCAGGGTTGGAACGAGGTCACAGAGCCCAAATATAGAAAAACTTTGTTAACACTCTAGAGGCTACTTTTTCAGTCCAGATATCCTGGAAATTTGTCAGAAAGGTTCTATCGATCATTTCTAGCTCAAGTTCAAATATGGGTCATCTGGGTTCAAAAACTAGGTCACGGAGCCCAAAATTAGAAAAATCTTGTTAACACTCTAGAGGTTACATTTTCAGCCCAAATAATCTGGAAATTTGTCAGAAAAGTCGCTTTGACGATTTCTAGGTCAAGTTCAATTATGGGTCATCTGGGTTCAAAAACTAGGTCACAGAGCCCAAATATTGAAAAACTTTGTTAACACTCTAGAGGTAACAGTTTTAGACCAAGTAATCTGGAAATTTGTTAGGAAGGTTGCTTCTGTGATTTCTAGGTCAAGTTCAATTATGGGTCATCTGTGTTCAAAAACTAGGTCACAGAGCCCAAATATTGAAAAACTTTGTTAACACTCTAGAGGTAACATTTTTAGACCAAGTAATCTGGAAATTTGTTAGGAAGGTTGCTTCTATGATTTCTAGCTCAAGTTTGAATATGGGTCATCTGAGTTCAAAAACTAGGTCATAGAGCCCAAAAATAGAAACATCTTGTTAACACTCTGGAGGTTACATTTTCAGCCCAAATAATCTGGAAATTTGTCAGAAAGGTTGCTTTGACGATTTCTAGGTCAAGTTCAAATATGGGTCATCTGGGTTCAAAAACTAGGTCACAGAGCCCAAAAATAGAAACATCTTGTTAACACTCTAGAAGTTACATTTTCAGCCCAAATAATCTGGAAATTTGTCAGAAAGGTTGCCTTGAAGATTTCTAGATCAAGTTTGAATATGGGTCATCTGGGGTCACAAACTAGGTCACAGAGTCCAAATATGGAAAAACCTTGTTAACATTCTAAAGATAGCTTTTTCAGTCCAAATAACTTGGAAATTTGTCAGAAAGCTCAATTCTGTCGTTTTTAGGTCAAGTTTGAATATGGGTCATCTGGAGTCGAAACATCTAGGTCACAGAGCCCAAATATCGAAAAACTTTGTAAACACTCTATAGGCTACATTTTCAGTCCAAATGTCCTGGAAATTTGTCGGAAAGGTTGTTTTGATGATTTGTAGCTCAAGTTTGGATATGGGTTATCTGGGGTCAAAAACTAGGTCACAGAGCCTAAATATCGAAAAACCTTGTTAACACTGTAGAGGCTTCTTTTTCAGTCTAAATATCCTGGAAATTTGTCAGAGAGATTGTTTTGATAATTTCTAGCTCAAGTTCGAATATGGGACATCTAGGTTAAAAAACTAGGTCATAGAGCCCAAATATGGAAAAACCTTGTTAATACTCTAGAGGTAACATTTTCAGTACAAATAACCTTGAAATTTGTCAAAGAGATTGTTTCAATAATTTCTAGGTCAAGTTCGAATAAGGGTCATCTGGGGTCAATTAACCAGGTCCATAGCAATTTTGTTAAAAGCAGTCATACTCAGGTGAGCGATACAGGGCCATCATGGCCCTCTTGTTTATACAGTATGGGTTACAAAACACATAATCATAAAGAATATCTCAAGTTAAGTGAGCATCTTATCATTTCATGTTTTTTCACAAAGCCAGATAGTATTCCCCAGATTCATCTCTACATTATGTATTGAAAGTAGTTAAAGCATATTCTTACATAGTGTCAATTTAGTTCATAATGCAGGTGTTGCGGGTTTTTTGTGTGAATTCCTTGGCTTTACAACTTTTGAGTCTTGTCAAATTCAAATACATTCAATTTACCAAACAATTGAATGTCCAGATAACACGATATGTAAACATGACAAATAGAACATATAATAAACAACTGTATGTATTTTTTGACCTTTTAATTAGTATATGTAAATAAGAATAAACGAAATAACTACCTATGAAACTACATTACCTTCTCTCCAATGTGTTAGTTGGTAACTTATACTGAGGGACTTATAAATATCAGACTAATTCTTGGCCTATTGGAGTAGTATAAAAACTTATTGTAACAGATGAACCTCTCAAACCAAGACTGACTGCCTTTTAAATTTGAGTTGTTTTTTGTTTGATAAAGAATCTACTTGTAACAAGTGTACATATAAACCTCTTAAAGCTAGACCGACTCTGGGTCTTTTATATTTGTGGGGTATTTGGTTGATAATCTCTGCATCCAACAGATGAACCTCTCAAAAGGAAACTGACTCTGGGCCTTACCTTTTACAATCGAAGAAAACAGAATTGGTAATCCATCTGCAGGTAAAAGATGTACTAGTACAAACGAAACTGGGATGAGTTTAGGAGTATAAGTAAAGAATTGAAGGCAACAGATGAATGCATGAACATCTCAAAATCAGACTGACTGGTCCTTTTTATAATTGAAGAGATTAAGTAAGAAAGGATCTCTCGCAGGTGTACATACGAGCCTCACAAAACAAAACTGTCGTGGGCCTTTTAAGGAAGTATTTGGTTATTTAAGAATTTCTACTTGTAAAAGGTAAACACATGAATCACTCAAAGCTGGACTGACTATGGGCCATTTAAAATTGAGTACCGGTATTTGGTTGGTGCCAAATATCTGAAACTGATGTGAAAAGATGAACCTCTGAAAATAAGACTGACTCAAGACAAAACTGAGGAATAGTTGGTAAAAAAGAATTTTCACATCGGCTTGTGACAGGTGAACACATGAACCCATCAAAACAGTATTTACTCTCGGTCTTTGATAGTTAAAGAGAAGTTAGAAAATCTCTTCTTGAAAAATAGTGTGAAGGTGAGCCACTGAAAATCCGACTGCGTCAGGACCCTTCACTAAGAGCATTTGGTAAGACGTCGACATGTGTACCTACTCCGGCGGTTATGCGCAGTAGTGTAGTTTACATGACATTGTCTATAGGCACTCGATGTCGGGACAAAAGAATTGTGTCATGACTGATTTGGTATCAAATTATACGATGGATACTGAATTTTACCATCTTATTGAAAAGGGGTTTCTGTGAGGATTTATCGAAGATTTGGGCTAAGTTCGACCAAATCAGTGATTCAAATGATCGAAGACAATTCTTTTGTCCTGACACCAAGTCCCAGTAACTTTGACTACAGTGCAACTGTCTCATTGGGATCCCAGTGAAATATTGATTTTTACGTGCGCAATAATGGTTTTCCAGTGGTTACAAATGGAAACTGATTCAACTGCAAAAACTTGCAAGCCAGATTGAAAGGTCTTGAGGTGACCGTTTTTTGTTGGTGTTGTGAAGAGTTATTTAGGAGCTGATTTTAATCAGAGTAGGAAGAGTTATACTTCCTTTAAATGTCCTCTATAATTGCATGAAGTTTCACGAATTTAGGACAAATGTATTGCTAAAAGAGAGAAATCAAAGAGTGACAATTCAAAAAGGGTAATAGTTAAGGTTATGGTTCTTACATAATACACTTCCTCTCAATATCACCGATCATTGTGTGAAATACAAATTGCATCATTTTTTAGTGCTATCCTCTAAGCAAGCAATATAGAACAAAATAAATCAGAAGGGAGATCACTCAAAATAGAACAAGACCAAGTTATGGTCCTTGCATGCTGTCTTATACAGAGGGACCTCTAAATACCAGACTGACTCTTGGCCTATTGGAGTAGTATAATAACTTATTTGAACAGATGAACCTCTCAAAACCAGACTGACTGCCTTTTAAATTTGAGTTGTTTTTTGTTTGATAAAGAATCTACTTGTAACAAGTGTACATATAAACCTAGACTGACTGGGCCTTTTACAGTTGAGGGGTATTTGGTTGATAAAGAATCTCTGCATGCAACAGATGAACCTCTCAAAACAAAACTGCCTCTGGGTCTTACCGTTTACAATTGAAGAAAACAGAGTTGGTAATCAATCTGCAGGTAAAAGATGTACTAGTACATATGAACCTGTCAAAAACTGGGATAAGTTTAGGAGTATTAGTTAGAATCGAAGTTAAACAGATGAACGCATGAACATTTCAAAACCAGACTGACTGGTCCTTTTATAATTGAAGAGAATTTAGTAAGAAATGATTTCTGGTACGTGTACGTATGAGCATCTGTAAACAAAACTGCCTATAGGCCTTATAAGGAAGTATTTGGTTATTTAAAAATTTCTACTTGTAAAAGGCAAACACATGAATCACTCAAAGCCGGATAGACCCTGCCCAGCAAACACATGACGTTGTATCAACGTTGGTTAGACGTTGGACTCCAACGTTGGATAGACGTTGGATTTTAGTTGTATATGAAAGTTTTTTTTAGACGTCAGAACCCGACGTCAATCCAACGTCAATAATGACATAAATCCAACATCTTTCAACGTACACACATCTACTTTCCAACCAATTCCAAACTATTTTTCAACGTGATTCCAACCAGTTTCTAACATAATTCCAACCAGTTTCCAATGTTATTCCAAACAATTACTGACAATTCCATACAGTTTTCAATTTACATACATAGTCAAACTATGACTTACATTTGTGCAAACAATTCTCAATAAAAAGACAACTAAGAGCTCTGCATTTCAAAAATGTTTATATTCTTTATTAAAATATAATCATAACAAGCAATATAACAAAATGTAAAAACTGCTTGCTTTATCCATCAAAAACAATTTAACTATATAAAAAAAAAAAACATCTCATTTTTTGTCCATAACAAATAATAAAACTACATGTACTTTATTCTTTTCAAATCAATTAATAGTCTTTGTATGCTATAACAAAAAGTAGCATCCTACACTATGAAATATGTGTATTTTACTCTATATTTTTTTCTTTGAAAAACAGGTCGAGCTTTATTCCCCTATGGTGCGTTTTGAGCTTCTTGGTGGCCAAGACTCGACTTCATACCCTTTCCTCCGCGCCTGTCTGGAGCATACTTCACGCAATTTGCAATGGCCATGCCAACATCTTGTTCTGTTGTAGTCTTTTGTTTTCATAGTACTTGCTGGATAAAAATAAATATAAATAAAATTGAAGTAATTATCTATATCTATAACATTTCAGCTATGAATTAATAATATGTCATAGAATAATTATGAGTAATTACTTAGAGCTCAAATATCCAAGTTTATTTTATGTATGTAAAATATATGCAAGTTGTAAATTAGTGAGTCATCCATAATTCCGTTTTCTTACCCCATAATTCCGTTTTATTACCTCTTAACAAAAAGATTATCAAAACATATGTACTAACTGTGCATTAAAAAAATACGAAATTCAAACAAAGCACTTTTCGTGCATATGTAAACTTGCAAAATATATATTTACGTTTTTGTTCTATAAATATGTCGTCTTGAATCCTAAGATATTTAATACAAAACCGATATTCTTTCTTTCCACGTTTTGAATCTCAACGGAAGCGCCTTTGTTCAATTCGAGACGGTGTAGCCTCGTTTTGAAATCGTCTTTTAAATTCCGTCTTTTTTTCAATTATTCTCACAAGTTTAATGAATATACCCATTTTAAGCTGTATAAACTTGAAATATCTTCGGCTGTGTATGTAATATGGAAAAATTATGTGATGGTATTTTTTTTTTTTAATCGCCACCTTGCGAGGTTAAAAAGTAGAACAAAGGGAATTAACCATGTCAAGACTGATTACTCGAGACCCGACATAAATCCAACGTCCAGGCGATGTCGGATGACAACGTCGATACGATGTCGCAAATCCAACGTCGTGTCGACGTGAAATGTAGTCATTTGACGTCGCGACATAAAATCAACTTATATCCGACGTTGATCCAACGTATGGTGTTTGCTGGGTGGGCATTTTAAAATTGAGGAGTATATGGTTGGTGACAAATATCTACTTAAACTGATAACAAGTGAAAAGATGAACGTCTAAAGATAAGTCTGGCTCAAGACTATTTACAATTGAAGAGTACTTGGTTAAAAAGAATCTATATCGGCTATAAAGGTGAACACATGAACCCCTCAAAACCAGACTGATTCTGGGCCTTTGATAGTTAAAGAGAAGTTAGAATATCTCTTCTTGAAAAATAATGTGAAGATGAGCCGCTGAAAATCTGACTTCATCTGGACCTTTTACTGAAGAGCATTTGGTAAGACACGTGTATGGCGGTTATGCGCAGTGGTATAGTTTACATGACATTCTCAATAGGCACTCCATATCAGGACAAAAGAATTGTCATGACTGATTTGGTATCATATACGATGGATATTGAATTTTACGATCTTGTTGAAAAAAGGTTTCTGTGTAGATTTATCGAAGATTTAGGCTGAAGTTCGACCAAATCAGTTATTCAATTTATCGAAGACATAATTCTTTTGTCCAGACAACGCTTGCCAGTAACTTTGATTACAATCCAACTGAGTCATTGGGATCCCAGTAAAATATTGATTTTTACGTGCGCAATTATGGTTTTCCAGTGGTTAAAAATGGAAACTGATTCAACTGCAAAATTGAAAGGTCGTGAGGTGTCCGTTTTTTGGTGATGTTGTGGAGATATTTAGGAGCTGATTTTAATCAGAGTAGGCAGAGTTATGCCCCTTTGAATGCCCTCTATAATGCGTGAAAATTCATGAATTTAGGACAAAAGTTTTGCTAAAAGACAGAAATCAAAGAGACAATTCAAAAAGGTTAGTACTTAAGGTTATGGTTCTTACATAATACACTTCTTCTCAATATCACCCATCATTGTGTGAAATATCAGTTGAATCACATTTGTTTGAGTGCTATTCTCTAGGCAAGCAATATAGAACACAATTAATTAGAAGAGATATAACTCAAAATAGAAATAAGACCAAGTCAGTATTGTTCTTGCACACTGTACTTCCTCTTGGTGTTCTTTATCAGTGCGTGAAACAATAATATAACCCCTTTTACAGTATTTTTTTCGGACAAGCATTTAAAAAAAAACGACAAGATGTACAATTAAGATTATTAAAGGTCGGGACAAGGCAGAGCAAAGTATTTAAAGGAAGAAAATATAAAATTGAGCAAGCTAGAGTTATGGCCCTTGTACATGGCACTTCCTCTAAATGCTCTTCATCATTATGTGAGATTCTAACAAATTCCCCTCAACAATGTTAGGGTTGTGTTCCGGACAAAAGTGACACGGACGGAGACCGTTATGCTTGGAACAAAGATTCATTTAAAGTGTAGCCTTGACATTTTATGTTAAAGACATAGATGTTGCAGGCGACACGTCATCTTGATGTGCTAAAAACATGTGCCGAACTATTTAAAATCCTTCAATGCATAAGTGTGACCTTGATATTTGAAGTAAGAATGTGGGAGCTGCACACGAAATGTCGTCTTGATACGCTGAAAACTTGTGCCACATGAGAATCCTTTCATGAACGGCAAAGTGACAGCTCAGACATGAAAAATTGAAGGACGGGCAGACCTACGTACATACGGACAGGGCGATTTTTATATGTACCTACGGGTAATAAAATATACTATTATTAACATGTACTTGTAGTAGGCGAAAACGAGTTTTCAAAAGCAGTATATCAATGCAATGTTGCTGAGTTCCTAGTTAATAACAGCTGAGCACGTTATAAGACGTTTACGTTCCTATCTGTTGTTTTTCAGTGGGGCAAGGGACACATCTTGAATACTGTATATATATAATCTATTGTAAGTATTTATGAATTAATGACCCTTTTCATATAATATACTTCCGTTTCCCTCGACTTTATATAAAATGTGTACGCATTAGTCTTATCTAGGCTATTTAAAGAACATTACGAAATTATTCAATTTTCAGAAAATAAAATCCAGATTTTCTATTTTTAACACATCAATGTGATTTTTCGAGAGATCATTACACGAGTTAAACCACATGGGAATACAGCGGATTTGAGAATTTCAGCAAAAGGTAAACGCTTTAATACATTACTTACAAAACTGATTTCTGCGCTCTTAAACTAAACCGTATATATTTTTATGGGATGGATGACACAACAACATATTTGTTTCCTTTGTTCCTCCTATTGTTTAATACACAAAATAATGGTGCGAATGATAATTATTATAGGTCTTTACTCTTATCACAATGCCTCTTGTCTGGTTTTGTTAATATTCATTTTATATTTAAAAAATTCCCCCATTTACAGTTTTATTTCTTTTCTTTTTCTTTTTTTTTTAAGATTGATAAAATTGGTGTCAGGACAAAAATATATGTCTTCGGTCGTTTGAATGACTGATTTGTCTCGAAGTTTCCTTTTATTTTCGTTGTTTTTTTAAGTTGGACAAGGGACAAATCTTGAACACTGTATTTATAAACTATTGTAAGTATTTATGAATTAATGACCCTTTTCATATAATATAATTCTCTTTCCCTCGACGTTATGTATATATAATGCACTATATTTATATGCATTGGTCTTACCTAGGTTATTTAAAGAACATTACGATATTATTCAATATTCAGAAAAAAAAAATCCAGCTTTTCTTTTTTAACAAAAGGTAAACTCTTCAATACATTACTTACAACTCTTAAACTAAACAGTATATTTTTTAATGGGATGGACGACATAATAACATATTTGTTTCCTTTCTTCCTTTATTGTTTTAATCTACAAATAATGGTGCGGATGATCATTATTACAGGTCTTTACTCAAATCACAATGCCTTCTTGTCTGGATTTGTTGATATGCATTTTTGTTGTTGTTGTTGTTAAAGATTGATAAAACTGGTGTGTCCACCTGACTCCTTGTCCATACTCTCGGTGTCCGGACAAAAGTAGTATTTTTCGGTCGTTTGAATGACTGATTTGGTCGAACTTCAGCCCAAATTTTTGATAAATTCTCAAAGAAATCCTTTCTAGACAAGATCGTAAAATTTAATATCCGTATACAAAGATTTGGACTGTAGATTAAATCAGTCATTCAAACGATCGAAGATGTAAATCTTTTGTCCTGACAACGAGTGTCTATAGTTCATACATTTAAATAAGCATGTTAGCCAAGAATTTACGATTATCTTCATCGCTGGAAAATTTCTGATTTAATAATTCATTATATTTTAGTTACATGTATTTAAATACCTCTAAGTACTATTAACTATAAATTTAATAATTTATACACATAAAATAAGAAGAAATAAAATGTTTGGTTTGCTTTTATTGGAGTTTAACGCCAGTTTTAACAGCTAAGATCATATTCCGGTGGTCAGTCCACCTAACAAGTGTTCCTGGGTATCCAACCAGTTTACTAACCAATTTCTCCTCAAGTGACTGACTACTTCTTCAATATAGAAGCATTGTCTAAAATAAATTATCACGGAGAAAGTTTGCCAGCCCTGATGGGGGAGACATAAAAAGAAACTCCCGACATGAGCGATGCCGGGTACAAATATACTAAATGTATACTATACGACAAACACAAAAGCCACAAAAGCAACCTTTTTTGTGGAAGCGGTAATTTGACCTGGAATTTCTCCATATTTCATGTAACTACAATTGTTCATTGCGTGTATGATGTAATAGGAAACCTGAGTAAATGCATGTAAAAGGGCAACGTGCATAAACAGTGTTTGTACAGACGTGTTCTTACAGTTTATATCTAGCCAGTAATTTTATTTTTGTCACCTGATGTATAATGATGATTAAATGCTCAATTTCTCGTGTATTGATGGGAGCAAAGGGCTACACTGTAAAGCCTCGTTCTCACTGGCCCGGACTGATTGTTTTAAACATTAAAAATGAAAATGTCTGTGGGGCGGGCGGGGGGCGGCAAGGTACTAATCTTGAACACTGTATTCAGTAACTAGTATAAGCATTTATAAACTAATGTCATTTTCATAAAATGCACTGTTCTATGCTACTTATAGAACATTATTCAATTCTCAGAAAATGAAATCCCAAATTTTCTATTTTTAACGATTCAATGTGACTGATACACTGTACATTTTCCAGAGATCATTACATGAGCATAAACCACTGGAGCAGACAGCGGATTTGAGAATTTTAAGTAAAGGTAAATACTTCCATACGTTGATAACAAAACTGATATCTTCGCTCTTCATTTGTTCCTTTATTTTTTAGTCTTCAAGATCATTATTATAGGCAATTACTCAGATCAAAATGCCTTCCTGTCTGAATTTGTTCATATGCATTTATATATTTCATAAAAATAATACATGCGCCTACTTACTCACTTATTTACACTTACTTTTAAAAGTCTCTTCACAATGATTGATAAAACTGGTGTGTCTACCTTTCATACCAAGAACTTAACATTTGTGAGCTTTAATTTCATTGATGGAAAATTTCCGATTTAGTCATTAGTACACTTCATTTACATTTTTATAAAATGCCTAAAGAGACTATTTACTGTTAATGTAATAATTTAAGTAGAAAAGACAAACAAAAACAATGCCATTAATTGAGGTTTTGGCAAAAATATACTATTGCTGATTATAAAATCGGTTGATCTTTCCTAATCACAAGATTTCAGTATATAAAGGTCATTTAAAAGCGTTATTTTTTTTCTTTCTCATCGCAGGACATAATTATACAGCTACTCTAACACAATGGCAAACACAAAACAAACTTTTTTGTGGAAACGATAATTTGACCCTGAATATGGGAAACCAGCTCTCTACATATTTTATGTAACCACAGGTGTAAATTGCATGTGTGACGTAAGAAATAAATAGATTATTGACTGAACTGATTATTGACTGAACTGTCAATGCTATTTTGCAAAATTTCACAGGCCGTGAATGCTGTTTTCGGAAAATTGCTGAGATTACATACTGGAAATTTATCATACACAAAGAAGTTCTTTAACAGGAAAATACATGCCTGTAAAAGGGTAGCGTACGTGCTGTAGTTTCTGTACTGACATATTATTACAGGTCTTACAGTTTATTTCTTGCCAGTAGGTTTATTTTTGTCACCTGAAGTATAAGTACAGGTTAGAATATATTTTGAATATTCTTCGTAAATAAGAAAGCTGAAAGGAGGGAGCGAAGCTCTAAACTAGAGAGCCAAGCATGCCCTAAATCGCTCACTGATTTATCAGCATCGCTGATGTAAGGGACAGGAGGGTAAGGGAAATTTAAAGCCATGGGCGAATTATCATGTGCTTAAATTACCATATAATGCTAAACAATTTAATCAAACTACATAAGTAGTATAAACGTCGTGGTGCACGGGACCTCAGTAGAGGTCATTTGTGAGGTAATAACCTCAAATTGAGGTCCCGTGCACACCACATAAACCTCAATTGAGGTTTTGAGTGTTAATCCAACCCCAACTGTAACGCAATACGTGCGTCAAAAATTCAGAATTCTTCAAGTACACCGGGACGTAATTGCAGTCACCTGGATCAAATTTGTTGACAATATTGCTGTATAATGTTACATACCTCATTATCTCGCAAATGTTTCATTTTTATGCCTCATTAAATCCTTTACTATTATACAAGTAAAGTGTCATACATTTGAAATAAAGCCTTCAAATGTCTCTAGAATTATCTATAAAACACAATATACAGGTGTTTTTATCAAATCCTAAAATAGCCCGAGAAGATTTTTTTTAACGAAACCTTGGGACAATTTTCTTCAAAATTGCGAAAGGTAGTACAGTCGACTCCGCTTATAACGAAGTCAATGGGACATTCAAATATCGTTCGTTATATCCGAAGTTCGCTAAAAGCGAAGTAGCAACAACTTTCGCGGACTTGTTTAGGTGGACAAATTTGCCGTGAAAAAGCATACCTGTCACCGGTCACTTGTGCAATCGGTATTTACGGCAGCGGTAATTTTATGCGGGGCAATTTATTGTACACTATATTATGCACATGCATTTGATTTATTGTAAACAAAAGTTTCACAGTTTATATGCATAATTTATACATGTATTTAATTCAAACAAAATGTTGAACTACTTGAGGATTCGTTTAGGCATTGTCTATAAACGTTACATGCGAAAGAAATCAGTTATTTTGGATTGTTTTCTATTCTCATTTAAAGCTTCAAGAACTCCAATTTCAGTGTCCAGGGAAATCGCCTTTCGTTTATTTCCAGTTTTTGATGGCGTTGCCATTTTTACACTGTAATTTTACAAAATCATTTAATACTAGCGAAGCAATTATTGCAATACATGTAGTTTGTGAGAACTTTTTATCAAAATCTTTATTCCCTGAAGGCATAACTTACCTGTGCAATCACTCGATTAAATAATTATCGGATAGTGGTATTTATGTACTGATCATGAATCGAGCGCATCCCGATTTTCAATTATGACAGTTCGTTTCAACCTAGGAAATTTACGTTTTTGTTTCTCCATTTGGGACTGGAAAAAAATGGTTCGCTATAGCCGAGGAAATTAACGTGTTTTTCTCCGTTTGGGACTTGAAAATGGTTCGCTATAGCCGAATTCGTAATAAGCGAGTACGTTATAAGCGATGTGAGTTAACATAAAATAAAGAAGGAATCGGCCTGGGATTTCAGAATTAGTTCGCTATAGCCGATAATTCGTTATAACCGAGTTCGTTATAAGTGGAGTCGACTGTATGTGCTTTGCAAAAAATGTTATATGAAAAAAATCTTTATTCAAAATCATTAACAATATAAAACAACTCTGATCAACAGTTGATATGTTAATGTTATAAGTAATATAATATGCATTTCTGATAATGATTATACAGTTATATGCAATATATTTTTAAAAATGTGCACTCATTATTTTAGAAGCAGATTGAGGAGGACAGAGCAAATGATGCTTTAAGCACAAAGGATTATTATAAAGACTTATGTGAAAATGAAGATGAAGTTCAAGATTTAAAAAGATATGTTTGTAAAACATATACCCCCTCCTAGCGCCTTATCCGTAGAGGAAGTCATAAAAGTATAGGAAAGTAGAAGGACAGGGACTTGTGTCAGTACATTAAAGGGAGGATGACAGGGGCTTCTGATATCAAAAGCTATTGGGCATGGCAATTAGATGAATTAGAGGAACTGTAGATTATGTCAATGACACTTTGGTTATAAAATGTATGAATTTCAATTACTGCAGAACATGAACGAGTATTGGAACTACAGGGTATGTAGGTAGGTAGTAATGTGGGAAGATGGGTAGGTAGGAAGTTTTGAGGCAGCAAGGCCCAAGGGTTCTCCAGTTATCAATCAGAATCTGCTTTCCTCTTTATAGTGTATGGTTACAATGACAAATAGCAAGTCTGTGTAGCCAATGCCTGAGGGTTCTCTAGTTATTGATTAGAAACCATTTCTCTGTTAATGTTCACTCTGACCTTGAACATCAACCAAGTGATCCCAATATTGACATATGTCATCAACAGGTCATTATCAACCAGCATTGCAAGTTTAAGGACACAATGTCCAAGCATTCTCTAGTTACTCATCAGAGACCATTTTTCAGTTAATGATCAATATGACCTTAACCTTTGATCTAGTGACCCTAAAAACTTCAGAAGTGTTCTACTGGCCATTACCACTCTGCCTATAATGTTTTAGGAAGCTTGGGCACAGGTATGCTATAGTTATTGATCGGAAACCGTTTTGCTTTTCAAGGTCACTGTGACCTTGGCCTTTGGCCTAATGACCAGAAAATCTAAAGAGGCATTTATTGGTGATGACAACCCTACATACCAAATTTAAAAAACCTGTGCCCAAGGATTCCCCAGATATTAAGTAGAATCCGTTTTACTTTTCAAGGTTACTGTCACCTTGGCCTTTGACCTAATAACTCTAAAACCTACAGGAGTCATCTACTCGTCATTAGAAACCTACAAACCAAGTTTGAGGAACCTGGACCAAAGCGTTCTATAGTTATTGATCGGAAATTGTTTTGCTTTTCAAGGTCACTGTGACTCTTGACCCAATAAAAATGATCGTAGATATCTTCTGGTCATGGCAAAACTACTTACTAAGTTTGAGGAAGGTGGGTCCAAGAGTTCTGTAGTCATTGTTAGGAAACCGTTTTGCTTTTCAAGGGCACTGTGACATTAGCCATTATCTTAATGACCTGAAAAACTATAGGGGTCATCTACTGTTCATTACTGATCTTCCTTTTAAGTTTTGAGGAACCTGGGCCCAAGTGTTCTATAACAATTGTTCGGAAACCATTTTGCTATTCAAGGTCACTATGGCCTTGGCCAAGGGTTCGCTACATACTGATTGGAAATGACCTGAAAAACTCTAAGAGTCATCTAATGGTCATGGACAACATTCTATAGTTATTCATTGGAAACCGTTTTGCTTTTCAAGGTCGCTGTGACCTTGGCCTTTGACTTGGTGACTATAAAACTATAGGGGTCATCTACTGGCCATGACCAACCTACACACCAAGTTTGAGGAACCTGGGCTTAAACGTTCTATAGTTATTATTAGCTTTTCAAGGTCACTGTGACATTGGCCTTTGATCTAATGAACTGAAAAACTATATGGGTCATCTACTGGTCATGACCAACTTACACACCAGGTATAAGGAAAGTAGGCTCAAGGGTACTCTACATACTGACTGGAAATGAAGTGTCTACCGACCGACCTACCGATCGACAGACATTTTCAAAACAATATGCCCCCTTATATTCGATGGGGTGGGGGGCATAAAAAGCAGAAACAAATGTTAACAATGCAAGCAGCAATAACACAACCACACTCTGAAAATGACATAAATACCTCAGATGAGGAAAATAATCAATAAAAATGTGAGTAGTGTATTCATATAATTCAGTTTAATACTTTTTAGAAAAAAAAAACATCTCATATAACAAGTATTTTTTGTTTGTTTTGGGTTTTATGCCGATTTCAACATTCAAGGATGAGTCGCAGAAGATGCACCTACAGTGCAAAGTCAACAGTATCTTTACAAGACGACATTTTAAAACCTACCTCTGAAAGCGCGTCTGATACCAGTGACAATGACAATATTTCTGTAAATTCTGAGGACACTATGGATATTGATCCTTGCGAATAAATAATACAGCCTTTGACCAGTGTCAATCGCAGTATCAAAACGACGTGAATGAAGCTATGGAAGAAGCAATCTGATTAAAATTAACTCCTAAATAACGCTCTGCTAACCGTAGTTAGATCGGGTACTTCAGTCAGATTATGTAGATACCAATATAAGTTAAAGCGAAGCTAAAGAAAATGTCTTTGAGGGTACGAAAAGCGCTTATTGACAGTTTTGCTACTAAACTTATATGGTTCGACAACATGAAGAAAGATCCAATAAAAAAGACCGTCAGCTATCCTATTGCAACAGAAGACTACGAAGATGATGAAGCTTTAAAATATGCCATTCTTAAGCGGAAATTCTTTTTGAGAAAGTCTTAGAAAATTATGCTTCTCCCCAAGTGGTAGAAAAAGATATGATAGCAGAGTAAACTTCTGAGTAAAAGTGTTACAACTGAGATGCGACAAAGTACGTCAGAATTAAATTTGAATATTGACTGAAAGAATTCTATAAGAATGGAAACATAACGTACATGTGTAAACAGCTAAAGTCAGACTTAAAAAATGAAACAAAGTGATCTGTGTGTTATTTGTGTTGTTTGTGCTATTTTTTATTGCATTGTTTCAGGGTTTATATGAGTTGAATTATACCGAAACAAAAAAAGGTGCAATTCGACATCTAGCGGCAGAAAAAAATGTTTTGTCTCAAAATATTATTAAAATTTGCAAGTTTCTTTTATTCAAGAAAGACATGTCTGTATATAGATGGTATTTAGAGAAAGAAAATAAATAAAGCAAGTGTACGAAAGTGTTGCATCAGATATTAAGTTTTCATAAAATCTTCCCAAATTTATAAATAATTGTTTAAGTACACAATCATCGAGTCTGTTCCATTCAATTCCCTAAAACAGAATGATTTCGTTTGTTTTATCGATAGATAATAAATAAACTTTATCATCTGAATAACAGTTTTTTGTAATTTTGAAAATTCTGTATTTTTCAAGTGGATAAAACTGATTTTAAATTTAAGTCAAATAATAACGAGAGTAAAGGGAAATTATGGGAGTTCAATAATAATTTCATTGCAAACATTGTAAAAAAATTAAAATGATGAACTAATAGCTGTATACCTCAATTCCTATTGCTATTTCACTCAGTGTCTCCTGCTGGAGTACTCTGTTTCTATTGCAAGGGGCATGCACCTTGATGAGCTCTACCCGCCAGACCTCCTTAGAGGTCACGGGGTCAAAGGTCAACACCCCTTCTCGGGGGCATGGCGTTCATTTGAACGTAGCGCTTGTTTTGTTATGAAACACAACTACACATTTTTGTCTGTAAAAATAATACCCCGTTACTCACGAGGTATATATTTTGTTTATATTGTAATTTTTGAAACAGTGTTGCTTAGCTTAATGGTTTAGCTTGCAACTCTTAATTTGCTAACTGCAAGGGTATGGGATCAAATCCTGTTAAAATCAAACAAAATTTCTTCAGTTTTCATTGTGTATAAAACTTTCATTTTATATTTTTCCATAACATAATACTTCTTTAATTTCAAAGAAAAACATTTTTATGCTATATTCTGTGCAATCGCTTTATGATGAATATCTACATTCTAATATTGTGTGCTCTACTTTCAGGACAACAGGAAAAAAAATAAAGCATGGAAGGATATTGCTCCGTAATTTTGTTTGTCTTGGGACTCTTCTCAGCAATTGTTGGTGTGGTATTCGACTGGATAAACTTTGATGAAATGCTTAAAACAAAAGACATTGTTGAACAAACTGGGAACAAAAAATGTGATGTCGCAATCAATGCGTATCCATGGATTTTCATGTCCATTTTGATTCTCAAAATGGTACTGTGTTGCTTTGAATACTATTACTGTGTACGATCGATTTGTAAAGGTGGTGAATACAATAAATACGACACATATGCCTTGGTTTTTAATGTTCTTACCACTTCATGTGTGGCAGGTGACTTAATGCTCCTAGTGGTATTCTCATATCATTGCCTCCGCGATGACCAGACAGTTTTCAACACTCTCAGTCGTGACGAACGTGATGATTTCCTTGCGGGCTTTTTCGGGACTGCTGGGGTAATTTTCAACTTGACGATCAGAAAGAATATTGTAAACGTAATAAAATTTTTGTTCTGCTGTTTTACCAGCTCAAAGGACGCAGGCAAATGTTACAAATTTTTGTCATTCATTACTATTTTTCTTGTTCTGTTGTGTTTCTTTCTTGCAGTGGCATTGCTAACTAAACTTGTATGATCGGAACAGCAGGTGCTGAAACGTAACATTGTTAACAGTTTTATTGATTAGATTATTGTTTTGATTACATAGCTAATATAAACTATATAAACGAAATATTTAAAAAGATATTACCCATAAACAGAATTGTTGCGTTATATTCATATTTTGAGAGTTTGCACCTTGGTTAGTTTAAATGGTAACAGGTCAAAATTAAGTGACATTTCTGTCAGATTGATTTAAAATATTCACGTTAGTTATTGAAGGAAAGATTCGTTTTTTTTTCGTTCGTATTACACTCTGTCTTTTTGCTAGCATGTACTGTAGAAATTGTTAAGTGAATTGAAGATATATGTAATGATAAAGTTTATAGAAGTATAACTGTAATCTATGTTATTACTTTGTAACCACTTTCAGCAGTAGAAAAGAAATCAGACTTCTTTTTTTTTATTGAAGTTAATTTTGGAATATGATAAACCTGTTCACCATTGTTTGTGCTTAATAATAATACTAAGAAGAAGAAGAATCTTGACATTCGTCAAGGATGGTACCACTTTGCCATGTCAAAAATAAATGTATAACTGCACCGAAGGTACATTTCACATATATCCAACGTAAAAGTAAAAGAAGTCTTTATTATTTTAAATGTACACTGAGTCTGTGTTTACAGCATTTACCTAATCGTCATATATCTTCGTCATTTTGACCACAAATATATCGCTGTTGAGGACCACTTTTTTTCGTGCAACATGTTTGTAGATGTTGTAAAATAATGAAATTGTTCTGTTAGTGTCAATTTTAATCGTAAAGGATGAGATAAATGTAACAAGGCAGACTGAGGGACAGCTAAATCCCCTTCCGCAGCGGACATGAATGTGTACTTCTTGACCTTTAACCAACCAAGACCTTGGTGTTGTGCCATGCATATTATAAGCACATAGTCTCATGATTTGTGCCAAGTTATTTGAAATCTTCCATAACGTCAAAAAGTTATGGAAAACATTTAACCTTGGCCTTGGGGGTAGCAACCTGGATGTTGGGTTCTGCACATCGTGTCATAGTGGTGATCATTTGTGCAAAGTAATTAAAAAAACTTTTTGTAAGCCAAGTTAGTAAGTTATAGAGCAGACGTGAAATGTGGATATTTGACCTTTAAGTGTGACCTTGACCTGGTGGGTAGCAACCCAATTATTGCGCTCTGCACATCGTCTCATAATGGTGATCACTTGTGCCAAGTTATTTCAAAAATGTTTCAGCAGTTTAAAAGTTATGGAGCGGACACGAAAGTGTTACGGACGGACAGACGGACGGACTGACAGACGGAGGCCATTCCTATAATCCCCTCCCCGCTTTGCGGAAGGGGATTAATTAGGAAATGTTTTCTATTTTCTTGCACAACAGTGGATGTTGGCACATAATAATAAAGAAAGACAACAACGGAAAGACGTGAACAAGGAAAAAGATGTAAGCATCAACCGGCTTAAGTATGACAGTGCCTATACGTATAAACTTGCACCAATGGGGAACATTGGTGGATTATCTACCCTGAATACTTTCTGAAATCACATTGGTCCTTCCATTTGGATTCTTCTGCTTTTATCGCTATTTTCTCTTTTGGTATAGTGATAATTAAGCCTAATTATTTGCAACAATGGTAGTCAGATTACACATTAAGTTTAGCAACATGTTTTGTTAACACCATTATCTTTCTTTTTTGATAATCCTGACTTTTTATTTAATATATAAGTGACAATTTTCACAACTAAAAGTTAAGACCTTTACAATCAGAAACAAGGATAAAGTCAGAGGATTCCAACTGAAAGGACCAATGTACTATTTGGTCTACCTTTGATGTTATCTGAGTAAGGGAGATACTTTTCCATGAGGAATGGCCCTTGTTTTAAATTTTCGCGTTTCATTAAACTGTAAATAACGTAAGTATCGTAACTTAGAACAAGAAAGACGAACTTAAACCAAATATTGCCAGGAAAGACAAACTCATAGATGAAGGATCAAACTACTATGCGAAATCTCCGTAACTAATGATGAGTTCTTACAGCGGGTTTCAGAACGAGGCCTTTCGCGCGGTCATTAAACGACAGGTCAAGCTTTCAGCTGAGATAGATTTTATTTACGTTCGGCTTGGACAAACATTTTTGTTGTTGTTATTTTGACAAGAGGATGAACAGTGTAGCAATACCACGTGACTGTGACGTCAAGAAAGGCATCAAAACCAAGACAAAACTGTCGACATTGGCTCCTCCTGAAAATAGAAAATTACCCGTAACTATTTCATTTCTTTATCGATTTTAACGGGACATGTGTGTCAGTCTAAGGAGAAAAATATAAGCTTTCCATGGAATAACTGGATCTCCATCAGCAGCTGAGTCGTTTTATCAAGCAATGCGTGAAACCTCGCATACAAACAAATTCAAACTTTTCACGCAGTGCTTAAAAAAAGTAATTTTAATTTGCAATAAATAAAAATAGTGTTTTTTTTAAACCGTGAATTCTGTAGTATTATTTTGGTTGGTTTTATTTGTGTATGTGTGTGTGTGTATGTGTGTATGTGTGCGTTTTGTTTGTTTGCTTGTTTTTCCCCTTTTTTGTTTATTTGATGTTTTTTTAAAGAACATAACGGCTGAAGATATATTTTATTTTTATGATAATTTTCAAAGTATATACTCGAAAATCTGTACCTTATAATTATAACTTCTATATTAGCTAGCATTCCGTCTGTATAGTATTTCTTCAATTTCTTGAATGCTCTGCGATTTTATGATTTATCTGTTGTATTTTCTCATTGTAGAAACTATTTTCGTTGTTAAAGCTAAAATCAGACGAGAACGCAGACAAGTGTGAGGTGAGAATTACTCGCAAATGAAATCCTGTCATGTTTCCATACATCCTGCATGGCATGGAACTAAAATCCACCGATACCGCTAAATTCTAAGGGGTTACAATTAGTAAGGACTTAAACTGGACTAAACATATTAATAATATTTCCCCCAAAACCAGTAACTCTCTTAAATTCATCAAAAGAAATGTTCAGACCACAGATAAAAAGGTCAAAGAGAAAGCTTATAACACCTATGTCCATCCACTGCTCGAGTATTGCTCAACCATCTAGCACCCTTGGCAAAGGTACCTCTTATACAAAGTCGAAAAAGTGCAGAGTTCAGCAGCACGGTTAATTTTTAATGACTACAACTATACAAGCAACACCCTTAACTGGCAAACCTTAAAACCTTAAAACAACGGCGCATACATTCCTCCCTCATATATTTCTATAAAATCCACACTGACCTGGTGCGCGTAGACGATAAAGACCTTACTCCAACTAGAAACCTGAACTACCTAATATTCCACAGTCTCGGACCCAGTACCACATGAACTAATTTTCCCCTCGAACAATTAGACTTTGGAACGGGGCCTTAAATAAAATATTGTTTCCCGTCCCGCGACCCATGCCAGTTTCGGTAGGGTAGGTAGGAAAGTAAAATACTTTTTTATCTAAGATATTTTTTATTGATAATTTATATTTCTGAATTATATGGTTTTCAAAGAAACAGAAATTGTGAGTGCTTAGCATCTGTTTAAAGTTAAGAACCAAAGCTGGTTCGTTCTTACAGATATATTTTACATTCTAGCAAAAAATATGACAGAAACAGCCATTTCGGTCTATCATGCAGAGACACCGCTTCAGCACAGCATGTCTGTCAGTCTGTGTTGGTCTAGTATCAACCATTAGGCAAGGTATAGATGGGCTCTGTACTCTCATAACAGGTAAATTTATATGCAAGGAGCAGGAAGTTCAAATACACATTACATGTTATGATTTTATTTTTATCTTAAACAAATAAATCCTGGAAAAGTGTTAGGTAACAACAGACAGACTGGATCTTATTGACCACTATAAACAATGTTATGGGTATACAATTTGATAACAGCTTGAATGTTTTTACTTTACAAATCAAACGTTCAATAGATATCTTGTGTTTATCAATTTTACTTGTGCATGAAGTGTCTGCGATAGACATCTGTCTACCTGAAACAGAAAATGGCTGTATGTTCAAACCTAACTCCTCAATTTCTTTATGAATGTTAAAACCCTTATCCACCATAATAGCATCACCATCTTTTATATATCCTTTTGATTTTAAAAACTTTCGTGTGTCATAAAATCGTGACTCCTCAGTGATTGCTTTATCTGATATGGAACCAGTAAAAAGTTCAAAAACAGACATCAAGCACCCATTTGGATCACATCTAATTAGCCCTTTAAGGTTGTAGTCACTATATAACTGACACTGGGTACTTGTGTTTTACTTCTGTACCATCAATAATAAAAATTAATGTTAGAATGTCCTTTTTTATATAATTTAGGCATAAATTATAACATATTGAGGGCTCAACGCAAAACTGTCGTAAATCAATTTTCTTTCAAAAATCTTTTTTTCGCATTGTTTGTATCCTTTATGTGTTACTTATAGGGTCATAAAATATTTCTTTTAAATTCCACATACATCAGTTTGAAAATGGTAAGTTGGCAAAATGTTGTATCTCACTGTAGTAATTCTTTGTTGTGAAACACTAGTAACTTGAGTTACATGCAGTGTTGCACAACAAAACATGTGATATGATGTCATCAAAAAAAACTGTAGTAACTCAATTTATTCACAAATTTGACTGTGATGTCACAGTTACGATGTCATAATGCAAACAGTGATGTTACAGCATGAGTTTTTGTGAAGGTCAAGCAAGCTTTTTAGAAGTTCTTGGTGAATTACAGTTTACCGTACATTTTTGGATGAAGAATGAAGCTGTAGATGGTGAGTATTCATTTTTTTTTATTATTTTAGTAATTATTTTAAAGGCACACATGCATAAATAAAATTAATAGGTGTTAGATTGTCATCAACTTTTATATGTTTGTATTTGTTTCTGGGGATGGGGTGGGTTAATAGGGAGGACTGAAGTGGAAATTTTAACGCACAGGTTGGGGATCAATTTATGACGTTTCAAAAGTATTAGTGAAAAATAAAATTATGTCATTGTTTGTGTGGTGGAAGTTTGCTCTAACTATCCAGAATTTTGAAAGATTTTGTTATTAGAATTATTGGTCTTAACTGTTGGAAATTTGAAGATTTATAGCTATATATTATAATGATGATTGTGCAAAAATAAAAATGCACTACAACAAAATCCATTTATTTACCCAATTACAGTAGGTCTGTATTTGGCTAATCTGGCTTTCTTCATAATAGTATTAGCTTTTACTACAATAAAACTTTCTTCAATGGTTTCAGCATATTAGTTCACGCTGCAAGCATCGAGTCACCAGGGAAGTGAGAAGTTTAGAGGCAGAGGTAGGCAGTGTATGGTCAATTCTTTGTGCGCCATAATTGCTGGACTCTACATTCCCCAAAGATGCACTCAAAAGACAATGGATGACATACTTGAAAAGGGTGACAAACTTTATCTTGAAGTTAGCACAGAATCTGGCAATACATACTGGTCAACTGATGACATACCCCTTAAAGCTGATTTTAAGCACATTGTTATGGGAAGTTTGTTTCATAGAACTTTAATTTAGAGAGAAACAAGAGTGAACATCCTTTCTACACAGTTGAAGATGCTTTGCATGCCATTTTTCAACAAGACACTGCCAGCTGTATTTTCACAATGGGCAACAACCAGTCTTACTTTTCTTGTGCTATAATGAAAACTTAAAATACGTTCTATTTCTGTGATCCCCATAGTCGATGTACAACAGGAATGGCTACAAGAGATCGCTTGGCAACACTGACAGTTCATGAAAATGTCGAGCACATGTCTTTATTCATTAAGCAGTTGGCTAAAACAATATGTCCAAATTGTACTGATATGCCTTTTGAAATTGCAAGTCTGGAAGTTAGCAGTAAGCAACCAGGAATAGATCAGGCTAGTGACACAGACTCGGACGTTTCTGGTTTTCGTGATTTGAGTGATGAGAATACATGTAAATTATACCTTGCTGAAGAAAATGTTAAAGCAGTTATGTAGATGGATTGTTCAGATGTTTCAGATGTCATCAGTGCTTTTCTTGATGACAGTGATGATATTTGTGGTGGTAATGATGAAAATATTGATGATAGTGTTGATTCTTCTCTTTGTTGTTCAGTTTTAAATGGTGTATTAGAGGCAATGAATGAAGTACACACTTACTGCAATCCTTTGATGCTGAGGCATTTGATGATGTAAATAGTGTTGACAATGAAGATAGTGTATTTGATGTTGATGAAGTTTACACGGCTGAAATTTTGAAGGTTCAAGAATCACCTGATACATTAGAAACTGGTTGTCACATTGAAACCAATGACCATAATGCTGTTTATGATGTTTATGTTGAGCAAGCAGACTTGTTCGGTCCCATATACAGTCATTTCCAACTGTAGAAAGTCATTCTTGCAGGAAGATACCAAAAAGGAATACCTAATCTCAGAATTGAATGTCAGTAAAATGTATTCTCTTTTTAGAGAGTTGTGTGCTAAAAAATTTGTTGAACCAGTCTCGCTCTCAATCTACGGGTATATCTTTGATCATGAGTACAATATAGCATTCCTTCGGCTGATCAAAGATCAGTGTGATATATGTGTAGTCTTTAAAAATGCTACTGATGAACAAAGGGCTGGCCTGCTGAGTGATCACAAAATGCACATTGAAAACAAAATCTTGGTAAGGGAGAGCAAAAACAAAGACAAGCAGAGGGCTAAAACTGATGATAATTTAGTTTGTGTTTGTTTTGACTTAGGGGAGATTCTTCTTACTCCTCACAGTTTTGAAAGCTGTTTGTATTACAAGAGGCGCCTAAACACATTTAATTTCACAATGTATGACCTGGGTACAAAAGATGCACACTGATATGTTTGGAATGAGTCTATTTCAAAGAGAGGAGCCTGTGAAGTGGCATCCTGTGTATATAATTTTCTCAAAGAAAAATCCAAGGAAGGTAAGACCGAAGTAATTTTCTATAGTGTCAAATGCTCTAGCCAAAACAAAAAGAGGTACTATTTGACCATGCTCGGGTATTGTCTCCAGAGGTTTAAGTTTAAATCAATTACTCACAAATACCTAAAAAAGGGCATACCCAGAACGAAAATGTAGGCACATTTCTATATACACTACCTCACAGTGGGCAGCAACAATACGAGTTGCAAGGCGAGACAGACCATACCTGGTTAAGGAAATGTCTGTGAAAGATTTTTTTGATTTCAAACTTTTGTCTCAGAGTTTAAGAAACTTTGAAATAAATCAAGAAGGTGACAAAATTTATTGGAATAAAATCAAAGTCATTAAATTATTTGCAGAACATCCGAATGTGTTCTGCTATCAAACACACCACAATGGCCAGGTGTTTGAAGTTGACCTTTGTAAAAGAGTGAGAGCAAACATTCCTCATCCATGTTCTCTTCCACTGCCTCAACTTAGGCAAGATGGAATCCACATAAGTACAATGAAATTTGCTGATTTGATCAGCTTATACCAGAAAGGAATAACCCCTGCTGTACATCACCCATTTTACCTCCTACTTCCCCATGAAACCGAGTTAAAATAGGAACGTGTTCAGTACTATGACATTTATTGTCATTAACCCTTTACTCCATGTCTTATCACATGTGAGAACAGTGTAGATCGAGATCAGCCGGCACATCTATGCCGTCTGATCAAAATCTACACTATTCGCTTCTAGATAATGAATCAAAAAACTAACAGTGTAGATTCTGATCTGATGGCATGTATGTGCCGGCTGATCTGAGCTGATCTGCACTGTTCGGGCATGGACAACAGCCAAATCTCATGGAGTGAAGGGTTTAGTAAACAGTATATTTTTGTAATGTGTACCCAGGTAATTTTATGAAATGTTTTGCCAAAAATCTTAAGTACAGATCTACAAGGTGGACAAACTGGATAATTGCTGTTTTAAAATGTTTCATTGGGAGATAAAACTGTAGCACAAGCAAGCATTTTAAATCAAACTTACTAAACTGTAGCTGAACTGTTTTAAACATTTGAATTCTTATCATCAATTTTTCACAACAGTTGATTGCAGTTAATTTGCATCTGTTTTGGTACTTGATACATTTGATAAATATTTTATTGTATTAACATGAATAAGATGTTTTAGTTCTTTACTTTAAAAGAACTGGTTCAAAATTTAGGCATTACTTTATTGTCCGGTAAGAATTTTGTTAACTTTGTTAACTTTGTTCCTTATTTCTTTTTTTTTTTTTGTTAATTCTAGCATGAAAACAAGCACTTTACATCTCAAGATTTTACATTCAGTTTTGACAAATCTATTGCTATTTTGCTTTATGAAAAAAAATAATATGAACTCAGAAACAAAATGTAGTTGTGAATTTATGAAATAAATTTTAATTTTGCAAATATCTGAATATTGTCAATCATGCAAAAGCATTTAAGTTCTTTATTGAGAAAGTATACATTAAAGATATATTGTGTTTAAACATTTGTGTTTTTTATCTATTAAACAGATGAACAGGGAAAGTTAAATATGTGAGTAGTAAGTCAATTTTCTTTTGTCAAAAAGTTATGCAACAGTGTCGTAACTTGAGTTACGACACTGTTGCGCAAAATTAACTTCGACATTTTAAAACATTTGAAGTGGAAAACTGTCGTAAGTCAGAATTTTATCAGAATCATTTTTAAAGTTTACATTTGAAAAAAAAATCATTAACTTTATTGCTAACAGTTAAATATATTGTCATGAATTTCCATTAAAAGGTGATGCATATAAACAGTATTAAGAGTAAGACAACGTTTTTTCCTTCTCCTGAACATTTTTGAAAAAGTGAGTTACGACAGTGTTGCGTTGAACCCTCGATATATTCTTAAGATCAGCCGACATACAATGTTTGACCTACATCTGGAAATCAGCATAAATGACGTCATGGTTTCCCCCTTTGACGTCATAACGATTAGACAGGAAGAATCAATGCAAAGTCGATCCACGATATGTAGTTGAATAAGCTGTAGAAGTTTCAAAATCCTAGTCAGTGACGAAAGATCGAAATTACGACAAACGGAGATTGTCGAATCTTCTTGTTTTTGACTTTCCGCGTTTTCACCCCGCCGAACAAATAAACGAAATGTAGAGTTTTTTCATGTGGCGGGCTTAAAGGCGAAAGGTCAATGCTACAAAAACATGACATAGTCACCGTTATTCGGGTTTTCGTATAAAAAATTATTATTTGACAAATGTATTTAGATATGCAACATGAATGCATGTTTGTTTCTTTGCTTATAATTTGTACTGTTCATAATGTTTGTACGAGGGCTGTTTTATAAATTCGCGGACTTGCTCTATTTCTTCAAACTCGGATGATTTATCCAAAAAAAACAAACTACAACTTGAGATACATTTACTTATGGCTGTCTGACAAATCAAGAAAAAAGATGAAAACGCGATAAATAGAAGCCGAAAACACGACACCTTAAATTTGTCATGTATTCTCCATAAATCCGTCGCGTTTTTGCGTTGACAGGGTGAAAGATAGAACACCCGATCAATTCATCGTTGGTCGTGTTTTCGAACTTTCGCCTTTAAGCCCCAAACACACGCTCTTACGAAATGTCACAAATTAGCCATCATATGTTTGGACTAAATCGTGTGCCAAAAAAACTTGTCTAACAACAATAAGAAGAAAGAAATTGGGCATTGGTCAGGAATATCTGTTTATCAAAGATACTGTAATTACTGTCGAGGTAAAATTGGAGATAAATTTCATTATATTTTTGCATGTGCGCGATTTCTGATGCATGACCTGGAACCCGTATTTTATCCCCGCCCAATTATGTTAAATTTAAAGTAATGAACACCAACAACATTAAAAATCTGAATTTCAAAATCTGTGTAAATATTCAAAATTAAAGAACCGAGAGAGACTATTGTATGATTTATTTATTATCATTTATTGGTCACAGAGAAACATTTCAGCCTTGTTATAATAAACAATTGTATTGTCTGATTCCTCGCTTATATGAAATGTAAGTATCTATTGCTAATCAATAATTACCATTCATTTCAACCATGTATTGAGTAAACTAAAAGCTTGTTCTGTTCTACTCTAGACGATTCACCTAACCGAGCTTTCTAAATATCTTACACGTGCAATTTCTGAGTCATTTGAATCAGCAGGAAGAGAGACGACTGGTCATTCGATGCAATGATCGACTAGGAAAGTTTAGGCCTTTCCGGTGATAAATGCCCAAGACTGAAGCCATGGCGACTGGCAACTAAAAATGAGCATTTTTCTATACTTAGAATGGCATTGGATCTCAATAACTTTAAAAGGGACGCACAGGCATGAACAATGTTATTCCACATGCACCGACAAAATAAAAAGTTAAATGGAACTTTTGGTAAATTCATGCTGAATTAATTTGATAACCAGGAATATTTTTTCAAGAATTGCATCTGTATTCCTATCCAAATGGCGTCTGGCCGGTATAAGAGTTCTGATTGTACGCATATACTGAATAATTCAATAAGTCGATTACTACCAATGTTTTTGCTACCCGAATTTCTATAGATAAACGATACTTTCCAGTAAAATAAATACATCTGATGTTACTTGAAACAAATTTATTCTTTTTAGAATTAATGCCATTTTACATTTCCGAGGCTACATAAAATCGTAACTGTAATCATCATGTATGTCTACTTTAATTAAATACCTAACCTGTTTAAGTCTGGTATTGAATTACAGTAAACTAATGTGCGATAATCTACTAAGTAGCGAATAGCCTACGTGCGATCAATCATAGGTAGAAAATATGTGCAAATAGCGAACGAACAGATAGCAAAACGTCTTACCTATACAAACATATTTTTGTACTAAATTGCAATACACTTGTTTTCAGGTAATTTTTCAAATAGTAACCAGAAGAAACCGAAAATCAGAATCATATGGGCCGGAATCATATCAACCGATATTTACTGCGCCCTGATTTTGTCATAAGTAGAGCCACCCATAAAGGAGGGATTATTGCGTAGGGCAGTCTATCTATTTGAGTTTATTTTTTGTTGGTACCGGTGCCCATATGACGACCCCCCACCCTTTCAGGGATTAGTAACTTTCTGTTGTGTGGGTTAGTGCAATATAAAGGAAGCATCCATTCAAGACATCCCTGTTTAGGGCAAGATCGAACTCACTTGATTAACACTAAGGGATCAGATGTTAAAAATATTGATCATTATCAAACATAATATTTTCATACCAAAGAAGTATTTCATCGCTGTTTCAGGTTTAATAACTTGGTTAAATTTTTGATAATCTCTATTTCTTGAAACGACGTAATAATAATAAAAAAGATTAATCGTCACATGTCAGTTACAATTGGTCCACAACTTTTGCTGTAACTTTGACAATATTAAATTAGTCGGCGCTCTCAGACTTATACAATGAGGGACAGTGCTGATGAAAAATTATCTCCCTTACTCAGATAACATCAAAGGTAGACCAAATAGCACTTTGGTCCTTTCAGTTGGAATCCTCTGACTTTATCCTTGTTTCTGTTTGTGATAGTCTTGACTTTTAGTTGTGAAAAATGTCATTTATAAATTAAATTAAAAGTGAAGTTTAACAAAAAACAACCTTTATGGTGTTAGCAAAACATGTTGCTAAAAAAATGTTTCAACTGACTACCATTGTTGCAAATAATTAAGCTTCATTATTACCATACGAAAAGAGAAAATAGCGATGAAAGCAGAGGAATCCAAATGGAAGGACCAAACTAATATTAGAGAATATTCAGGGTAGATAATCCACTTCTGTCCCCCATTGTTGATGACTTGTTGTTATCAATGTACGGGGTCACATATTAAAAATTATCAATCTGCTAAAAGTTTTAAGTCGCATTGGTTGTACTGCGTTTTTCAATTTTATAAATTTGAAATATACAGTAGATATTGAAACTGCTACTTAAATTTGATTTGCGTTTGTCTGTCTTTTAATAGAAGGTTTTGTTTCGTGGTGGAAATACTTGAACCACGACCTGTCTTAGTTGCTTGACACAGTATTTATCTTTCGTATCTGTCCGGTCTTTTAATAGACTGCGTACACCAGATAAAAACTATACTGTATGACACTTTCTCTACCATGTGCAAGGCGCTGACTGATAAGTGGATACACATTACGTACTTCAGTCTTTAAAACGTTCTTCATTTTAGCTTAATGTTTCAATCAATCGCTGGTCTGTAATTAAGAATCAATCAATGAAGCAGTTGAATGGATATTTTCTGAAAGATAATGTATTATAAAATAAACGAATCGTGACTTCTGTTCATTTATTAAAAATGAATCACCGATCAATATTAAAGTTATTCATTGTGAAGATGACCTAAATTCCTGTCATCAAGTTAAAGCTGCAACAGGAGAAACATACTTGCTATTCGGTAAAATGTGTTCTCTCGAAACTGACAGTTTGAACTGAAGCTAATGAGGAATATAAATATTACAATCGTGTTGAAAGAATTAAGAGGAGCTTTGCAAGCTATTCGGAGGAAACGTTATTGTAGACGAACTGAAGCTGTTGTGAGAAATAAAATTCTGTAATCAAGTGGAACGTCGTTCGCATGTACTACTATGCAGTTACGGAAAAAATGCATCCGTATCTTGCTTCTGTGTCTAGTAACCTGCATGATAGGTTATTTTATAGTATTTCATATATATTCAGAAAAATACTATGCTGTTGATACCTACACATCTTGCAACGACCGGTGTTTTCATCATGCCTTTAGCTATTTGATAAACAACAAAAATATTTGCTTCACAAAAACAACAGAGGAAAGGATAGAATTAATGATCATAATTTTCACGGAACATAGGAATTATGAAAAACGTAAGGCTCTTAGAAATACATGGTTAACTTACGCTAGGAACAATACAGCCAACGTTCGCTATGCATTTTTGCTTGGCAACACGGAAAACATTTCTGACCACGAAAGTATTGCTCAAGAAAATAAAGTTCACAAAGATATATTGAAGGAAGATTTTATAGACTCATATCTTAATTTAACTCATAAAACCCTTATGGGATTTAAATGGATTGTCGAATATTGTTCTAAAGCTAATTTTGTTCTTAAAACTGATGATGATGTGTTTGTAAACGTTCCAAAAACTCTCAGTTACCTAGAAGAATCGGGGAATGGCCTGCATAAAAAAGTTGTCGGCTCTTGTATGAAAAACGGAAAACCACATAGAAATAAGACATCAAAATGGTACATTTCAGAAGAGGTTTACCCAGCAGAAAACTACCCAGAATTCTGTTCAGGGACAGGCTATCTCACAAGTAAAAAAACTGTAGAGGAAATGTATAACATCTTCTCAACAGTGCCTTTTCTGTATTTAGAAGATGTGTACGTTGGTCTGTGTCTACAAAAACTTGGCGGATATGTTCAAGATGTCAAAGGGTTTAGAGCAGAGATAACAAACAATGACTTATGCATATACAAGGGAAACCACATCTTTACGGTACATCATGTACCTCCTGAAATGCTTCACAACATTTGGATTTCAGCATGTAAATCTTAAAGTGCTGAAAAACCACCGTTTAGGTGATTTTGTGTACTGCCCACTTTCCTTTATTCATTGTTTTTGAAAAACACCCTATTATCATTCTATTTCAATATCTAATTATTGTTTGAATTATGCCTTTTTGAGCCATATTGACTTTTTTATTTGAAATATCATGTAATATTTATGCAATGAAACAATGTGCTTTTATCATATTGTTATGAGTGATATGCTGCAAAACATTGATTATAAGATAAACCATTTCATTTGCATATTATTACAATAAACAATGCTTTTATCTTACTCTTTATAACGTGTAACTAACCTGAAAAGTGAGAAAACATCAATATGCTTAACTTCCTTGTTTTGTTAACTGATAACTTTGAGTATAAGAATGACATCATTGTTATCTGCATGTTCTTAACAGGAAGTTTTTTTGATTCAAAAGAAATATTTACTGACAAGGGTATGTTAAAATTTATGTGATATTTAAGTGATAAATACTTCCCTAATTCCGCAGTTCATGTAATAAAAATTCAGGTCATACTTACCCACAGCGTCTTAGAGTTACATGTTTGATTGTCTTCCGGATCTGATTAAGAAAGATACAAAAATGACACAAAAAAAGCCGGTCTTTGATAATATTTATTATCTACCTAAATTGAACGATGTCTTTATCATGTTTCCCAAAGAAACATATTTCTTCGTGAGGATGTTTTCCGTTACATATTACAATCCTTGATCTAGTTGTATTGCAATAGATGCAAGTTCGACACGCTGCTCAAGTCGAGATTCCATATTTCAGTGTCGAGGTTACCTATATCAGTGCTAAACACTGAAAATGACCAAGAGCTAGGGATTTTATTCTCTCTAAATTTTACACTATCCATAGAAACATGCCGTATTGGTGGCCAGTATAAACCCATACAGATAGAAAGTCATGACAGCTATCCTGTACGCTTTATCTAAAGTGACAAGAATCCATGATGAATCCTGAGCCCTGCTGTGTAAGCAATCATAATCTATTACTAACCTATACCAGCTAGTCTTGATTTAATAAGGCTGTTTACTTTATGGGCATGGGCTTTAGAACGGTATTATTAACTTCACAAAGATAGCATGCATTAATGTTTAGTTCTGATGTTGCTGTTATGTTGCAACTGAACTTCTATTTTCTAGAAGACAGGGTTAGATCTTATGTATCAGCAGCAAGTGGCCCCGTGTCACAGTTTTCACCATCCATATCACTGGAATGTATCACTTTTGGTAATGGACAAGCCTTCGATAATTTAAGTCTTGTAAACAATGTCAGTTCTGTTGGCAGTACAGGTCATCAAGTTGCATACTTACATCGGCCTTCAGGACCTGTTGGTATGTTCAATTCAAACATGACAAGTCTTGTATCACCTCAGCAGATGTATCCTATTGACAGCAGCACAGCGCAGTTTCTAGCGCCTACATCTGATCCCTCTTAATGTTCAAACTTTGGAGGAGAATACAGCTATTGCTAGTGTGGAAAATTTTCAGCATTCTTCGATGGCGCCAACAGCTACTTTCAGCAGCCCAGCCTTAAAACGAACCAGGGTCAATGCATCCGGTTGACCAACAAGGTAGTTTACCTTTATTGCAGTATGTCCTAACATGACAGTGCATGTCCCTCAAAGAATTAAAATCAGATTTAGAATGGTAAATTTAAGCAGTTAGAAAGTATTTTAGTCATGTCAGTTAAAAATCTCAAGCTTTAAAATTAGTTGATCGAAAACGAAGATAATTGGAAAGTAATGTCTTCCATTAGGTGGTCATCTATAGATAGTGAACTTTGGCTCATCATCATGACGCCACATTCAGTTTCACTACAGTCAACTAATAAATACCAAAACTGTTTTCCATTTAATGAGGGATTTTGTAACAAAATAAGCTGCCCTTACCAGCATATTTGCAAGTCTTGTAAAGGCTCCCATTCTTTCATTTCATGTAAGCGATTCGGATCACAAAACACAGTTGTAAATTTCAGACCAAGAATCGTCATCCGTCCAATTACAAGACATTAATCTTCATACCCGGGTGTTACACCTAGGCAATATGTCAGTTAAAGTTGGCCGACTTGGATATTTGTTGAATACGTACATTGAAGCAATACTTACTAAAAGGTTTTAGGGAGAGATTTTCACTGCAGAACACTGATTCACGTATTTTCATGTGTTCAAACGTCTTAAATTCAGTCATTTTACAGGCTGAAATTTTAAAGAAAAAAATGTGGTAATGTAATGAAATTTAAAAAAAATGAAAAAGGTTTAACATTTCAACCATCATCACCTGACATGCCTGCCGCAATGATTATTGTACTGAAAGGGAAGTAACAGCTGCGTGTTGTTTGGTCGAGAAGTTCAGTGTGTAGTTATTGAGTATGAGTTATTCGAATGCAAAATGATCCGAGCATTCGAATGCTAAAATGAACAAATTTTGCCATCCCTACAAAATATGCAGTCACCATTTAAAATCACTATCTCGACGATTTCAGTTTTTTCTCGGAAATGGGACTTCAAATTGCAAAAGATTTATTTTGAGTTTTGTTTCGTAAACAATGTAATTCATATCCCTCTTTGCGAGGAAAAGACCGAAGGGGCAGCCACTTAATTAAGTTACCTAGGTTTTGAGCTTGACTCTGCATGCAAATTCGACTTCCAACTCTTAAGTAATTAATAAACAAATTGTACGAAAATTACAATCCTTTGATTGAATGAGTCAGTAGTCAATCTCTTAACACAACTTCTATTTATTTAGCCTTACATTTCAAACTTACACCACTGAAACTTCAAGCATTTAAATATAATTCAAATCTGACTTGTTCATTTAACTTTTAAGAATAGTAATTATTGATGTATTAATCAATCAACATACATTTAGAATTAGATAGATTCGCTAAATGTCGTCTTAACCCTGTAACAATGTACAAAACACTTTTCCTCTGTTAAGTATCCCAGTGAACTCTTTGCAACAGATTTTGAAGGCCTTGCCTTTGACAGGAAAACAATTACATACATTAGTTTTATATTTTGATAAATACAATCTGGACATCATACTTTGCACAATGCATTCTTTTTTAGAATTTAAGTTTCCCTTTACTGTTTTTTCCCAAATATTTTGAAAATTGAATGTTCAAAATCATACAACATCGACTGGAACCTTAACAGGTCTATCTTTTCTAACAATCTCTACACTATACAAGTTTTAATGGCACTTCTTCAGTTCCAAACACTTTTCTTAATCCCCGACGTCTGACCTTCTCTACCGCTTCTCTCTTTTCTCTGTCATTACCTTATTCACCGGATTGTTGTCTGTCTTTCGATGTCTCTGTCATTTTTGGCAACTCATACCCTTCTTGTTTTCATTTCATCCATTATCACTTTCGTAGCCACAAAAATCTTCTGTGCAATTGCATTTGATGAGGTCCATTTTTCTGCTTTGTGAATTTTGATGTAGTCATGAGGATAAATTAAGAATTAAAAGCAGTTTTTGCGGTTAGGAATGATTTTGGAATAAAGTTTATTTCTATGAAATGCCTGTTGTTAAAGTGTACTGCTAGATCTGACACTCTTGTGAAGGTTTTCTCCTACCCACACCGTGGACAGATCACTTACTGCCTTCTGTGCTCCCTCGATACAAGATGTGAATGCAGATCTGATTTGCTTTTAAAATATGTTTTGACAAAGCCAACCCTTATCCGTATTCTTTAATCAAAACAAAAGCTTTTAAACGGATTCATATTCTATAATCAAAAAATTAGCTTATTAAAGGATTAACTATAGCTACATATTGTTTGGACTAACCCCAGTTGTATGTGTGTATATGTATTTGATTTCATTGTTCCATTGTATTTTGAAAATCAAAAGTTTGCTAAGTCTTATGGGTGAGTTGAACTTTTTATATAATGCTAGCTGTTTGTTCTGCAAGTTATTGTAGTTCAAGTGAAGAAAAAAACAATTACTGATTTGTTAGATTCTTTAACTGTTGTAATATTTGTATCACTTGTCCGGCCATAATCTGTCAATATAATAAGCTTTAGGTTTTTATCCAACAGAAGTTTTTACTATACATATAAGATCGTTTAAAACTTTGGTCATGAGAAATGGACCTTTCCATTTGTGTACAAGCTTAAACATACACGTTTTTTTTTCTTTTTAGAATTATGCAGCCACACTAACTGCCCGAATCTTTGTTGCATTGATTTTGTATGGGAAGGTTTCTTTTGGTAAACTGCAGCTTTGCCAATGTTTCTGCGAACTTGATGTATTTTATTCTTAAGTACTTCAGTGTTCTCTTCATATGATTCTCGTTTTTCTTCGTTGACTGGGTGACCCACGACATCATTTACAGGTAACGTTACTTCTCTCTCGAAAACAACTTTCTTGAGAAAAAGTTAAACTGAGTTGACCTTTGAGTTGAACTACGATATGGTAATATAGCAAGTGGGAGAAATATATCCCAGTCAGATTGGTTCACGATGACAACATAGAAATTAAATTTTGTTACAACGCTCAACGAAAGCCTTTGCCTTTGGTCGCATACTAGTAATATGTTTTCTCTTTGTTGAGCAATTTAAATATTTCAGCTAGAAGGTGCGATTCAATATTTCTAACTTGATCAGTATTCAGTTGTAGAGGAACACCAAACCTACAGTCAAAATTATTAATGGAAGTTTCTGCCACTGTTTTAGCCTCTTGGTCAGGTGAAAAGACCACTTATAACAAGAACGTATTTATTTTCCTTATTAGAGAGTGGGAGAGGTCCTATAATGTCTAACGCAATCCTTTCCTTCAGTTCACCTACGATATAATGTCCGAGAGGTGCTTTGTTCCTTGATTTAGTAATGTTCTGTACTGGACATGTGTCAAAGTTTTTTTCACAAAACAAAGACATACTGGGCCAGTAAAATGATGTTTGAATTTGTTCTAAGGACTTGTCTGATGTCGGTATGTCTTGATGATAATAAATGACGTCTCACTGTTAACTATTTGGTACAATCAACTGCATTTGAACATCGTTTTGACTTTAGGGAATTGGCTGTACAAAATTCCTGCTTTAACTTCTTAGTGGTCCCACTGTCTTCAAAGAGTTTTTAAAGGTGGCTTTCATTCGAAATGTTTGACCATTTCGGTCTTTTTGAATTTGTCAGCTTAGCTGACAGTAAAAGACCAATACCTCTATCTTCAAGCTGGCTCTGTTTAATCTCTAAATTTTCCCAACCATTTAGGTTTACATCATGCTGCGATAAACTACTCATTTCATTTGTACATGTGGTGCCTCTTGTGTCGTTCAAACTGATCCTTCTGTCTAAGTTTTATTTCATGTTCGTCTTCTTTATGTTTGTCTTCTATTATTTTTGCAGTGAGCAGCCTTTGCAAGTTCGTTTGAAGTGAGTCTACGTTATTACGATTTCTTCTAGTCTTGTTTACAAATTCGAGGTTATAAGCATTAAACTCTAGCAGACATCTGGCTACCTGTCCTGTTGGAGTTATGAGATTTCTCATTCAGCACATTGCTAAGTTGTCTGTCCTCAAAAGAAGTTCTTGCCTATAAAGATATGCATGAAAGTTCTTTAAGGATGTAACAACCACTAGCAATTCTTTCCTGGTAACACAGTAGGACTGCTCCAGTTTATGTAACATTTTGCCCATGTACGCTATTACCCTCTCTTTGCCTATTTGCTCTTGTGATAAAACTGACCCACAAGCTTGGTCACTTGAGTCTGTGAACCTTAACACTGGTAAAACACTACGGCAGATGCGGAAATGTTTTCTATAATAAGAAGCCAAGCCCAAAACTTTGGTTACTATTAATAGGTAGGAGGCAACTTTTGACTGCTTCTATCTTTTAATTATCGGTTCGAATACCCCCTTCTGAGATTGTATGCCCAAGAAATGATGATGACTTTTGAAAGAAATTACATCTACAGGTCTTTAACTTCAAATTTGCATCTTGCAAATGAATTAATACATTTTCTGACCTTGGTAGACATTCTTCAACGGCTCGACCAGGTGTTATGATGTCGTCTATGTAAATCAAAGATTCTACACATTGTATAACTCGAAGGACGTATTCCATCAGACGCTGATATGAAGATGGCGCGTTAACTAGTCCAAAAGGCATGACCTTGCTGTCCAAAAAGCCATTTACAGTTTACAGTGAAAAATGCAGTCTTCAGTTTGTCTTTTGGGTCCATAGCAATCTGCCAGAAACCTGAACAGAGGTCAGGTAGAGGTACACTAGATTTGAAATGTCTTCTTCACTTCTTAAGTGAGATTTAAAGGGTTTGTAAAGATGCGCAATATAAGTGGATAGTCAGTATTCAATATGTACTTCACACACAGTTCACATATGCTCTCAGAAGATAAGGTAGCCGTATGACAATGTGACCACAACTATGTATGGTTAAATTCAAAAATCTTTTATTTTAGAAAAACCTTCTTACCTTACCTTCTTCGGTTCTTTTTTTATATCTAACTTGCGTAATTATATTATACGCGTGAGTGCAAAACTAAAGTGAATTTCATTAAAAGACTTAATTCTGGATTCGCAGCACTTCAAGGCTGAAATGATGATAAATTTGTCCAACATATGGAAGAAATTTTGCAACAGACAATCATAATGGTTTTCTTACTAGATGTAATAAGGTTATAATAAAAGTTAGAATATTACAGTGTAAAGAAACCACTATCGTCTGATTTTGCACTGCTGTCTACTTTAAAGTAGAAAGTTGAATGCTTTTTGTAGTTTGTGTTGTTTTTGTTTTCAAGTTAAAGCACAGGGAAATAATAGCTGTAAAAGAACACAACAGTCACGTGGAAAAAAGGTTAATAAGAAGCTGGAAGCGAAAGTAAACTTTCATTCTCGTGTCAGACTTAAACTTCGGCGAAATTTGGAATAACTGAAATATGCCATCAGATCCAAGACCTAGAGAATGCTAAGTCCTCAAAAAGGGAATAAAAATCAAAGGAATTTTGACAGTATTACATACTATATGATATCCTATCCTTATATATCCCGTTTATGGTGACATATTTTTGCCGTAAGATAACCAGTTAAGGTTTGCAAACGCGTTCATGTTTTTTTTTCTGTTTTGCAGACAAATTTGCTGAAAAGTACTTAGTTTAGTTATGTAAATATATAGATATAATGCCATAATGAGATGATGGCAGTCATGGATCATGGTCAAGGAAACTTACAAATCTCAGCAATGACATCATCAACACAATATTCATAAGAAAAAAGAGATAAGAAACAAGGAATTTAAAAGTGTAAAAATTAAAAGTATATATTTATGCAATATTTACTTTCATTGTATTCAAAAGGAACTTCTAAAGATTTTTTAAGTACTAGTATCAAATGCATCTAAAGTTTTGTCAGTCGGAACATGTATGGGTCCATCATCGATTTACATAAGCCAAAAGAAAAAAAAACACCAGTAGTGCAACGCCTGAAAACATTACTATATGCATCAGATTGCAAGAAGAACCTTTCGAACGTACGGAAGCCTAGTAGTGCCATTTTAACTTACAACTTCGATATTAGAACTTTGAACTTAGAAATTAGAAATTAGGACCTCGATGTTAGACGAGAGACGCTGTGATACTCATTCTGGTTATTTGTATCTGTGACGTATTAAAACTGTGAAATATGTCTGTTTGCACTAAGAAACAATTACAGAGGAAACTTGAAAAAAAAGATAATGACTACATTTGTCTTCTCTCTGTCCTTCTCGCTATCGTCCTCCATGTACGGAAGCCTAATATTGCCATTTTAACTTACAACTTCGATATTAGAACTTGGAACTTAGAAATTAGAAATTAGGACTTCGATAATAGAACTTAGGAATTGGGACAAATGACTTAGGAGCTACAACTTGTATACCTGCATTTTGGCGGGACAAGTGTCATGGAGGACGATAGCGAGAATGACGGAGAGAAGGCAAATGTCCCGCCAAAATGCAGGTATACAAGTCCTAGCTCCTAAGTCATTTGTTCCAATTCCTAAGTTCTATTATCGAAGTCCCAATTTCTAAGTTCCAAGTTCTAATATCGAAGTTGTAAGTTAAAATGGCACTATTAGGCTTCCGTACATGGAGGACGAGTCGATAGCGAGAAGGACGGAGAGAAGGCAAATGTAGTCATTATCTTTTTTTCAAGTTTCCTCCGTAATTGTTTCTTAGTGCAAACAGTGACATTTCACAGTTTTAATACGTCACAGATACAAATAACCAGAATGAGTATCACAGCGTTTCTCGTCTAACATCGAAGTCCTAATTTCTAATTCCTAAGTTCCAAGTTCTAATATCGAAGTTGTAAGTTAAAATGGCACTATTAGGCTTCCGTACGAACGGAAAGGAAAAATGCTTAAATTTTGATGACTCAATACTCTACCCAACTACTGCGTTTAAGTACTATTTACATTGATACCTCAATTTTGATTGGATGTATTTATTATTTTCACTTTTGTACAATTTATATATAAAATTATAAAGTAAAAAGATGTTGATTTGATACTAGATTATGTTGGTCTGAAAATAAGTAAAAATATAGTTTGAAGAAAAAAGGGAAGTAACTACCTTCTCCAGTTAATCTGCAAGCGTTATTTACAGCGAAGCGGAGCTTGAATGTTCTACGACTCAAACTGTTCTACGACTCAAACATGGGAAAGATGGGTAAATTGAACAGTACTGGTGGATATACATTATGCACTGCTACATGATAAAATTCAGAACTCTCTGCCTTGTTTATTTAAAGGATTTACTTCAGGGAAGTCATGTAAATCTGTGACCCCTCATGGCCTGGTTCATTGATGGTCCAAATAACAAAGATTACATTTTATAATAATTTTTATTCAATGAAACGGCATAATAATAATAGTAATAATAATAATAATAATTTATTATAGAGAACTCAAAAACACAAAGCTGTTCTGCACTATCCTGAATCCGTGCAGACGTTGAAAAGGTCTCAAACTTTAGCTTGTAGGGTCAATTTTCTCTCTGTTACAATGCCAAATGGCAGTGCAAATTGCTTTTTTTTCTTTCTTCTGATTTGCACGTGGTTCTCTATGGTGCAGCCCTGGTCAACACTTTCTGACACGGGGTCATATCATAAGAAAACCGTGTTAACATTTTAGAGACCTCTTCTTAATGTAACGTGAAGAGAATATTAGCATGGAATTATGGATGAATTCTTGGACAAGTTGAAAACTGCGTCACGAAGGATCAGAAACTTAGTCACTTGGTCAAATCATAAGAAAACTTTGATTACACTGTAGACATCACATTTTACTCCTGATCTGAATGAATCTTGGTCAGAATATTTGCCTTTAAAAGGGAATTCTTTGACGAGTTTAAAACCTGATCACGTAGGTTCAGAAACTAGGTCAAATCATAGGAAATCTGTGTGTTACATTTTATTGGCCATATTTTTTTTATCAAATCTTAATGAATTTTTGTCAGAATATTTATCCTCATGAATTCTCTGATGTGGAGTAAAAATATTTTTCACTAGGTCGAATTATATTTAATACTTTAATATTGAATACTTTATTTACATTCTGCTAGCCATAGCCTTGATATTCCTAAAATTAATCCGGAAATTTCGGACTTATTCGAATATAGATAACTTGAGTTCAGAAATAAGTTCAAAGGGTCATCACATAGAAAACCTATTTAAACACTCTAGAGGCCAACTTATTTACTGGACCTTCATGAAAATTAGTCAGGGTGATTTTTTAATGAAATGAGTTATCAAATTAGGTCCTGTGAGGTTAAAAACGAGGACACCGGGTCAAATAATAACCTTGTTATCATTCCAGAGGTATAAAATTCGACTCAGTTTCAATGAAATTTGGTTATCTTAATTCTCCGATGAGATGTTGGAACACATTTTACTGTATCATTTAACAGATGATGTTTCAGAAACTATGGTTTGACGAAAGCATGGTGTATTCTTTATTTCTACATTTCATATGAAACATTATACATAAATAGAAATAAATGCGAGATCTAACAATTTTAATGTGAATTTCTTCATTGAAAAGCTAAACTCGTATTTAGTACTTACAGATATATTTCACCTCGCGGTAGTGGGGGGCGGGGGACGCGAAGGGAGGAGAGGGTGAAGAGGGAGAGAGGAGGAGGAAACAGTACTTTCAGCTCTCATCCGTGCCGCATTATATCTGGCAAAAAATCTTCTACACAGATGTAATATGTAATTATCCCGCTGTATTGAATTTACGCACGGTCTTCCTGACAAACGTTTCTGTTTTTGTGACGCGTCAAATGAGAGGATATAATCTCGAAGAAGAGGCGTCAAGACGTCTTATGACTTGCTATTGCGTTAGCACACATTCAAGCGTCGCCAAAATCGGGCTCTAATAAGATTTTAACCTTAACAGTATAACATACTGATTATTCTTAGAAAAAAATCTGATATACGATTGTGCGTTGGCTAAGAAAATTTAATGTAACAACGTAAAACAACAGGGTACATGTCGATGATTGGGCTGAATTTAATCGCACGAGTTTCATTTGGTCGATTAGGCGTTTCTGTTTCTCAAAAAGTTAAGAACATAAGTCACTCGAATTTTGCCTATTATGCATCTTAAGGTATACAACAATTAAATATAAATGTACAATGTAAATTTTCTTTAACAAAGCTAAACAAATACAAAAGTTATGTGCAAGCTATAAAATTGAAATACATGTATATTAAAGCGACTGACTCACAGATGGGCCGACGATGAAAAAAAGAAAATGTTTATACATCTAGAATTTCTAGCTGTAATTCTGAAGAACATATATAAATTAAGTTACTGACCCATTTGTTGTTACAGAAACACATCACAATATAAAGATTTACATACTTTTATCGGTAAAATAAATTACCCCCTAAGTCACACGGTGTAGACACTTTGGTTATAACTTTACTTTTCACGATTTATGATAATTTGTCTTTTGGCACAGTGGTGTAGATCGTCATTCTGTATTTTACTGACCGAAAGAGCATAGGTTCGAATCTCTGTAAAAGCATAACTATTTTTTTCTCAGTTTTCATGGTGTATAGAAACAATATTATGTTATGTTTCCTTAGTATATTAACTTCTCCTCAATTTTAAAGAAAATAAAATCAGCGAAATGCTGTAAGTCAATCGCTTTAAGCTTAGAATTAATAGGAAAAGGGGCAAACATTTGTAATGTTCGAATCTTTAGCATGCATCTAAATAAAATATGAAGCACACCTAAAATGAAAGTAAAGTATTTTCATTTTTTTTCTATCAACAAGTGTCGGTACAGTAACAGTACAATATTATCAAGTGCCTGACGGGGAACATTTCGACTCCCATCTGGTGTGAATAACACCAGTGAATTTCTGCATTCCAGAATTCCAGTTCTGGTTTGCCCCAGGAAACAGTTCGTGAGCGATCAAAAATGATTAGTATGTTGCAAGACCTTGCTTCGCACTCGATGTAAAAAAAAAATAGGTCTAAATTAATACTTATCTATATTCTACAAAGAAATTAATGTATCAGTCTATCAAGATAAATTCTTCCGTAATTTTTCTAGGTAATTTTACGTTAACTACATAAGGAAGACAAACAAAAAATGATAAATATTGTTTCATATGAAAGGTTAGTATAAAAGTTACGACACTTGTTACAATATTTATGTTTGGAGGAAGTTATTGCGAACATCTTATCTCAAATGCAAATTTTCCGCCATTTATGTCTCATTTTATCAAGTTAATAAAATTATGATACAAACTTTAAGTGTCTTCTGAATAGTCAATTTGTCACTAATATTGTTTCCGATTTCATGAAGTGACGCATTGTCGAGTGTTCCTAATATTACACATTCATGAGCATTACAAAAATCAAAACCGTTTTTGGCATGAAGTGGTATTTATTATTTAATGCCGTAAATGGTATTTAAAAGTAATCAGTTTGACACAAAATTATAAATATAACTTTTAACTAGTATTGTATTTAAACTTAATATTTTCATAGATCGTGAATTCTTTGTCAGAGCTCCTTTTCATGAGTCATCAACCAAACAAAAGTAAAGTTCTACGCAAGAAACAGTCAAACAGTAGATTTATTAATGATTCAGTCCGAAAAATGGCTTTTAATTGTTCCAAATTTCAGATTTTTTGCCCATTAAAACTGCCGGTATAACGTAAAGTGGTCTCGTTAGCTAAACTGGATACTGATAGTTGAGACTAAGAGTCAGTGTGATATTTGTACGTAAAAAGTTTGCACTCACATTTCATACACTGAACACGATAGATATTTCTTTGAAGTGTCTGAAACTTTTCTTTCTATAATTAGATGAATGTATTATCTACAGCAGATACATGACTTCAGATTAGTATAACATTTCTTGTATCTTCTTGTATGTTAAAGTCAATAGCCCAAATCATCCCAACCACAAAATATCAGTCGCAGAAGGATCATACAGGGGCTGATAAAAATACCATGCTGTAGAAATATCACCAGATGCTTTATAAAGATTCGAACTATGGATTGTCTGTTATTTATTCTGTCAGATTTCGAAAGTTGGATAATTCTAGGTATCCTTTTGCTTGTGTATTTACAAACGTGTCACTGGTATGAAGTAAAAGAGGTTACAAATGCGAAATTGTGGGAGACGATATAAGGGTGCAGCTGATGCAGAGGAACTGATGCAATTTAGAGAGAACATTTATATAAAGACGGGAAAGTCGTTTTATTTTCAGAAAGTGCGTGATAATATCATAAAAGTGTGCATCTTTATGACATACTTGAAAATGAAATGTTGTATTGTAATATCCAGCATTTTACCTGCATTTGTTTTTGTTTGCCTCTTTATTCTTCTGTAATTATTCAACAGTTTTGCATTATTGATTTTTACTAATTACATAACATTTAGTTAGTTATTGTCCTTGATAAAGTACACAGGTCAACAATTCAGACCTACGTATTGGGCCATCCGAGGTTTCAGAATTAATGTTTGTAAGTGTTCACAGTAAAATCACCGGATTTCACGACCTTGCTTCAGTTGTCAGTTTACATTATTGAGATTAATCTTGCTCATCTTACCTCACGCAAAAGAAAATATTAGGTTATGACTATTTAATTCATACTTTTTTTTAATTTATCATAATAGATTTACTCATTCGTGCAGGTTTCTTTAGCTGCAAGTGTTTGATTACACAGTGGAAGCTTTAATTCACTAGGTTTCTGTGGAGTGTTCTTGCTGTGATTTTCAAGGATCTGTGCAGGGTTTATCACGGTCCCACTTGTGGTGCACAGTTTGGTCTGTAACAAGTATGTGAAGGTATACAAAACTTGTCTGCAACTTATCAGAACGTGGTGCTTTGGCATATGAAAATTTAGACTCAAAAAATCATTTTCTCAAAATCTTAAAAGTCAACTCAATTCAAGAGTACTTATTTTACAAGTATTTATATCTTTAGTCTGATGTAGATCTGTTTGAATTACTCAGCTTAAGTAATTTAATAATTTGACTCTTTTAATATTAGAGATATTCCTTTGTAAAGATTGTTGCGTAGATATTTTGGAAAGCTTAGTGTTCGGGTATGATTGCTTCGCGACATAACCGGTTATTTGGCGTAGCTTTATTAAAATCAATTTTGACCTACATTTCAAAGGAATGACATTGTTAGATAAAAAAAAATCCTCTGGCGAACGAAGTTTGTCATTGGTTAAAAGTGTTGCTGGAATGAAATATTAGGGCAGATTTCGTAAATGTTAGTTTTATTGCGTATGAAAATAATTTGCAATTATAATAACATTAATAATATAATGTTATTAATTAGTCGAATTCATATTGGCTTTGTTATTAGGCTGAAGACAGTCATATTGGCCTGAGGCCGAAGGTATCTCTAATATTAAGAGTCAAATTATTAAATTACTTAAGATGAGTAATTCAGATAGATCTACATCAGACTTAAGATATAAATACTTGTAAAATAAGTACTCTTGAATTAAGTTGACTTTTAAGTTTTTGAGAAAATGATTTGTGGAGTCTAAATTTCCATATGCCAAAGCACCACGTTCTGAGGCCGAAGGCCGAAGGCCAATATGACTGTCTTCAGCCCAATAACAAAGCCAATATTAATTCGACTAATTAATGACAATTTTATTAATTAACTTTATTATATTACTCAGCATGGATATTTTGGACTTGAATTATTAATGAAATTTTTATAACAGGGTAAAACTTGTGATCGTCTGCTTTTCACTTCCGCGCAACATAATATTTGGTAAATATGAAAATCACTAAATGAAAGGTTGAACACTGCTAAATTTACTGTGATCCGATAGCGCAGGGTCTCCGCGAACATTTTTTGCTACTTTTTGAACTTTTTAAGAGATAAAAACTTTTATGTAAAAACTAGGCTAAGCGTATTCAAAATGGCGTCCAACATGGTGAAAATCCTAGGCTAATATAAGGCCGAGTTTTTCCTGAATCCTGATTGGCTAAATCTCGTATTGGCCAACTTTTTACTTATTGGCCGTGTTTTTTCGTATTGGCCGAGTTTCGAGCTTTATTGGCGAGGCTTTGGTTGTATCAAGCCAACAACATGGTCAGAATCTAGTTCAATATAATTATAAAGTTAATTAATAAAGCCGTAAATTAAATAGCAAAACGTTTTGACCATGAAAAATTGTACTAAATGGAATAAATATATTAAGAATATGTCTAAATATTTAATTTATTTACTTGAAAAAATGAGACATTTATTTTGTACTTATCCAAGCCAATCCTTTTTTAAAGATATTTCTTGTTTTTCGTGAAGTCAAATTCAATAGGTTAAACTTCTTAGATATCTGAAGTCACTATTATTGAATACATCAGAAACTTTATAGAAATTCAGTAATTTGACTATTGTTAGGTTGTCTAAAAATAAAAGACATTTATAATCTTTATAACCGTTTGTCTTAGTAGTAGAATTAGAAAACCTCAATAACTTTAATGCTTCAGTGACTTAGTGTCTGTCTTGTGTCCCGGCTACGATTTAACAGTTAAATGTGGCTCACAGTTAACCGAAAACAAACCAAGACCTTAAGCGATATTCGCCTTTCTGTAAAGTCATTTAAATACGCTACCATTACAAGAGATTCTTATAATCGACGAAACAGATCGGTACACATTCTAGATTTGAGGAAGGTAACAATATTACTTTAACAGGCTTTAAAAAAGTCAAACATTTAGAAGCGTGCCAGACAGAGCATTTGCAATTTTGAGAATGAAAAATATTTAGAGCTGAGCAAGATTTATTATGGAACTAAACGGAAGATGGTAATTAAAACACAATTCATTCTAAAAGTATTGACATTCATATATATCCTTATTGTAAACTTGATAACCTTAAAAAATAAACTTTCAATATAAAAACAGTGTCTACCACACGTACTAATACTTCCAAAGTGAAAAGAAGACAAATGAATTAAAAGCAAAAAACAAGAGATGCTGAATTAGTGGAAATAAATTAACAGTGTTTCTGTAAAACATTAGGTCAAATACAACGCTTCTTTTATGTGTACCATATATTTTAAGTCTACATCATATCTTTAAAGTCTATATAGTGTATATCTTTAAAGTCAACACAATATCTTTCAAATGCACATAGTCTATATCATATATTTGAAGTCTCCAACTTATTTTACGTCTATCTCATACATTTGTCTAATTTCAGTTAGGTTTTTTTCTCTTTCTTTGTTAAGGTAAAATATTGATGATACGAACTTTCAGTATCCTCTGAATCGCCAGGCTTGTCAATAATTTCTTTTATTACATGAAATATTGCTCTTTTTCAGTTATTTATGTGTCAGGTTCTAAAACAAAATAGTTATGGGCAGTAACAGAGGACATTTCATAGCCGTCATCACCGACTTGGCTTTCCGACTCTTTCATTTTTTTAATACCTTTATTAATAATCGGTATGTTGTTTTTGCCTTTAGTTTCGCCATAATAATTCGTCGCTTTTCCAGGTTGTTGTTTAACACAATCATGAGGTTTATCACTGAACACAAAAATACCAGAAACTTTGGTAAAAGATTGCGCACCACTGTATGAATTGTCTACTTGGACTTGCATAGTTCTGTTCAAATGTGAATATCTGTCAGATTTGTTTTCAGACAATGGTTCTGTGCGTCCTGTCTTAGCAAGTTGTATTCATTGTTGCCATCATAACAACTGACTTCTTGTACTCTACCTATCATTTGTTCATTTTTTGGTCATCTTTGATATAGTTTCCAGGACGTTATATGTGTTATCACTATCCATTTGTTTGTCCTTTATGTATGTTCCAATGCCTGCATTATGTGCATACGTTGCATCCGGTAATACATTCCCGTTTGTTTGGCTAATGGTAATATGTGAATAGTTTTTGTCAAGAAATACTGTATTCATCTTCAAGTGGTCATAATTACCAGTGAATTTGGTCTGATCTACGGGTGAACGGTCTATAATCACGTTTCTTGCCATTTCTTTCGGATGTGAATCATCCTGAGATATTTCTGCATATTCACTGTCAACTGACTCGCTTGAACGCAGATTAGTCAAGTAGATATTCCTATCTAAACCATGGGGCACTTCGTATGATCTGTTTGTCAAAGAATTTCCGTAACGATGTTCTCCTGCTGGAGCCCGTTTCTGTCGTCTTTTTCTGGAAAGAAAAATAAATTTTCGTCCAAGAAATGTTCACGATTGTATACAACTAACCTACTGTAAGGTTGTTTCTTTGTTGATTTGTTAGCAACCTTATGAATATACAAACTCTGATTTTAAAAGAAATGAAATACCTCCAAAACAAGAATGCGACAACCACAACTATAGCTGCCACAACTAAGACTGGTACAGACACAGCAGCAGCAACAACTGACCCTTTCTTGTCTGAAAAAGAGCAACATGCACATTTGTACAGCTGAAAACATCTTTGTCCAAATAAACGATGGACGGGAAAATGTCGTTTCAGCAATCTACGGAAATGAGGGAATCAATGAACGTCTCTAAAGTAAGTTTTATTTTTAATGCTTTAAAAAAAAATTTAACTTCTTGAACTTGAAATATTTTGATTTATAGACATGACGCTTATCAGTCTTAAAGGACTTGACTTTGTGATAAAGTCACTGGCACAAAGGTCTGTGTCAGTTGAAAATTTGTAAGCCGTGTCCAGGCTCTTTATCTTTTAACCTAGTTAATATCATATTGTTTTAGTGGTACTATTGTTAGGTTGTTTTACTATGGAAATGCGCTGATTAACTACCCAATATTGTGTAAGTAATTTTTCCAAGTTAGTAATTCTTTTCCAGTTATGAGTAGTCCTTGAAAATAGGAGACAAAATCAACCATTTAATAGGAAACAAATTCAAAAGGATGTAACTTACTGCAGTGTTACCAAAACTAAACAATACACTGGTCATTTTCCTTATTTTTTCATCAGCTTTAAAGGGGCTGTGCTCCAGATGACAAAAAAAGAAAGTTTTCTTGTATTATAAATTTCTTGTAATATTTATGACTAATGCTTAACAAATAACTTACTGACAAAAAATAAGTCAAATAATCACATTATAAATTGATTTTTTCCCTTTCAAAGTGCTATACCGTAACGCGACGGTATAACTATATCGTATAAGATTTAAAGTAAATATCTGTAATATCACATGTGGCGATGGTGGTGACAGTAAAAGCGTGGGATATATTTTGTTAACATGACGGTCCAGAGTTCAAATCAGGCTGGAGCGAAAATATTTGTTTTATTCTATTTTGACTTTTATAATCAGTTTTGGAGTAAAATATTATGTTGTTATAATCTCACGGCATCTAAATATATAATTTATGAAAAAATTTTTTTTATGTCAAATCTGGAGTACAGCCTCTTTAAATATTTTATTACTTCACAATTTTAAGCCTCGGTTATCCTGTTGATTCGTTGGGTTTTAAAGTAATCTTATCTGTTAAACAACACATTTTTTTATTAAATCCTGTTTAAAACTTGTGGTTTTATTTTTTATGCATAAAAGGATGTAAAACTTCAGTTTGGTTTGAAATTTATCCAAATAAAATGAAACTCTACTATACCGTTGACGCTTGAAAAGCACGTTTATAGTCATCTAACACTGTTTATTCATTTCGGTTCCTATACATTAATATCTCGCATTAAACATTTCACCTACCTTGGGTTACACCTTTTGTAACAGCTTCTGACGTAACTGGTTGTGTTTCTGTAATTGCTGTTGTTGATGTAGATTTTGGGGAACTGTATACAGGTGTTGAAAACGTGTATACTGGCGTTGAGGGCGTGATGACTGGTGTTGCGGAATTTCCTGTAAGTGTCGAGAGCGTGTCTTCTGAAAACATTAAAATTTGTTATACACAGACAATTCAGCGTTTACTTGCAACAAAAAAAAGGTTTATAGATTTATATACAAATAAAACAAAATAAATACATCTAACAAAAACGAATAAAATAAGATAAAACTAAATTAAAAAAGATAAATGTGATAACACATATTTGTAAATTTGTCGCAAGAAATGAAGGTTATTTTATCTGGGTCTATACTATAATGTTATTTAGTTTTTTTCGAACAGAGCTGACTAATGTCTCAGGGTTTTTCGCTCCTTTGGTATGAGAGTTTCTAAGTGATATTTTCCTTCAAAAAATTCTAAGAAATAAAGAAAAGAAGAAAAGGAAAAAAATAAATAACATATAAAGAAGATAAAATACCATAAAACAAGTTTGGGTCCTTTAATATGGATCTCATTTAGTAACATACCTTCCAGAAGATGTTCATGCCTTGAGGTCGTTATCAAAGAGACAGGCTGTCTACTTGTGCTTCGCCTTATTGTAGTAGCCTGTGTAAGTGGACTCGTAGATGTTGAATCTATAAGTTTGAATTATTCAAAATAAATCCAGTAAAAATGAGTTGAAATAATAAATATTACATTTAAGGTTGTAACTTATCATTCGTGTATTTGAAAATAAAATTAAGATAAACATTTATGAAACTGAAGTGACTTTGAAAGTGTATGGGTTTTAAACAAGAAAAACGAGACTGAGACAACAAGAAAAAGAAGCTGTTAAAATCTTAATATCATACCTTTAATACACGAAGAATCTTGCTGAGGAATCCATTTATTGTGCTTGCATGTGTAAACTTCTGTACCTTTTAAATTTCCTTCATAACATTTCACTGTCGCTGTCAACGTTTTTCTTACTTCTTCGTAACACACCGTTGCGTGGGGAATTTCATGTAATTCTCTGCATTCTGAAAAATCTAAACTATTAAAAACGAATTTGCCGATTTGTGTAAAAAAAACTTCAGAGTTTTTTTAACAGTTTTGTTGTTTTTACTGAAGCATCTATATATATGGGCATAGTTAGATTACATATCGTTTAGAACAAAGCCTCTTGATTTTGCGAAAACTGGCAGTGTTTTCTTCAAAAAATAGAAAACTAAAACTAGATACAGGAAACTCCAAAAATTCTTTTCGCATTTTTGGTCATCCGAAGTTCAGCAGCTTTAACAAACTTAGCAGTCATTTACCATTTAATACACGGAGACTTTGAGCACATTTCCTATTGTTGCAGTTATCTCTTCAAAATGTTACAAATCAGCTTAATACAAGAATAATTTTTTTTTAGCTCACCTGTCACGTAGTGACAGAATGAGCTTTTGTGATCGCCTTTTGTTCGTCCATCTGTCCGTCTACAATTAGTTTGTTAACACTCTAGGTCACATTTTTGCCTCAATTGTCATGAAACTTAGTCAGGATGTTTGTTTCATTAATTTCTCGGACGAGTTCGAAAACTAGGTCACAGAGCCCAAACATTGAAAAACCTTGTTAACTCTCTAGAGGCTGCTTTTTCAGTCCAAATATCCTGGAAATTTGTCAGAAATATTGTATCAATTATTGTAGCTCAAGTTCGAATATGGATCATCTAGGGCCAAAAACTAGGTCACAGAGCCCAAATATTGAAAAACCTTGTTAACACTCTAGAGGTAACATTTTCAGTCCAAATAATCTGAAAATTTGTCATAAAGGTTGCTTTTATAATTTCAAGCATAATTTCGAATATGGGTCATCTGGGTTCAAAAATTAGGTCACAGAGCCCAAAAATAGAAAAACCTTATTAACTCTCTAAAGGTTACATTTTCAGTTCAGATATCTCAGAAATTTGTAAGAAAGGTGCTTTGATGATTTCTAGCTCAAGTTTGAATATGGGTCATCTTGGGTAAAAATCTAGGTCACAGAGCCAAAATATGGAAAAACGTTGTTAACATGTTGAGGTAACATTTTCAGTCCTAATAACCTGGCAATCTGTCAGAAAGGTTGTTTCAATGATTTCTAGCTCAAGTTTAAATATAGGTTATCTGGGATAAAAACTAGGTCACAGAGCCCAGATATGGAAAAACATTGTTAACACTCTAGAAATTACATTTTCAGTCCAAATATTCTGGAAATTTGTCAGAGAGGTTGATTCAATGATTTCTAGCTCAGATTCGAATATGGGTCAAATGTGGTGAAAAACTAGGTCACAGACCCCGAATATGGAAAAACCTTGTTAACACTCTAGAGGTAACATTTTCGGTCCAAATAATGCGGAAATTTGTCAGAAAGATTGTTTCAATGATTTCTAGCTCAATTATGAATATAGATTATCTGTGGTCAAAAACTAGGTCACAGAGCCCAGAAGAACAAAAAACTTGTTAATGCTCTAGAGGTTACATTTTCAGTGCAAATGTCATTGAAATTCATCAGACAGGTTGTTTCCATGATTTCTAACTCAAATTTGGATATGGGTGGTCTTGAGTCAAAAACTAGGTCACAGAACCCAAATATGGAAAAACACTGTTAACTATCTAGAGGTAAGATTTTAATTCCAAATAACCTTGAAATTTGTCAAAGAGCTTGCTTCTTTGATTTCTAGCTCAAGTTTAAATATAGGTCATCTGCGGTCAAAAACTAGGTCACAGAGCCTAAATATTGAAAAACCTTGTAAACAATCTAGAGGTTACATTTTCAGTCCAAATGTCCTTGAAATTTGTCAGAGAGATTGCTTCGATAATTTCTAGCTCAAGTTCGAATATGGGAGATCTAGGTTCAAAAACTAGGTCACAGACCCCAAATATGGTAAAACCTTGTTAACACTCTAGAGGTAACATTTTCAGTCCAAATAACGCGGAAATTTGTCAGAAAAATTGTTTCAATGATTTCTAGCTCAATTATGAATATAGGTTATCTTTGGTCAAAAACTAGGTCACAGGGCCCAGAAAAACAAAAACCTTGTTAACACTCTAGAGGTAACATTTTCAGTCCAAATAACGCGGAAATTTGTCAGAGACATTGTTTCGATAATTTCTAGGTAAAGTTCGAATATGGGACATCTAGGTTCAAAACCTAGGTCATAGAGCCCAAATATGAAAAACCTTGTTAACACTCTAGAGATAACATTTTCAGTCCAGATAACCAGGAAATTTGTCTGAAAGATTGTTTCAATAATTTCTAGATTAAGTTTGAATATGGGTCATCTGGGGTCAATTAGCCAGGTCAATAGCCACTTTGTTAAAAGCAGTCATACTCAGGTGAGCAATACAGGGCCATCATGGCCCTCTTGTTTAAGTTTGGAAATGAGCAATCAGTAGGGCGGAATGTTAAGTTTATATCTCCCCTAAGCAAAACTGCAATTCTTAGATTTATTTTTAATAAATCTATTTTAAACTCTTCTGATTTTCAGTATCAGTATTAATTGACTTATAGGTCTCTAAAGACAACACAAAATTTCATAAATCACCTAAGGAGGCATAACCATTTTCGGTAAATTTCAAAATATGCAATAGATTATACACGTACGTTATTTCACAGATATGTTTTGTGATTTTGAAACAAATGCATGCTTTAAGGCAAGACTTGTATTAACATATCTGATCATACACTATGCCAGACAAATGCCAATAAAAACATTGCTGTTTGGGGTAATAATAGAGGAGCTTTCCCGTGATTTCACGGACTGCCATCAAGTTAATATGAAAATCTAGAAATTAAACTAATACAGTCTACATGTAATCGATTCCCGCAGGTGCTCAAATCCATAAACTAGGATTGGTTGTACTATTTTCATGCATTGCTGGTTCCAAATATATATAAGCATATAATATAACATAAATACCTACAACACATTGAAATTTCGTTTTATGTTGCGTTCGATGAGAATCCACATCTATAGACGTATGTTGAAGTCAGTGCGTGTTTTTACAAACCCGAAAAAAATGATTTTGACCGAGGACGAAATTTTCACAGGTCCGTAAAAACACATATTTACCGAAACATAAGCCTGTTTGGTGCGCCTAATAATTACACGTTCGTAAATTTTGCGGGTGTTTTTTTTTTCTTTTAGGAGTGTGTTGATCACTTTTTAAGGACCCGCGCATGCAACACTTCCGACCAGTAAAACAGATATGTTTCAGTAAGGTTAATTATATTGTCAGATTCCAGTGGCCCAAATTTTAATTCAGTCATAAAATCAAGTTTTATTTTTTTAAAGAAGACATTTGTAGTTCTCTTAAGCAGAGTTCTATTTAAAAAAAAAAAAAAAAGATTGTAAAGGTAATGCTTTATACTTACTGAATTTACGTTTGTTAGCGCAAGATTCCGCGGTAACTGTAAATCAAAGCAGAAAAACTCAAAAATATTGCATTTGAAAAGAATGTTTTGCAAAATGCAAACAAGTTTAATTTAACTAGCATAGAACCATAGAACACAAATAATTAAATAAATAAATAAATAGAAAAACGGGTTTGTTGAAGAAAATACTGTTACTGAATAATAAATATTAGAGATAAAAATGATGATTAAATGTACTTTAAGTTTAATACACCTGTCCAGTGTCATTGTTAAGAGCATACTAACCATTAGTTTTCTGAGTTAAATATATAACAAAAGTAAACATACCACATTTAATGTAAAGTAAAATAATCACTAAAACTAATATGTGTTTCATGTTTGTTTACAAGCGCAGAACGGTACAACACAATGTATTTTACATGAAAAACAGTTGTTGATTCTAGGACGTGTGTTAACTCAACCAAAACCTCATTAAATGATACCCTTCTTTTGAAAGTCAGGATAAGGTATCACAGTAGTAAAGTTTTGCAAGCAGTTTCCGTTTACAATATAAAAATATTCTTTATAATATATAAACAGCTCCATAAAAATAATTTGAATTATAAACGTGAAAACATTGAGAAACGAAACGCTGTCAGTCACCTTTATTCATTACACCTGGAAGTTTATACATGCATAAATTGTCAATTTGGGAATATAAACATAAATCATTGTCTTATAAAATATATGGATAAAAAGATATTTGAATGTCTTAAAGAAAGTATTTTCATTTGTTTTATCATGAAAGGTTGAAATCATTGTGTCGCTACATCGTAATGTTGACAAATGCTTTAGAATTTAAGTGTGGTGTACTAGTATCAACTTGAGTTAAACCATATCCTTTTCAAAGTTATGGATAAGATATGTGAATTTTCTGAAAAAAAAAAGAAGCCCAGATTGAATATTAAATAAGTTATTCTATTGATCCTGCCTTGTAAGACTTGCGGTTGTGATGGAGTTAATTGTTTTGTCAGAGGACAAGTTAAAGTCAAACTGCAGGAAAGCAATACTGGTGAGGATGAATCTGAAGACAGTAATGCCACGGACAGACCCTCGAAATCATCTTAATCGAAAGTTGACACATTTTACCATTTGATCAGAACTAGGCAAAACGAACAAGTAAATTCACACTTGAACCCAATCAGTGAGGGTTCTGAAAATCAAAGTTATTATAGTAAAGCCTAGGAAAGTGTTAATCAACGACCAAAAAATCAAGCAACTGATATTAGCCAAGTTACAGAGGGAAATGGTATACTATATTAATAAAATTATATCAACAGAAAAAAAAAGAATAACCAGGTTGCTGCTGACGGCTATGAAAAGGCTTCTCGTATTACAAATGAGTATTTTGTATCTATTCCATCATGTGAATCAGAATTAAGAATCAAATTCATCTTTCCGTTTCAGGCTCACTTGAACATATGTGCAAGGTCAGCTGCTGGGATCACCCTATGTCCGGCGTCTGTCGTGTGTAATCAACATTTTCTTTCAAATGACATCTCCTCCAAAACTGCAATGCAATTTTCAATAAAAAATTACAGAAATGTTTCTTCAAAAATTGTTCAAACCGTTCCGCTTTGTTGTACATAAGGGCTGCAAATGCTATATATAGAAGAAAGAAACATCAAATTTTCCACCAAATTTCACAGAAATGTTCTTTAAAATAGCTTTCTATTAAAATCACTCATTCAAAGAGGTTCCACTCCGTTGCAAAAAAAATGGCAGCCATAGTTGAAATAGATTTTTGTCAACACAAAAATTAAGGTTTGTCACCACCGGTGTCTTAAATTACATGAAATTATAAGCCGTGGCAATAACAGTTTCTAATATAAAGTGCTCATCGGCAGTACCAAAAGTTTTTTCCATAGACGGCCTGTTTTCAATTTCTTTCTTCTTTTGATACTTTTGAGAACTCACTTGGTACTTCTTTTTCCCACATTAACAATCAAAAACGCGTTTCCCTAACAGAAATGTGACTACAGCCCCTACATCCGCAACTGACACAGAAATAGCAACAGCTTGTCCCTTATTTAAATATAAGTTTACTACGCACAGTAAAACATGTAACTAATCACAAGTGGGTTTGAGCAATGGACAAAGGACCAAGCAATACTTTCCTCTGCTGTGTGATTTAAGCCGTTCACAAATTTTCGAGCATCGACCCATTTCCAAAACTCAACTAAAATTTATTAAAAAAACAATAATATCTGTTTGGTATTTCAGTAGATTTATTAGTCAGGCATTTGATCATAAATACATGACGTTTTTAAAACGAAATAGACGTGTTATCTTTAAGTGATCACGAGCTCAAAAAGTCTGTTTCAAATGTTGAATCTTGTCCATACGTAAGGTACCTAAAGCTGATGAATCAAATTGATATTGAACATGTTCTTTTGAAGTACCTCCGTTGCTTTCATTTCTTACTGGTTCCGATAAGGCTGCCACGTCATAACAAGATGAATAAAATGCGTTTTTCCATTTGGATGTCTTTCATAGTGCTAAATAGCTTACGTATTGTTTAAATAAAAAAAAGTGTATTTTTACAAAAGCAAATGTGAAAAGTACTGTTTAAGCATACTATAAAAACTATGTAAACTATCCCTTTATGTCATTTCAGAGCTAAATGGCTGACAAAATTTATTTTATCTGATACTGTTTTAGCAAGAATAATTGTCAGATAATTTCATGCATTTTTTAAATCATGTTAAAGTCTAACATTTGTGTGGAAATGAATGTGTAACTTGTAGTTAATACCTGTTGAGAACAAGTATATTGCGCCGGATTTCTAAACGTTCTCTTCGAAATAACAAATTTACATGCGGTATAATTTATATCTTATTATCATTTTCGCTTGATTCAAACAATGTTATTTAGTCTCTATGTGTACAAATCGCACTCAAGAAAAAGGTCTATAAGTAATTCAGATTAAACCGGTGATCATTTAGAAAAGTTTTACATTGTACAAAATCACGTTCACATTTTATGGCTAAACTTTCTTAAAGTGATATGGATTGTGCCCGTAATAGATCACTCCTACGTAATTTGTTAGGATAATCACATGTCGCATGTTTTTGAACACTTTAAAGGGTTGATTTGAAGTGTTTTCCTGTTGTAACGTGTCTTTCGTCTCTAAGACCCTTGAATGTGAATAGGCGGCTTTGTGATGTCTTTTGAAAACTTGGAAATTAAAAATCAAGTCTAGCTTTGATGACATTTATACAAATCAATCAACCTTACACAGTAATTAAAAGATCGGACTGCTTTCTCTTTTAGAGTACTGCATATAAAATACTGGCCTGCGCTCTTGTAGAATAAATTCTATCTATCGGATTGAATAATGTGTCGTCATGAGGACATATTATCGCCGAGTCATTAAATGATTTATATATGCATGTTTTTTTAATTCTCCCTCCTTTTTTTGGAGATTTTTAACAAATATTTAATGATATCATTTTAAAAGGTGCAGCGGTATATCTAGTTGGAATAATTAGTAGTAGAATATTTTATTACATGTACATAATAATCTTGCCAAGAACCCAACCTACCGTTCCACCGAAATTGTAAACTTTTGTCTCCTATAAAATAACGTAGCATACAGGTTACTATCGCTATAACTATCCTAAAATATATATATATATATATATATATATATATATATATATATATATATCCGTGTATTTTGAAAAGTGCACCTGATGCCCTAAACAGTTAAACTTGAGCCTCACCTTGTTTTACTTAATTAGCTTATACATAAATAAGAAAAACAAAAATGTTAAAAAAGAACAAAACTTACTGGATTTACTTTCATCGACCAGCATCTTACTGTTATAGCAGTTTGTACATGTTATTCCGGAGCTCTTGGTATACGCCATAAATAAATGTGCCATTGGATTAATCATTCTGTCTGAATGTAGTAAGGGTTTCAGGCGTTCCTGCTTCAATATTTTAATACATGTTATTTTGCAAAGTTTTCTTGATCGGTAAACATATATTCTTTCATTTTTATTTAGAATGTCTTAAGTGTGTTTTAGAAAATGTTGAAACGCAAACTAAATAAACTTCATCTAGAGCTAGTGCACTTAAAACAAGTATGATAGTATTGGATAAATATACTTAGTATAAGAAACTATGCTAGAGAAAAGTCTCACACTGAACTTAAATAACCTTTATCTTCTTAGTTACATATTTATGGCATTAAACTGAGAAAATCGCTCTGACTACAGTGCTTGAGCTCTTTGACATTAAGCAAGTCATAAAATATAGAATTTTATCAATGTCTTGTTGCGGCACCACTTTTCTTTTTCTTTTTTTTTCTTTGTTTGATAACTGAAAACCCAAATTTATCTTGATTATTTTTTTCACACGAAAGTATGATAGTAAGGGATTTTCTTCATACATAATTTCTTTGAAAATATTTTTGTACTAATGGCTAAATCATCGTTCACAACAGAAACTGCCGTTTCTGTTTAAGTATTTTTTGCAAAACTTGTGAAATACTAACACAGTAAAATATCAAATGTAAACTATTAAGCAAGTTCATTCTTCTTTTTAGGACAACATAAATTTCACTGAAACGAAGCACTTCAAGAGATAACAAATGAAGAGCTATATCCAAGAGCTTTAAATACATTTGTGTTACCGGGGTATGACACAGACAGTACAGGTATTGAGCGGACCGCATTACAACCATTGAACACATGTAAGTTTACCATTTTATAAGCATTATAATTGATTAACTATATTAGTCAGTTACATAAAATACGCTTTAAATTTGCTTGACGTTTTCCTGGGTTTGAATAATCAATTAATTTTCATAAATATTTCAGAGAATGCTTTTTTTCTCTTTTTTTCAAAAATCTATTTTTATTTGTTTGTTATTATTATTATTATTATTATTATTATTATTAATTATATGTGAATTGCTGAAACATCAGTTCTAGAACTGAAACTTTCACATATGTTTAAATGTTTTAGAATTTGCTATGTGACATTTCGATCGTTTGTAGACTGTCGGCGATGAGCCAACGAGTCATGAGTTCGAGCATCTAAGTCATGCCCAGTCTAGACTTGGGCAGTGAGCACAACTCACTCAACACATATTCTACTACGATTTTCAGTCAATATCGGCCATGTCTGTGGTCGATCTGAAGTCGCTGAGTTCGAATCATTTAACAATCTTACCAGTGCATATTGGTTTTGTTCTGACCATTCAAATTTTCTTACACAGTATGTGACTCAAGAAAACGACAGTTTGCCAAACTACCCACCTGTATGACTCTGACTGTTGAGTGTATTAAGCACAAATGAACCAGTAGTTATTCTATTGCGCTATTTTTACAGCTCTAAAAAGTCGTCGAGTAAATATTATCATAACAATATAAAACTACAGATGGTGTTGATGTTAAAATTTCTTTGTGTAGATTTGTTGTCAGACACGAAATAACTTTCTTTTACTTGACTAACAATTTTGCAAAACTATTCGAATTTAAGACAGACTAACAATCTGATATTAATATTTGATTGCAGTATTTGCTTACTGAAAAAGTATTTATGTGTATTATTACAATGTTCGAATTATTTCAAGGAAAAAAACTGATTGTTAAGCCCTTGTCAATGATAAAATGCACCGACGTGTTTCTACAGGCAGATGAGTTACCGCTGTAGAAGTGCTAGTGTTAAGTTCGTCGTGTCATCCTGTGTACGGTTGTAAATATTGTAAAGTACTCATTGTCACAGTGATAGAGTATACCCACTCTACTTAGCTGCGTGGTATGAAAAGCGGTATATATCACTACTGTTTACTTTACATTTTTTTTTATAAAACTGCAGTGGTATCTCGAGGTTTTTTGGTAACTATAAGACATATATTCTTTTATAGTCATTGTATAGTGAAAGCACTTAGATTAAAAATAATTTAGTTTTATGACCACTTAAAGTGGTCACAACCTTAAACAAATCTTTAAGGTGTTCGAAAGATATGATGCCGACACAAAATTGGGTTAGGCATGAGGAACGGTCCTCAAATCAAATGTTATCAAGTGGATAAACTTATGTACAGTATATCTACGGGGCAATTTCAAAATCCTTCAAACCAATAATCCAGCTTTATGTGACGAAAGATGCTTTGATGGTCTTTTTCAATGTTCTTTATATGTTGAAGCCATGCTGTCTACTACAAAAGTCCGACATTTAATTTCATAAAAAGAAGAAGTATCACAAATATTTCTATGATATGACAATAAATTTGTATTTGAATAAAATTACACCATGCAGGAAGAGGAAGCATATAATAGCAAAAAGATCACAGGAATATCACTGTTTCACAAATAATCAAATTCGTGTATGTCAGTGGCGTGAAACATAGCACCAAAATGGCACCGGTGTCGATTTTAGTAGTTGTTGTGGTATGGCATTCTGCTAAGTTCGATGTTGATAAAACTGGTCCAGAATGCTTTCAACATTTAATAGGTGACATAACTTTGGAAAGACTGGCCATCGTTGCAATTCAATGTTGGCCGAAGGTAAACAATTGATACGTTAGCATGCGTTGTTACTGACGAAGAAATGGACGCTACTCTGACGTATACGTCCTTCAGAGAGAACGTTTCTGTTGCTCCAACGTCATCAGTAGGGGTGGAGCACCTTACAGTTTGTGTTAAAAGTAGATTTAAGTCAAGGGTAACTTGAAATGACAAAGATGTCATGATGAAATTTTGAGATCAATTGCTCTTGTTTGTTACGCCCATCCTGATGTTACTTTATTCCAACAAGGTAACACCTGATGTCACACGGCTCGCGTATCAAGTAATCAAGTAAACAAGTAAAACACTTTATATCAAATGAACGCGCATTCTTTATATTTCGATCGTTTCGTTTGGTAAAGCTGTTCTTGAAAATGATATCTTTAAGTTTTCTTGTCCACCGAACATTTTATATATACAATGAATCGCATCAAAAGTTACTCTGCTTTTTAAAGATTTTATTTCTCGATGACGACGCCTGTGTCTCAAAGACCCTACATGTCGCCCTCTGCTTTATAAATATCATCTAATAACCAGATTTCGTGTCATATATACAGGATCTGGTACATTTTTTACATTTCATACATACATATTCAACGAGGTCTGGAAAAAAGTTAAGATAGTTATATTCACTTGACCTATATTCAAAATAGCTTTCACAAAAATCCGCCAAGAATAATGTCCAGCTAAAATGTCAAAAGTTGTCAAGATTACTGATAGTAGATGGCGTCTTTTTGAAGGAGGACATCAATGTGATAAAAAATCTCAAAATGACAGTAAAAGAAAATAGTATGAGAAGTAAAAACTATATGAGTTATGTTTTGTGCGTATTTTAATATTAAGAATTACGTAGATGTTATTCCTATATGGGCTACACTCTCACATACAAGTCTCTTGCACAGACAAAAGTTACATCCATATTTTGGAACTTGGTGTTTTTATTTGTGGGTTTTTTAGCTAATGACAAAAATGTTGCAGCTCCCATCTTATGATCATCTCAAAGAACTTTTAATCAATTTGTCCGTCTGTTTGATCGTCCCTCTGTCCGTCTATAAATTTTCACTTGTATTTCCTTACTTAAACTGTTTAACATAATAATAGTGATGATGATTACGAGAACGACCATTGTTATGACGGTGGTTTGAAATGTATAAAAAATGACTTTCCTGTATTCTGAAGTGGAAATGTTAAGAATTTCCAGAAAGCAGAGTTTTAATGTTCTGTTTGCTATGATGTAATCTAGAAGTGAACAAAAAGAGCTTTTTGGCGAGTTACTGAATTTTCAGGTGCAATACTGCCAAAAGAGCAAATAGCCTTTCATCTAGGAAGTATCATAAACAATATTTCTGTCTACATATTATATTTTTTTCAGGAATTGATAAAGTAAAGCTGTCAGCGAGCTGATAATTTTCAAAATATACAGTTTCACTTTATGCATCACTGTGAAACACTGATTTGTTGATCATGTTTCATTGTTGATTTCACTGAGAGGTTGGACAGTCTCGTTATAGGCAGTATTGTGTTTAAACAGGGAAACTTGTAATTAAAATTTTAGTAGTTTATTTCAACTTTTAACAATTGTTCTTTTTCAAAAGGAATATGGGTTGGGGTGGTGAGTGTGTGCGCGTGTGTGTGTGTGTGTGGGGGGGGAGAGAGAGAGAGAGAGAGAATTAAATAATGAGAGAATTCACTGTCCAGCAATACAAATTTACAAAGGATATTTGCTTGTTGAATATATTTCAGACACGTTGTCGATCTTCTGTACTTGTTCTCTAATTATATTTTCTGTACTTTCCTCCTTTAAAAAGCAAAAAAAAAAAACATATGCATTTTTGTTTCAACTCATTCATATATGCGTTGCGTGAGAAGGCATGAACAGTATAAACTGGCATTTCAAATAATCCAAGACAATGAAAATCTAAGACAGACGATCTTGTTTAGAGGAACTTGTAATATGGGCGCTCAGCAAATGCAATACACATAGTTATTAAAGCTTTTATATATTTCGATTTTTTTCTGAATTCTTGGGGCTGTGTTGGACTGTTTAAGTGTCAAATGTTTTCTAGAATTTTCAGTATTTTCTCAACGCTCTGGCCATATGTTCTTATTTGTAGATACTTTTAGTAGTTTCATGTCGATTAAAAGGGCAAGTTGCATGAGTCACGATGGTGGAGCGCATTAAGGAGATATTACTCTCTTAGATGATGCATAAGATATCATTTTCTTTTTTAAATTAAAAAAAAGAAGAGGAATTAAGCTTTAAGTTCATGTAAGTTAACTCAAAATCAAACGGTACCAGTTACGTTTGGAGAACTTTAGGAAGTCACTCATTTAACATTGCGGGTTACGGGAGGACCATTTACAACATTTCAGCCCCTGCCAATCGGAATATCTCGATAATGTGGATGCCACCATAGAAACCGAGGTGTTCCGTTTGAAATGTTACCTGCTATTTGAAGATTAGCCAAATAGTGCGTTTTCAGAACATCTACGGATAATTAATGGCATTTTGTGAAATGAATAATATTTTTGTTTGTTTGTTTTTAGGTGTTTTTTTTTATTTATTTATTTATTTATTTCTTTATCTTTTTATTTTTTTTTTTTATTTTTTATTTTTTTTTTTTTTTTTTGGGGGGGGGGTGTTGTTTTTATTATTATTATTATTTTATTATTATTATTATTGGGGAGTAGGGTGTGATCTTTTCCTTGTTGTTTTTATATCATTTATGTCAGCTTCACTACCGTTGAGCTCAGTTGTCACAATTGACGTTTTGGGGTATTTGCGTGCGTTAGTGCATTAGTGTGTGTGTGTGTGTGTGTGTGTCTATCGGAGTTTGTCCAGGGTATGACTTAGCCATGGATGGAGGCATTCTCTGAAACGTTTAACTTGGCACAAATGTTTGGCACAATAAGACGGCGTGCATGACTTAGGTATTTAGCTCAAAGGTCAAGGTCACAGTGACAATTTTTAGGCATAAAGTGTAGACAGATTTATTTTTCGGGCCATAACTTCTACATACATGTAAGGATTTAAATACCTAATCTTTTTTATTTAAATTGATGAGACGACAACTTGTGTCTTAGCTCAAATGCCATGGTCCGAGTGACACGTTTATATATATTTTTTTGTCTGAACAATATCTGTTAAACTTTTAAAGCCACCGACTTTAAACTTTGTCTGTAGACAGGAACTGGCATAGTGGAGTGCACTGTGCAAGAACCATAACTCTGCTTTATTTATGTTTACAATTATTTCCCTTTATTGCTTTATTTTGTCCGGAGGAAAACTCAATAACTTCGAAAAGAACTTTCACACAGAAATAGAGGATTATTAGTGGAAATTCAAAGTATAAGACCTATAACTCTGCCTGGCTTAGATTTTGAATTAATTCCTGTTCATTTTATCATTTTCTAACATATTTATGAAATTTGTGTTTTTGTTGTTTTTTTTAAAAAACAAAACAATCTTACTTAAACTTCACGTCAAACTCAGCTTGTTAAAGGTAATGATAATTTTCAACTTTATGAGTTCTACGCCTATTTTAGGCGATGAGAGCTAGGTAAGTCGTAAGAGTTCTGAGCCTATCTTAAGCAGTGGTGATTATTCTCCGTTGGTATTTAAACTTAAGACGTGAAGTATATTCAAACATAGAGTAAATTTATATGATGATATAAGACTTGTTTTCATTGTCAGCATTCTTCAAATATAGACTTAAATCTGACAAAAATGATTGCACTCTCGCACACATTCAACAAAGTCCTATGTTTTAGAATAAAATCTTAAACATACTGTCAGTAAACCTTAAAGATCTACTAGTAAATAGCATAAAATTGTACAGGTTGAATTTATTTAATACTTAAAATTCACAATAGAAAATTAGATTAACTGACTTAATGGGATGTTAACAATTACACAATGTCTGCATACTGTTACAATTTACTCACTGACACTGCTGTTGTCCATACTGGTACAGTCATTATGAATGTTGGCACATTCACCACACTTGTTGACAATGATACTATGCTTGCTTGAAGTAACAACTTGTATGCTGTTTAGACCCCGATGTCTATAACATAATTTTGCATTTCGCTGGATGACAGTTCAGTGTAGCTAATGGTATATTTCATCTTGTCGGGACACATTACTCAATTCTCAACATTATACACAAACAAAGATATCCAAGGCATGATGAAGTATACCATTAAGCTACTCTGAACTGTCATTCAGTCAAATGAAATATGATATAGGCATCATGACCTAAACAATATACAAGTTGTAATATCCTGCAAGCATGGTATCATTGTCAACGAGCGTGATGAAAGTGCCACCATGCATAATGACTGTACCTGTCGGCAGTATAGCAGTGTCAGTGAATAAATTGTAACAGTAAGTAGGCATTGTGTAATTCTTACCAAAATAACATTCCATAAGACTTAGTACATAAACGATCAGTGGTTCAATTTCTAAGAGAAAAGCATGGTGTTTGTAATATAATTGCTTTGCACGTGAAGACCCAGCATATGAGCTGGAAGCAGTTTATATACTAAGGAGGTTTCACATAAAAGTGTGCAAGTTCATAACTCACAAACTGAGGGGTTTGCTAACTTTCCATAAAAACTTGAGAACCGAGATTCACACAAAATAATGTGAAACTGACAGTGACTGGAAACAATTAGAAATAACTCTATTCAAATTACTGAAAGACCAATAAAGGACAATAAATAGTAGTCTCATTTAAAAGAATGACAATTAATTTAAATGATAATAACTTCAAACCTCCATTAAGAGTGTCGTTGGCTTTATAAGATTGTTGAAAAAAAAAAACAGAAAAAAAATCTGTTGTTGCTAAAATAAACAAATCAGAAGACTGCAGTTGCCTAGCAAATACCCACAATATCTTTAAACATGGTTGCCAGAACAAGAAAGTAATTATGATATTCCTATATTTTCAACAAATATTTAGTGAATGCATGAACCATTTTATACATCTGATAAAGGAAGCTAACAAGACAAAGGAAGGGGGAGGTAAGGAAGAAAGGAGAAAAAAGAGAGGAGGAATAGACGGAAGTAAGAAACGTACATACAAACGAACGAACGGACATTCAACAAAACGAATTAATTAATTAATTAATTAATTAATTAAAATAAAAATGATTGTATAAATAAAAGTTTCAAACAAAACAGTATTTTTTTTCCAAGGAACCATTTTTAGAAAAAAGTTGTACATGATGTTTACGTTATAAACATGTAAACTTTGCTTTGTTAAACTTTGTACAGTGTATCATCATTGCATAGATTTAATTCTATTTAAACGGGGATAAAGTTCAACACGGTACCTGACTGCAACATTATTAATCATATATGATTAATTGCCTTCTGAGATAAAGAAATTTATTTTTGAAAAAAAAAACAAGCACTGACAACGAATACTGACTCGTTACATTTGACTTGTTTTCAAGATTTGAAGTTGTTTTACCTTGTTTTAATTTCAAAATACATCAGGATTCATTGTAATGACTCCGTTTCAAGTATTTCATCAGCTGTATCATGAATTTTTAATAAAACACCTTTCAAAACGACACATTTTACGATGTCAACAAGTACAGTGCTATTTTTGTTCGCCTTATTGGATTGATGACGTCTTTGACGTTCGTAATTTGAATAAAAGTGCTTTTATACATTGCCCATTTTGTATTCAGTTAGTTACCTATTTCACTAACCGCCATGAGGGGTGAAAACTTTTTTCAAGAGACTAATGTGCATAGTGCTTCAAGAGGAAGAGTCTTGGCTCGACCAGGAAATAGAGAGACATCAAAAAGGGCTGCACTCAAAGTCTTCTTTGCCCGTCAGGGTGTTGTGTGGCCTTAGCTGCGGCAGCATTTGAAAAATGCAATAGTCCAGAAAGCTAGTCAGCAGCAGTAACAACACCAGCACCGGCGAGTAAACAACCTAGGAGCTGTGAATTGTGATGGGCAATAGCTAACCCGATCTATGATGTTTTAAACATTGCATGTCCCTTCATGGACTGGCGCTTCATCCAGCGTATCAAGTAAATGGCAATTGGCCCGGTTCAATGGCCACCTTGCTTGACGTAAATGCTATATGCCATAATTTCTTCAGGGTCCTGTCCCGAGACAGACTTCCTTGGCTCTTTTTGTATTGGCTTCTTCTGCCTTCATTTTGCTGGAACAACTGTAAACGGAATGTTGGCTATAACACCAGAGGGGCACACTGATATTGCCAAATTAGCGACTTTTATACTTCGAAACATAGTCTGACCCCTACTCATTGTGCCATTAGTGCTGTCGAAGCCAAGAACCGCCAAGGAGTGCATCTGTGACCTATTACAGCGAAGTCCAAAGTGCGGTCGAATTAACGTCTTACCAAAAAAGAACCACAGATGCCAAGGCACAAAAGCATGCAAGTACTGTAAACAAACAGTAGGACCTGAAAGTCGTAACTGCTTAATTCCGACCTACCAGTCTAAGAACCAAACGACTCACCTCGAGTGAAATTCATCTTCTACAATTTTGAGTGTCAGTTCGAATCCGGTAAACATCTACCCAACTTTTGCATGGCACAACGAATCTACGAGGCACGCATCCGATTTCCGTGGAACAAGAAATGCGGGCGCTCTGATACCCAGAGACCGGTAAGCCATATTTTGTGTGGAACAGACTCTCCCTGATTTTTGTGCATGTTTGTTTCAGATTCCTCACCGAAGTGCCACTGCCATAGCTCAAAAAAGGTACGACGCCCAGTTCATTCTCCGATATCTTGTCACACAGACAACGATTAACCACAGGCCATCATAAATGGCAGCAAAATCTTGGAAGCCTACGGAGTAAGACATATTGATTCCATGAATTTTCTTGACATGCCTTTTGCGTTTTTTTCCCCCCCAAAAACCTTTGCCTTCACAGAAATGGCTAAAGGTTATTTTTTCTTTCTGGGCGAAAACCAATGGTGTTTAATAGTACATGAGACCCCACTTCCTCTTGGACTACTTCAATCCCGGCAGTATGAAAACTGAAGATTGGCAAGACATTTAAGCCTGGTACAAGGAAAAGGTCAAACGTAAGTCCGTGTTTGATTTTCAGAAAGAAATATGTGAGAATTTTTTTTCAGACGTAGATATTTTAAGACGGCTGTGGCGAGTTTTGCTTCCTGTTGATAATCAAATTGACACCTTCATCGGAACCACCCTTTTATCGCATGCCTCCAAAAAAGCGTGGCGTCAGAATTTAATGACTGTCCATAGTTTGGCTGTCATTTTTTATGCAGACTATTTTCAAAAAGTTCAATACTCTATGAAAGGTCTATGATGGCCTAGGCTACCAAGGTCATCTACTCGCCATGTTTTGAATGTTAGTAAAGTAAATATACGACCCTATACCGTAAACGGGTTAAACAGAGGACCAACACCGTGTATGTATTTCTAGGCTGTTTCTACGGATGTCCGACTTGTTTTCCCAACCGAAGTCTCAAGAAATCCTACAGGTTAGAAACAATGCGTAACCTGTATGGCAAAATTAAAGCTTGGCTGAATGACCTAAAACAGAGGATATGAAGTGATTCGCATGTTGGAATGCCAGCTGGACCAGCAGGTCAAGACACAACCCGAGTGCAAGACTCTTATTGACAAATTTTATCCGGGAATGGACCAAACGAAAGCCCGTGTTTGATTTTCAGAAAGAAATATATGAGCATTTTTTTTCAGACGTAGATATTTTAAGACGCGGTTGTTGCGAGTTTTTCTTCATGTTGCTTCTTGTCAGACTCGGCCCACAAGCAGTTGAACTGTGTGGAGTTTTTGTTATCGTAAGGGGTTTGTGCTGGTGAATTTCAAAGATTAAAGTGACAAGATCGAGCCTCATGCTTATGCCAATGTAATAGTGGCCTCGTTTGTGACCGCGTATGCTCGATAGAAAGTCTGCCACGAAAGAGCGAAAGGGTGCTCTACTTTGACACAAACAGATGCATGTATGATCCGGACTAGTGCAACATTCCAATTGTCAACAGTCGCCTCGTGTAATGGACGGATGAAGGAAGGTAACATTGTGAAATTTGACTCGCTAGGCCCGAAAAACTACGGTCATGAATACATCGTGAAACTTGAGAGCCATACGAAATGCAAAGTAAAACGAATCACGTAAGATAACAACACGTCACAATTTGTGAATTTCGAGAGCATGGTGCCATATGTGAAAGATAGGGACCATTATGCACTGGAGATAATACCCATGCTGCGGCAAAAGACCTTACCGCAAGGTGGTTTCTGAGAAAAACCAAAACATTTCTATCCCTCTACACCAAACGCGTGGTGGTGGCTTGTACATATAAGACGGTACCTTAAGGCTATCATAATTCTTGACAAGGATATTACATCCTGTTGAAAAGGACAGATGTAGGGAAAAAGTTCATTTCAAGGCATGAGCTCAGTCGCTGTAGACCTATCTTGCTTTCGTCCGGAATTGCAACACTTAATTTATTAACATTTGATAGTCATGTCATACAAGAGTGTGGTTTCAAGGAGGAAGTTTACCTGGCCTGGCTTAAGCGACGATGGCGTCTTATCACACACATTCGTTTATAAAGGAACAGTCAAAAAGGACTTTGACGACAGATTAAGCGAGAAAGAGAAGGAGAAATTCAAGCTCTGAAACGACATCATCGGAATGCCAACGGGACTTATATCACTCAAAACAAGTTACAACAATCAAAAGCCAATAGCACCATTAGTCTGAACGCGCACTAAATGATTCTGTTTCAAAACACTAGAGATAAGGGACAGGTCAGGACTTTGGCCAGTCAGCCACCACATTAACTTGTCTCCTTCCAAGATGCCATCGCAGTGCCTCATGGTTACTTCATCCAAGAAAGCCATTTGTGGGGGTATACTGGAATCAGCTTGTCCGTCTGTCCGTCCGGCCGTCCGTCGGTTTTTCCTTGTCCTCCCATTAACTTAAGAATCCTTTGACCCACAGTCATCTTACTTGGTCTGGAGATTGGCCATGGCCAGTAGATTGTTTTGTAATTTACATATTTTATTATCCCCGTCTCTGGTACAATAGGGTCGGGGAACCATCCCTATTACACCTTACAATACCTTGTTAGAATATATGATATACAAAACATATAATATAAATAGTATATAAAGAGTACTATTTGGAAAAAAGATTAAAAAATATTTGCATATCTCTACTACTCTCTATTCCAATCCTGAAAAATTCTTAACACAAACATTTTTAATCTTTATGAAGTTATTTTATCATCACAGAGAATTAGGTGTTGGACAGCTAACCAATATTTTCTATATTGTTATTATAAAAAAGGTATTTTTCATAGCAAACAGTATATTGCCCATTCATTTAACGAGTTAAAAAAAAGTTCTAATTAGAGAATGAAATGTTTTCCTTATCAATTTACCTTTCATTCAGTATTAAACCTTCTAAATTTACAAAAACAATAAAAGCAAAACCAATGTATATGCAAACATACCTTTGTTTGCCATAAACCCTATGTAGTATATACACATGTACATCTTCTGATGATAACCTATACTATATGTATTTTGTAATGAAGTTAAGATTTACAAAAATGTTGTAGTGGCCCTATATCACTACATACTGAAAAGAGGAAGAAAAAAATCAACAAATATGTATGTTCTCTGTAAAAAGAAACGTTACAAGTCAATAACAGTCAACTTGAAATTACATTTTTGTTTAGTTTAGCAGAAAGAAAAACACATTTACATTTATCATATACCCTGAGTGTAAGAAAAAGGGGAATAAATGGGGATATGAAAAAAAAGAAAAAAAGGAAAGAAAAAAGGAAGAAGAAAAAAATATACAAAGAATTGAAAAAAAGTAGAAAAAATGGTAAGGTGCTATCCATGCATGTCTTAAATAGTGAAAGGGTCTAAAAGGGGGATGGTGGAAGTCTGTTCTTGTAAAATATAAATAAACTAAAAATTCTTTGGTTTTTGACAATAACACTGGAGGTTTGATTTGAAATACCAAAAATAGATTTGAATTACCAGCTCTCAGCTAAGGTCAAATTGATATATTTATTCCATAATTTTTCAAAAAAGCTCAAATTTAAATATTCGTTTGGAAATATATTTTCTTGTAACTGGCACATAATTGGTGTTTAAAATTTGCTAAACTAGGCCTTATTTGCTTCATTTTGTTATAATATATATAGAATTTAGCATTTAAAATTATTAGATTTAAAACACTATCTAAGTTTGTATTACCAAAAAACATATCCGAAAGACTCCAGTTATTAAAGTTTAAGTTGCATTTGTCCTTTATATATATCGGTAACTGTGTCCAAAATTGTGTTATAATCTCACATTCAAAAAATAAATGAAATAAAGTTTCTTGTTCACTTTGACAAAAGGTACATGTATCTTCATTTATAATCTTCATTTTCTTAAGTAAATAGTTGGTTGAAAGAAATCTATGATTAATTCTATACTGGAACCATATTAATTTTGGATCTTTTGTAAATTTATGTATAATATCATATATTGAATTACGTTGGAAGAAGTTTGGTTCAATTTTATCTGCTACTTCGTTTGTCCATTTTTTTAAAGAATTTGGGTATTGTCCTGGTAGTTGCATAGCCTTATAGATGGAGCGGCATCCTTTTTCATCTTTACAGATTATTGATAACACATGTGGGATTGGTATATTATATTTTCTTTCTTTGGCTAAGTCTTGAATGTTTAATTTTGATAAGTATGAATGTTTTGCTGTTATAATACTCCTGTATTCTAGAAAATTGCTTCTCACTTCAAATATTGTAGAGAATTCATTATATGTATAAAAATTACCATCTTGTTTAACTAAATCTGCCAGTAGATGACCCCTATTTTTTGAGGTTACTGGGTCAAAGGTCACTGGAGCCTTGACTAAAAAAACCTTGTCCGCCAAATAACCTAAGAATCCTTTGACCCGCAGTCTTCATATTTGGTGTGGCGGTTGGTCATGACCAGTAGATGACCCCTATATTTTTGAGGTCACTGGGTCAAAAGTAATGATCACAGGCCTTGTCCGCCCAATTACTTAAGAATCCTTTGACCCACAGTCATCTTACTTGGTCTGGATATTGGTCATGGCCAGTAGATGACCCTTATTGATTTTGAGGTCATTTGATTCAAAGGTCAAGGTCACAGGGGCCTTGACTACAAAAAACTTGTCCGCGAAATAACTTAAGAATCCTTTGACCCACAGTCTTCGTATTTGGTGTGGAGGTTGGTCATGACCAGTAAATGATCCCTATTAATTTTGAGATCACTGGGTCAAAGGTAAAGGTCACAGGAACTTTGACTAAAAAAGCTTGTCCACCCAATAATTTAAGAATCCTTTGACCCTCAGTCTTTGGTCACTGGGTCAAAGGTCAAGGTCACAGGGGCCTTGACTACAAAAAACTGGCTTACTACCCTGAGATTTTGCAGGGAGGTTGTCCATGACCTGTAAATGACCCCTGTTGATTCTGACAAAGCGCTATGCGGGGGTATTCACGCCATGACAGTGGCAGTTCTAGTTCGATTCTCACACGTCATGGGAATTTTACTGAAAAACGAGAGATCGACTCCGCGAAATCTATTATGATGTTCAACATACAGCGGCTTTCCCGGGGATGTGCCTTGTACAAGGCCGAACGAAATCAGAATAAGTCCATCACGTTGAATCAATTCAAGTCCTTGTTACAAAGGCAGAAAACGTACACGCTGAAAAAACACATGTTGCAAATTTGGCAGGAGTTAAACAGTGGTGGAAGGAATCGGCCATTAGTGGCAGGCGGCTTTGGCAGATTTACAGATGCTGAAGAAAGACAATTATCAGTATCGATATTTGCTCTGTGTCATTGACAAAATGCTCTACGACAAAACAGGGCAGAGATTGGGTGATGCTTTCCAACCAATCCTGAAAGAACGAAAACCTTTGGCGCTGCAAACAGACAAGGGAACATAATTCAAAAAAAGAATTTGGTCGTATTTTGAAAAAAGAAAAAACATTCATTTTTTCACCATTGAGATTCTAATACGAAAGTCACTATAGTTGAGCGATTTCAATGCACATTAAAAGCACGTATGTGGAAATACTTCACGCACACGGAATCAAGAAGATACATCGACGTGCTAGACGGATTAGTACAGGTGTACAATTTTGTTTTCATGGAAGGGTTCGGACTGTGCCGGCCTTGGTCACTCGAGATCAAGAGAGAGTCATTGCACAGCACCTGTATGGATCCCGATCAAACATGCATTTACTACCTATCGAAGTCGGGGATTAAGTGGAATTAAATAAGACAAAATCGACGAGTCGTGAAAAAGAATCTTGGGAACTTATTTAACAAGAAAAACATCGTGTTTCATACAGGGTATTCCAGCACAGGAAAAACGGAATATTTTTAGCAACATGGAGATCAAGATCGGAATCACGTTTAAAGCGACTGACACACAGATGGGTCGACGATGAAAAAAAAGAAAATCTTTATACATCTTGAAATTTTGCTGTAATTGTGAAGAATACATCTAAACTAAGTGACTGACTCATTTTGTGTTACAAAAAAAAAACATGAAAATAAAAAGTTTTACACACTTTTATCGGTAAAAAATTTACCCGTTATTCACGGGTTAATACTTAAGTTATAACATTAATTTTGACGAGATTTGGTAACTATCCTATTTGGCTCATTTGTGTAGATTGTCGCTCTATATTTTACCAACCGAAAGGTCATGGGTTCAAATCCTTGTTAAGTTAAACCTTTTTTTCAGTTTTCATGATGTATAGAAGCATAATATTATGTTTTTTAAGCCTTTTTCCTATTGAGTGGATTTGATTGCTGGATTCAATCATTTGTTTGTGTGCGGAGGTGGCTGATAAGACTCTTTTGGGAAACATTTAAGCCCTACTTCTACGAGTAATACCATTCAACTTTTCTCGTTCGGAGACGAACAATCCCCTTTACGAAGGTTTCTTGAACCTGCATTACGTACCCATGTCCAAGTCAGTCTTTGATGAAATCAGCATTTATATAAGAACCGACACGGTCCATGCACTTCAGTTTGTCGGCAGCAAATCGATGATGAAGCTGCATTTCAGAAGAAAACCACGAAATCATTTATGATCATGTTTCCAGTCTACCAGATGATCCGTGTCAGTACGGACAAGGCCTGGGGAGTATGGTTAAATCGGCTGCAAAGACGGGCAAACCTTTGTTGACCCCATGGCAAATCGGCAAACCAGACTCTCAAAAATGAAGGACTCAAGCATGGCTTCTGATCTCATGTCAAGCCAGTCACCCAAACAAGTGATGAAAAAACGGGCTGCACGACAAGCATTGAAATTGGTCGGAAAGACGGTCTTGGCGCTAGGAAAGCGCATGATCAACAGTATGAAACCAAAAAAGACCATTGCACAGAGTGACTGATTGGACGACTTTGCCTAGATCTTGTATTGCAGGAGAAATACCTACCGGGCAGTATAGAAATACGTCTCCGGCTGAGAAAAACCAGGAGCAACTTCCACATTTTACGAGAAGCAGATGGATAACTACAAGTTTTAGAAGCTGGTTTTAACGTGAGAACCGTCGACCGCCTGCCCGTGGTAGCAAACGAGCTCAATAAAGCCATTGCCACGCACGCCATGAAAATTCCCTGGGTGGACGAACTTCAAACAGTCATCTAAAACAAGGTCCACGAAGATTAAGTTTCGAAAGAAATCTGCTTGGGCGCGGCTCTCAAGACCCTAGATATCAGCATTGTGCTGGAACGGTGGTATGAATCTTACATCTGACGGAAAGGGTTTTGTTCGTCGTCTTACGTCTGATATAAAGCAAGACTTCCATTGCAAGCAGTCAAATGAGCAGTGATAACGCAAGTGGGAATAACGCATTATAGAAGATTGGATAAACATGAACGCCACGACAGACAAGAGAACCGAGGCCACACGGGCAGCTCTCTACCACTTCGCGGTAGAAGAACTCCAAACACCCATCATGGACTCTCGATTAAGTCCATCGAGAATGTCTAGGATCCCAAGTCAATCATCCTACCATACACGACCCGATCTTTTCCTCTTCAGAACTACCGATGAATGGATCGATCACTACTTTGTCGACGTCCTCAAGGAGCTGAATTTCAGCAAAGTCATGGACCAGTGGGTTCTCAAACTGAAAGAGATGCATCGGACGACTAGTGAAGCGCGGGTTAGAAGAACGTGTCAGACAGGCCTGGAATCATAGACACTTTTGAAATAAAGCATTTTCTCGATAAATCTCGAGTGTTATCATTACTGAATGCCTGAGAGTGTCCCAAAAATCTGCTGTCCGATCGAAAAACCAGATCTTGTGAAAACCTACATTGTACACAAACACAAATCAAATTACCCGGGTGAACCTTAAATTTTGATGGCCATCCATTTTAAAGGGCCACCTTTTTCGATTTGTACGGACTTTCACTACCCGAGGACCATATTCAACCTTTCATGGATCGACACTGCAGGCAATGGACAATGAATGCGACGCGGCTTCAACACGGAAACAGCACCCTGTGTGGCGTGTACTGTCTCCTTGCCTTTCACTGTGTCGATCAAATAATCAGTCTGCACACATAATTTTTCCTCCGATTTCGACCAGAACTCAGGTTCTTGAGCCAAAAAGACAAAAACATGGAACAAAGGTTCAAAAAAAAAATATAGACACAAGAATCAAGAGCATCACTGAAACCTAAACATAGCCAGTGTTGTAAAGCAGAATATGAACACACTGTGTTAGAACTCTTAGCATTTTAAAGAACTTTAACGTGTAGTCCATAGTTCAGTTCTAGTTAATTATTCTCTGCGTTAGTTGATAACAGTTTCTCGTTTCATAAATATTTTTAAAAAATGGGTTTAACTGTGTCCCCATGTAGTTCGGAGAACGTGACCCATATTGCCCCGCGCCTAGAGGTGCCGAAAATGTCCACCCACATACACACACACCCGTAATTAAAAACCCTTTCTCACTCCAGAAAATTAGCCCATAGTGACCCCATACATTGGCAAAAGGGCTCCACAGTGACCAACTCCTCTACGCCTAGAGGCCCCAGATTGCGCCCCGTTCTTTCGTAAAGGCCCAATATTGCTTCCCATCGACTACTTATGTAGCTTATAGAAATCACAGTCCATATGTTTGTTGGTCTCTCTGTCTAAAAGTCAGGACATGTAACACCATATTAGAATAACTGTGCTTCATATGGTGGCTAATTTCTATTCCGTATCGTCGTCTTTTCGCTGGCGCCAAAGCGACAACGCTATTGATGCGAGAAGACATAGTTAGAAGAGTCTCCAATGATAACGCGGTGTATTTGTCCTGTGTTCGTCCCGGCGCTATGGTGCTAGGGAAAAGACGAAATAACACCGAGATGCCAGTTTAGGAACTCGTTTATGCTAGTTCTTTGTCTGATTTCTGCAATTTTTCATTATTTTCTGTAAATTTTCTAGACTAGAACGCGACAACACGATGAGACGACGGCCCCAAAAATTGTCAATCGGCGTGTTGTCGACTCAGCGTTACTTCGTCTTTTCGATAAGGTCGAAGCAAAAAGAAAGCTCTTACCGACGCGTTGTTGTATAGGCGTTATTTCGTCTTTTCTCTCACGCAAAGCGCCAAGACGAAGACACGACAACGACACATGAACCGTGTTATCATTGGCACCTCATCTTACTCCGAGTTTTCGCATCAGCGCTTCGGCGCCGGCAAAAAACAGGAACAAAGACGACGACACAAAGACACGACGATCGGCGCATTTTCTCATTGGCGCTAACGCCGACGTGCCGAAATGCTAGGGGCAGAAATCGGCCGCATAGCTTCAGGTGTTTTTAGCGAACAAGTTTTACGAAAAACTCAAAACCTGGAAGTTAAGACCTGAATAGTTGATTTCTATTCAAAGGGACAGAGCCAACCAAATTGCACGCTCTGTCCATCATTTGATTATACTTATCATTTCTTCCAGAAATTAAAAATAAAATTCAGTATGTTCAAAAGATTGAAGCGGACTCGAAAGGTGGAGCGGGCGGATGGACGAATCTCAAATTATACGTTCTGTCCATAATGTTGATAAATTAATATTTATACGGAGTAATTTTAAATTGCTTCAACATGTTTAATATTGGGCAAACAAGAACTAGGTTACGAACAGACGAACTGTTTGATAACTTCATGCCATCCCTCATGGACATGATTAAAATTAAGTGGAAGTTAGTATGTCAGGGCCCTCAATCTTTTATTTTTATGGCAAGAAAAGGCCAACATTAAATCTTAATACAAAGAAAAAACTTCACAAATATCTCTTTGATATGACAATGCGTTACTATATGAACAAAATTGCATCGGAAAAATCGCAATCATTCAGTAAGAGGTAGCTTAGGCTGTAATTAAAGATCACAATATATTGCAAATCCGTTTTTAAACATAATCAAAATCTTGCATGTCAACTGTTGGCATAGAGCATGGCATCATAACGGCATAGCATTGATAATAAAGGCAATTACTTGTTGGTGTAGTATAGCAGTCCTTTCCTCGTACAACAGATTTGAAAGTTCTTTACTTGTCTGCGGATTTCGATGTCGAATGCGACAGTCCAGAATTTTCAACAAATTCTTAAATACTTGGGGAAAAGAGTGACCCCAGTTTCAAGTTAATTATGGCTGAAAGTAATCATACGATACCTGAGCATATGTCGAATGTGTTGTTACTTCTGAAGAAATGAACGTTTCGGTTGTCTTTTCGGCTGGAATATTTATAGTTTGCGCTCAAAGTAAGTTGAGATCCAGGTTCATTTGAAAGGACACAGATGTCTTGGTTTTATCTTTAGACCAGTTGTTCCCTTCTTTGGTTCCCATCCTTACGTTACGTTATTCAAGCAAGATAGCATCTGATGTCGCATGGCTCCCGTACCAAATAATTAAATAAATACCTACTTCTTTTTATTCCGATCGTTTCGAGTATGTCGTATTGTAAATCTGTTCAAATGATATCTTTAAATGTACTTGCCGGGCAAACATGAAATAAAACTTGTTCTACAATGCATTACGTCAAAAGTTACTCTGCTTTCTTTAGGAAGTTATTTTTCTATAACGATGTAAACGTCTCAAGGACCTTTAGTGCATAGCGCTTCATATATAGGATCTAATACGTGTTTCCATTTCATACATATATGATCTGACACAAGTTTTCACTTCATTTTAATTTTTATTCAAAGAGTTCAGGAAATAAATTCATTTGAACCATATGAAACACTATGACAAAACTTTCGCCAAGAAAGTTGTTCCAACTAAAATGTCAAAGGTTGTCAGAAATACTGTCAGTAGATGGCTTCTTTTTTTAAGTAAGACATTTGAATGATTACAAATTTACAAAAGGACAGTAATTAAAATATTTTGAGCAGGAAGTAAATGCAATATGCTTTACGCGGGTGTAATATAAACTATATGAAATCATTATATTTCATTACAGACAACGTTAGTCATGTGATAAAAACTTGTATTCAACGAGTAAAGGAAAGTTATTGCGGGTCGATACCGTTTAATATATTGTTCTATTGAATTATTACATATAACGACGAAAAGGGACAGCCCTTTGAATACATGTAATAAATGTGCTTATTCTCGGGCTTCTTGAAACGTTTTCATTTGAATAAAACTAGATAATTTCTTTATGGAGCTACTTTCTCAAATGATTTAAGTTCTCACATACAAGTGTCTTCTTACACAGGAAATGACACACACTGTTTACATCCCTATTTTGGTACTTGTCAGTTATAGGTAGATTTATTGTTCTGTTTTCAACGTTTACAGCGCATCATAAAAGTGCCGAGCTCCCCTGCAAAAACTTTGCGATCGGTCTTTTCGTCCGTTTGATCGTCCGTCTATATTTGTTCCTTTCTGTTTCTTACTTACAAGTGTTTTACAATAATGGTACTTCTGGCTTTTACGATAAACGTCCATTGTGATAACGGTGGTCCGGTATGTCTACCAATCGGAACACCTCGGTCATGGAGGCTACGCCACACGAATTGAGGTGTTCCGATTAATAAGACGGTGTTATTTAGAAATTAATAACAAACAGCGCACCGTTCCAAATTTAGAATATGACATAGAGATATAGTTTAGATGTAACGATGGGGTCTCATTATGGGACGTGATTATTTCGTTGAAGGATTCGCACGTGCTTGGGTGATTTTGACTCTTTTTTGCGCTGTTGAATCACAGGATTTCACAACGCCCTGGTTTACATGCGCACGCAAATAATGCAAGAATAAAATGCAGAAATGACAATAAATAGATATTCAGTTAGTAATAATGAGTTTTATAATTTTTATTTAGTTTTTATTCGTACATGTATTAATTTTATTACTGTTTTACACTTCTTCATGTTCACCGTTAGTAAGTTTAAGAATAACCGAATGATCTCAACAATGGTTAACGGGCTCGGATTTCTTTTGATTAAAACAGCGTCCTAGACTATTTATCGTCCAGCAAAGGATTCTTTCGGATTTTCAGCAAAAACTTTAGACTAATATATACAATAAGAAAATGATTGTTAATCCAAGATATCGGGGGTAGTTTCTTTGTACAAATGAAAACAAATTGCTTTGAATCTTGTTAAATTGGTCGAAACTGCAGGATGACCTGAAAAAAATGTCAATTTTTACGAATGATATATTTTTTAAAGGAGTGTCGCTAATGATCGAAATTACAGCTTTAAAGCAGAAGTTCTATATACAATTTATCCAGGTAATCTTTGATTATTTGTTGTAGACGACAGAAACATACACTTTTGGCAGCAAAGGACTTCTTATGATCATGGATCAGGACTAACTACGAATTGAAGCAGAATTGTCATGACCAGTTATGCTGTATGATTTACAGAAGTCACTCCCGTTTACAACTAAAAAAAAAATTATTCATTAATATATAATATAATTAACGTATAACAAAAGAACTTTGAAGTATCTTCGAGTGGAAAGTTTTTTATACGAGACTTAAAATCGCCGAGTTGCGGAAAATTTTTGCATACGGATATACACCGAAAGAGAGCTGTATTTCATAAATAACTTAATTTCAAGTAACACAAATGATATAAATCATCAAAATATATCAGAAATGATACATTTACCAAAGAAAGTATCTCTGTGTGAAAAGTTTTTACAAGAAAAGAAAATCGGAGATTTTCGAAAAAACAAACGACCTGTATTTCATATATAACTTTTATTCTAGTAACATATGTGATGTTATATCATATATAATGTACTGACAAACGAAATTTGAAATACCTTCGAGTGGCAAATTTTTGCAAGATAAAGAAATGGGCAAAATTTGATAAAATTTCGCATGCGGAGATACACTAGAATCGATCTGTATTTCATAAATAACTTGTATTCATGTAAGATGTATTGTATTATTCATTATTCTAACACTATCCGCAATTTGCCGACAATAAACAAAGAAGGAATTGAGCGTGATATATCAGGCAGTATAGCACGCTGAATACAAGCGCGCGCCCGCTAACGTCACTGAGAACGCCACTGTTAAATAGTGCACATACTTACGTCCCTTATAAATATACGTACGTGTTAGAATGGAAATAGATTTTAACATTTTCGTGATCTACCGTCGTATATATCACGGTTTCTCGTTCATATGCGTAATTATTTAATCACTCAGGCCTACGGCCTTCGTGATTAAATTACTACGCATCTGAACTCGACACCGTGATATATCAGACGGTATATCACTCAAACTTAAAATCTATTTCCTAAATATACAGCAGAAAAAAATGTATTTACAAAAGTGTCTTCGAGTTTTCATACCACAGAACAGCCGAATTTTCGCATTCCGTTGTATCTCCGTATTCGATTTTTTTTTCCAAAAATTGTATTTAGTTTTGTTGGTTTCGGGTTTATTGCCAGTTCTAAAAGTATTTCAATAATATACCAGATTCTAACCAGTGTTCCAGGTTTATGAAACAGTATTTTACAAAATAAAATAAAAGTAGTAGAAACTAGTAAAAACTTTTGTTTGGTTGCAAATACACTTTTATAGTTATAAAATATACGAACATTTCACCTTTTAGAAAAGATATGTCTTCACCGCTTCGACTTCGCTCTTTAGGTCTGTGTATCTGATTCCATTTATTTCTAGAGCAACAATCAAATAAAGATGTACGGATATAATCATTAAAAGTCCCATTCCTTTTGATCAAAATCAGTCCGGTGCCAGAAAAATGCAGTCAGAAATTAATAATTATCAATAGTCCGTTTTTTTTTCTCAAAAATTTATGTATCGTTACAAAAAGCGATAAATTAATGCCTAACAAGTAAAGGTATTACAACATCAAGTTGGTATTTTTACCATACATGTATTTCGGACCACTTAATATATTTAGAATCTGAAAATCGCCTTATTTTATTAGGCAGATAAATGTCGATGCGTTTTGTACAATCCAGTGTGCCTCCTCTAACTTTTTGAAAATGTGATGATTAAATGATCAAGAAATACCGAATAATCTTGTATGTATAATTAGAATATACATGTCAATATTCCGTGGTATGGCAATTTTGAACAAAAAAAAAACTCACCTGTAATTACGCCAGAATCTTTCAGATTTTGATTCAAGGTCCATTGTTATGATGATATTTATCAAAAAACCTTTCCCAGACCAAAAATAGTACAGGGACGCTGTTTTAATCAAAAGAAGTCCGAGTCGGTCAACCACCGTGATCTCGGACCCGTTAACTGTGAATTATTGATAAATCATTAAGCGCTTCTGATCGACAGTTGGACGTGATGGATTCTCTGCTCAGTTTGCTGCAAATTTCTAATTCACACTTTTATTACAGTAACTTCGAAAATCTCTTAAAAACTGAATGCGTCATATGCAGACAGGGATAAACGTGTGGTAACTAATATGTGAAGAATATGAGAAGAATAATTTGCTCTTAAAATATCAAACTCAGTTAATTAATTACTTAAGATTCTCGTGAAACTGAGGCCTAGAACAAATCTTTTGCGAAGTGAGTATAGGTCCATTAAATATTTAATATTCAGTAATGTTTTAAATACACCTTAAAGGGAAAAATATGTAATTTTGCAGAAACACTAGTCGAAATGTCGAATAATAAGCAAACATTTTATAGAAGTAATGTCGAATTCTATGGCTTGACGTTCGATATACATTTATTGGTCAAACTCGACTTCAATCTATTTCAGATTATTTATCGTCGGTACTGATAGAATTTTTAATCAAGTCATATAAGCCATTAAAATGAAAAGAAAATGAAAAACCAGGTAGAAATTCGACTTTTAAGTTAATTTATCTATGTTCAAATGATTCTGCCTTGATAGAAATTCATGATAGAAACTTTGATACTCATTCAGATTGTCCCCATGTTTTAAAAACAATTGATTACTTGATTTAAAAAAGTTGTTAGTGGACCGAGTGTGTCACTTTGTGTATTGTGATAAACAGACTGCAAACTGCATGGCGAAGAAAGATACGTTTAATTGAATGAAATAGAAATTATATGTTGTTTTTAAAGAATCGGATTGCTTTAAAATCTAAATTGAAATACTGTTTGTATAGTTTAGGACTTTTATCAGTGTAAATTTTAAATAATGAAGTGACAAATCAGATTGGGTGATGCGTACAAAGTTAAGGTAAGAATATTATTGTTTGTTGCAAAATACACCACTCATTACTATTTTCATGTATTGCAAAACGTGACAATGATATTGCCTCTATGTGTTGTTTATGCTTTCTCTTGTGATAACCAGTTACCTTCCATCGAAAAAGTAGTAAACAAAGAGACAACCGTTTGATCAGTAAAAAGTGAAAGTTCAAGTGTTAGAAAACCCTAGAAATTAACGATTTTTGTTGTTGGTGGTGTTTGTTTTTTTGTTGTTGTTTTAATGTTGTTCTTTTTTTTGGCGAGGGTGTGTGTGTGTGTGTGTGTGGGGGGGGGGGGCTACTATTTATTCTGATGCAGGTTTTTTCTATTTTTGCTTCCTCAACAACATGAATGCTGCCGTTGCTGTTTCACCTCTGTCAATTAAATTTAAAAAAGAAATGAAAAATACTCAATTCAAATGTAAACATATTTAATACAAGTGAAGACATCAAATATTATTAAAAAAACATACAATATAAATTGATTACATTAATTAAAATATAGTGTACATATCTATTTTTAGTGCGTTACGAAAAGCTGATCTATAAATAGCTACATGGTATGAATGTAAAGATTGCCTTGACATTGTCGTGCATCACATCTTCTTAGAAAAATAAACGATTGTTTGTTAAAACCTTAGATACAAAGCGCAGTCAAAACACGGTGTAAAGGATTCCAATCTTGTTTTCAGTGTTTCCTTGCGAAACTTGCTTGTAAATCCCAGATTTGCCAGATTTCCTCTGAAGTCTGACGCAGATGGTGTCACGAATCGGGATTGGTTTAACATATACAAACTGAATGTACCAATTCTTAAAAAAAGAAATATATTGTTTAACGCAAGACAGGTCTATTGTGTTTTTATGCAAAAACAGTGAGAAACACCTTAGTCAAAGGTTACGCCGGTAGCTGACTGTTTTCCCGCAAAATTTTGTCTAAAGACCAAACATCGCGTGCAGCGGCTTATTTTGTAATACAAATAAAGCAATATACATCTACGAAACAAATGAAAACATTGAATATATTAATGTCTGAAACGTCATAGTAAATTAATACTTGCGTACATGTATCTATGTTATGAAGATAAAGTAAACCAATTCATAAATACCAAACAAAACAAACAAAATATATTTCAAAAATAACGATATACATGAAGATACTTTTGTGAAAAGCAGAAACTTAAACATCAAAGCCTTATAAGCGCAAAAAAACTGTTGGCTTGATAGAAGGTGAAGGTCCATGCAGAGTCACAAATCGACCATCAACCCCCTGTTTGGAATCAAGAGAATCTTCAAACTAGAGGAGTAATAAATAATGTTTTAAAATGTTAAAAGAATTTTAGCATTAACACAATAATGGTCACGATATAAAATTCATTCAGTCATTCACATATTGGTTCATTCATTCGTTCGTCTGTTTGCTCGCTTACCGGTTGATTGGTCTATGCTATACTGATACATTAGTATTTTAAAGATATAATATTTAAGACTTTAACACACAGAAAACCAGTCAGAAAGAGAAAAGAATGGAAGAAAAAAAGAAGTAAAACCTGTTAAAATTGTTTGGATTTAATTTGTTCTTTGTTCTATGCTTTATGGCAGTAACTTACTGTCCGCTCAAGAAATGTACGAAGAGATTTTTACATGTGTTTTAAGGTTGTAATGACCTTCGATAACAGCCGCATAACATCAAAGAGTTTCGGTCACTCCATTGCCTTGTGTGAGTACAGTGTATCAAGTTTAAGTCACATGGTCTTTCTTTATTGCCTTTTCCTTGTAAATGGTTTGAAAAGTTGGGATAATAAATCAGTTTTAAATCCACACTACTTTTGACCGCGTTCCTACACATACTTGAACTTTTTGCTGAACTTTTTGCCATTGTCATAGGCAAGTCTATTCCGTTTACATCATACGAATTCATGATCCCTGTTTTGACTGTGCATGATATGTAGAAATATGTGTGCACTGTAGTCTAATAAACTAACTGATATTTTAAAGGACGTCTCTCTTGATGTCTGATTTTGATTTGCTGTACTAAAGATTGACGGCTCATCGCCGAAGTCCAAAATCATAAAGAAAACTTACTGAAGGGAATTATTCCTGAGTCAAGATTCGGGATCAGTTCCTTCCTCTATATCAGCGTTAACTTCACTTAGAAGAGCATCATATTCTGTTATGACAGGTTCTGCTGAATCATGTTTACTAAACAAATTAGAACTTCCGTCAGTTTTCATCTCAGATCTTATATTTGCTACATTTTCTCTCGACGTGCACACACCCGGTTCGAGGTTAGAATCTCTAAGTGCACTTTTATCAATTGTTATCTCGCATACTGTGTATATATCGTTATTGCGATGGTTCTTCTGTCTGTATCTGTAATGTACTATTGGATAAACCATCAGAAGTGAGGAAAGCACCATACTGACCCCTGCTAGGTAAAAGGACGAAGTATAGCTTCCTGTTGACGTTAACATCATCCCTGAAACGTACACCGGCAACATTAATTTGTTCTGTTTGATTTACCTTTACTTACTCCTAAAACCCAGTATTCATTGCATATGAAGAAAGGAAAAGTGGTATATATGATTATATAGGTGTAAGTTCACAAGTTCAAGTAACAGGATGCTATAGTAATTACTGGGAAAGCCCGTTGAAGAATTACTTTGATCCAAGAACGGCAAAGGCGTTGTTATAAGAACTAAAGAACTCACCTGCAAGCGGGCCGCCAATCAAATTTCCAGTTGCTTTGAATGGCAAACTAAAACCAACACCGTCGGCAAATCTGTCAAAACCAACAATAGAGTGGATGACGGCATGGATGAGAGCTCCAGACACACAATAAAAGAACCCGGCCAGTCCTGCTAGGATAAACATACTCATCTTTGAAAGACAAAATGGCGTTAGTCCTATCACAATGCCAGCAATCGTCAAGGCAACGGTGTAGAGAACGGTACAGTTTACTCTAGGATGATGTCCTAAAACACTGAAAAACGCCTTACCAACTATGTTGCATACAGAGTACGCAATCAAAAGAGTGCCAAAGTCTTTCCAAGTAAAACCTGCCTGTTTTGAGTACGAAGGTAAATACAACATGTAAATGACTTGACCCAAATTATTAAAAACATTGCTACAGCAAAAACAAATGAAAGACATCTTTCTGAAGACTATGGAATTTATTGTTTTCTTTTTTGGAATTGACCCTATGTTTCCTTTATCAGAATGTAGCACGTGCACTGGTGAAGTATTATGATTGGCGTCGCATCCATGTATTAAAGGACTCATCACACCGGCGCATGCGCAAAGATTAAATGTAATTGCACTTAGTATTAGCAACATGCCTCTCCATCCATACTTTTGATCAAGTCCTATAATGAGCTCGGCATATATAATAATACCAATGTTATGTCCTACAGAAGATATTCCTGTTGCTATAGTTTTATATTTGTCGAAATAGATGTTCAAGGCAGTCATACAACCGGTGTAGTTTATACCAAAACCAAGACCTGCAAACACAAGAATGCGATTCAATCTTTCGTTTGTTCAAAACTCACTTGATTTCTTTACACTATCTGCTATTTTATATTCATAATAAGATTGAACGGAATCTATGCAGAAGGAAAGCATTTTTGTTTCGTAACTAAGGATATAATTATAATTATACTGACAATACTAGACTGCACTGTAAACTCAAAATATTTTCGTAACATATCAAAATCACGCTTCAGAATGCATTACCTGTAAGAACACCGTGTGAAAATATCAAGAATGTTAAACTGGTAGCAAAAAAGCTGAAAGCCAGTCCTCCAGCCGCCAGTAAGCCACCAATAAATGCGCATGCGCGATACCCATATCTGTTGGTGAGGTAGCTTCCAAATGGAGCTGTAAAAAGATCACTTATTTCATAGATTTTACAATTTACTTTCTTTGAAAATAAATAAATAGTAAGTCACCACATGGAACACATGGAAAGATAAATTTCCATTTGAATGCTCATCTTAGTGGACCAAATAAAGCAATCATTTAAATACGTTAAAGTGCATGAAATGTATGCAAAAGGAATATCTGCACGGAGTTTTAGCACGTCTGACTTCGAAGAAAAAAGTTGAGCTATTATTGTCACTGACCGTCATCGTCATCGTTGTCGGCGGAGGCGGTGTCTTGCAAAAACTTTAATGTAACTGATTTATCATTAACCATAGGGCTTAGATGTTTGATATTTGATGTGTAGCATTGTCTAGTGGACCTCTGCTAATCTGGTTCAAATGACCCTAGGATCAATATTTTCCACGCCCTTGGTCTTGTATATAGTTATTTAGGAAAAACTTTGAAAATTTTATTTTCTAAAACGGCTTAACACAGAGCTCTGTTAGTTGATGTGAGGCATCCTCTAGTAGACCTCTACCAAGAGTGTTCATACTATGTCCCAGGGGTCAAAATTATTCCCAACCTAGGGGTGACTTGATTTTGCATAAAATTATATAGGAAAAAACTCCTACTTGCAAAGCACATAGCCTAGAAGTTAATTGTTTACTTACATAGAATAGATAGGTACTCTCCTGCCCTCTCCTTTGCAAGGAACCCACACCATTACCACCCCCACTCCACCCATTTTTTTTGTTTTTTTGGTTTTTTTTAGGAGTAAACAAGTTAACCCCCCCCCCCGCAAACCCTGACCCGACCAGACACTCCACCCTCAAAGATTTGTTTTTTCTCATTTCTATTTTTATAAGGATGAGATGGTACTTGCTGCCTTCCCCCGCCCACCCTCCCCCAAAATCAGGGATGAGAGGATACTCCCAACTAGACCTCCACCCCACCACCACCACCCTAAAAAAAAGAAAAAAATAATTTCCTTATTTTTCTTTCTTTGTTTTTTTTGTGGGGAGGGAGGCGGGGATAGGTACTTGCAAGCTTGTTTCCAATAAATAAAACAGTCGAGCGTTAGTGCCTCTCCGCGCTGCTCTTTTTAATTCATGAAAGTACTGTTTTAAGCACTTATATATAAATAAAATAAAATGTTTTATCTAGATTGCTATTTAAATTCATGATTGAAACGTCAAAGTAACATCATTAGCAGTACTCACCAGACATGAACCACATAGTAACCGGCAGACTGTATAACATCGACACTTTAACTGGGTCAGATCCATACGCGTCTTGGAAAATCACATAAAATAGTCCGCCAGAAAAACAGATACCGCCAAGAATAGTCTGGCTGCATATGACACAGACCAGCACTACCCAGCCCCACCCACCATCTCTTCTAAGCTTCATCATCACGCTCTGTGCAAATGGTCCACCATACTAATCCTCCAAATGTTCACCAACTAATGAAAGATAACATGCGACAAAACAATAAAATAAGTCGTCTTTAACTTCTAATTATTGAATTGATTTAGTGACTTGATAACTTATGTACAAAATATAAGACACTAACTGCTTTCAACATAATCATACTGCCACAAGAGCACAGTTAGTGGTAATCAAGGCGGTCATTACATTTATAACTAATAACAACAGTTACTCTCTTACCTTGCATCATACATTTTTAGATGCTACTTATCAATCAAAACAAATTTCGCGTTCAAATCACTTATGTTTCTTTTATTAACTGAAAAGACATTTAGCGTGACTATTATTGACTGAAAACACATTTAGCGTTTAAATCACTTCTGCGACTATGATAAATTCAAAACACATTTAGCGTATAAATTCCACTCTGCACTGTTAAAAATTTCAAAACACTTTAAGCGTTCACAACAATTATAAATTCAAAACACATTAAGCGTTCACTACAATTATAAATTCAAAACATAGTGTTTCAATCACTTCTGGCACTACTACGAACTTAGCTTGAAACGAGCTTGTACCAATCACAGCTTTCAGCAATCACACACTGTTGTTAAACGCTTCATAACGTTTTGTCGTTGTTGTTGTTGTTTTACTTCCGATTTTATATTCTGTGTTAAATTATCCGCAACGAGTGTAACTTTATTTTATGCCGCTTCAACCACTGAAATATATAATATATACAAGTTGCCTGTTTTATGTGATTATTGTCCGCTATTTACCTTCCGTTGATAGCCGTGCCATTAGATGCTACGATAGGACATATATTGATCTAATGCGCAGGTACAACAATCGATAAATAGTCAGACTCATTACTTTGTTACAATACGTTGACATGGTTAACACTTGTAATTATTTGTGTGGACAATTATCAGTTACTGCCATCTCGAATGGTCTACATGTATACAACTTTGAACAGTACGTCATTTCTAGCTTCCGAAAAAGAAAAATTCATCTCTAATTCAACAACAAACATTAACTCATTAATGCCTAGCGTCTACAAAAGTAGAAATAGCAGATTGCATAAAGGACTTCATCAATTATTTCATATCCGACGTATCTGATAAAGGGGTGCCGTATAAATTTTGCTTTTTACGGCATATGATATGTGATGGACTATCTTTTTCAATGAAAAACCAAATATGGCGGTCGCTATACTCTCATCGCATATTATTTTCAATTTTCTCAATTATAAGATGTAAACATTGTTGAAATCGTAAGATAATTTATCTTTTTTAGCTGTTTGTTTTTCTTGCTACATTAATTGAAATACATTCAACTGTCGAAAACAATACTGAACGCATATTATTGTTACCAAAAACGCTGGCAAGACGTAGGAATTTATTTTTCTCTGCTCATATACCTAGTGCTGGTCATCTCTGCTCTGTATATTGTTACCACAAACGCTTGTCGAATGAGTTGTGTTTATAATCAGAAGAAAGTGATAAAATTGCTGTTATTACAAACAAAGACTACTTGAATAAAATTGGATTATTTCAGTATGTAGATCTTACAATATAGTGATCATTTAAGGAATTAAACTTATTGAAACTTTGGAACTTCTTTTTGAGTAAATGTACCCTTGGCGGATAGCCTTAAAATTTGCCTAATTTTAAACACTTTAAAAGTAGATTTTCGATATTTATAGTACATTATTTCTAAATGCTTAGATGTGTCAGGTTAAATAGTATAACAGGTTAGTGTCTTAATTGAGAAAGTTTATCTGGCTCGGCTTCGGAATTTATCGGGTTCGCCATCGGCTCATCCGATAAATTCTTACGCCTTGCCAGATAAACTTTCTCATATTAAGACACTAACCTAGTATTCTCTTTTTCTTCTCTAAATTGATTGAAATTGAAAATTTATACCAGAAACCCTTTTAACTGAAAATGGATTCGTCCTTCTAACAAGGACGACATAATCCAATGGGCATAAATGGGTTAAAGATCAAGTTTTACTTGCAAAGGTAAAATGTACTGGAAAAATAGAAATTAAAAAAACTATTATGTGTTACAAATATTCTTTCTAACGAGCTTGTAAATTTATTGGAGTAGTTTGACATTCGTTATAATTGTAATGAATTTGATGTATCATCAATTTAGTGAAACCTTCAGTTTCATGGGCAGTATATAATCAGTTGTTTTAGGGTTTGCCTCTTAAATTAAAAAAAAAAATCTTATTATGAGAAGTGTGTCAGGAGAATCTTTCGGATGAGATTCATTGTATCATTGCTATACACTGAGCATGCAAAAAAGCCAGGGGTGCCTCTGGAATGGGATGCTTTCTGTATCTTGCACTTCCCCTACAACATAAAATAACTAATTTCTTCAGGGGGCGTCGGTCATATGGGCAACCGGTACCGACGATAAATAAGCTCAAATAGATAGACAGAGAACTGTATGCAATACATATTCTTAGGAAACAACAAGACCAGTGGTTGAACCATAAATATCTGAGTAACAGAAAGCAGGGTGCTTCAGAAAGTTTATAATTGTGCAAATAAAAAAAAGAAAAATGACGCAGAAATACACGATGAACATATAAGACACGTATGCCGTATTCAATTATAGCATGCCGTGTAACACAATGAACATATAGGACACGTATGCCGTATGCATTTATGGCATGGCGCGTTACACGATAAACATATAAGACACGTATGCCGAATGCCATTATGGCGTCGTGGGATACAAGATGGACACATGCAATTTGCAACTTTGGCGATGAACATATAAGATACGAACGACATATGCAGTTATGGCGTAGCTCGTTATATGATGAACATATATGACACATATGCCATATGCAGTTATTGCGTGGCGCGTTACAAGATGAGCATAGAATATACGTACGCCCTATACAGTTATTGCTTTACACGATAAACATATATTATACGTACGCCATATGCAATTATGGCGTGGCGCGTTACACGATGAACATAAATAATACGTATGCCATATGTAGTTATGGCGTGGTGCGTTTCATGATGAACATAAATGATCCGTATGCCATATGCAGTTATGGCGTGGAGCGTTACACGATGAACATCACTGATACGTTTGCCGTAGGCAGTTATGGCGTGGTGCATTACAAGATGAACATAAATGATACGTATGCCATATGCATTTATAGGCGTGGAGCGTAACACGATGAACAAAAATGATACCTATGCCATAAGCAGTTAGGGCATGGAGCGTAACACGATGATTATAAATTATACGTATGCCTTTTGCAGTTATGGCGTGGAGCTTTACACGATGAACATAAACGATTCGTATGCCATATGCAGTTATGGTGTTGCGCATTACACAATGAACATATTTGGGCCTTGCCATGACACTGGCAACAACAATGTGGCTCGATTTTACATTTTAAAGTTTTTTTTCACTCTCAAATAATAGATTGTTTTAAATTACTTGTGTATACGTGTACTTTTCCTCACTTTAACAACCAGGAAGCACACTTAAACTTGAACAAACAATGCATATTTAACATTTCTATTAATTATTTATATATCATGGACGTCATACCACCTAACATGCAACAACCGATATAGTTGTTAAGTTGTTTTGTGGTCCATATCAATATTTTTGTAGCCTTCAAATACTAAACACGCACTTACTGGTCATTCAGAGACGGCAGATAAACATCATATGTTTGCAGAAATCGTTAATTAGTTTATAACATCAAACTTTGTAGTTTTCTCGATGACGTCAAACTGACCAGATTATTGATTTTGTAACGTCACGTCACATATATGATATGACGTCATATACAGTTATGGCGTGAAGCTTTTCAAGATGAACATAAATGTGAGCATATATGATACGTTCGTCATACGCAGTTATGGCGCGGCACGTTACAAGATGAGCATATAAGTTACATACGCCATATGCAATTATGGCGCGGCGCGTTACAAGATGAGCATATATGATACGTACGCCATATGCAGTTGTGGCGCCGCGCGTTACAAGATGAGCATTTAAGATACGTATGCCATATGCAATTATTGCTTGACGCGTTACAAGATGAGCATATAAGATACATAAGCCATATGCAGTTGTTGCGCGGCGCGTTACAAGATGAGCATATAAGATACATACGCCATACGCAGTTATTGCGCGGCGCGTTACAAGATGAGCATATAAGATACGCACGCCATAAGCAGTTATGGCGTTGCGGGTACAAGATGAACATATGAGACACGTATTTCATTTGCAGTTATAGCGACGCACGTTATAAGATGAGCATATATGATATGCATGTCATATGCAGTAGGCTTCGCGCGTTACACGATGAACATAAAGCTATGCAATTATGGCGCCTCGCTTGATAGACACGTGAAATAAAATGGATATGTAGAGGCAGATTTTGTAAAGTAATTTTTGTTTTTATCACAAACATTTAAAGGTATACAATGAACACGTTTATCTTACAAGTCATATATTTCTGTTATTGGTTAGTGAAGCATAGTTTGCCATTTAATAAAGACATGGTATTCGCTTCGTCCTAGTAAAGAGACAGACACTCTTTTCAAATATGGTTACCTTTTTCGAATTGTCTACCTTCTGAGTTTCCCATTAACATTAGTAACAAAATATTTTGAACCATCATTGTACTGCTTTTTATGACGTGATCTATCAATAAAATGTACTGTATACATGACATGTGAACATACTTGCATGATATAAAATAAGTCAGAAAGCGGTACTCTATAAGTCATTATTGAACAGCACGGCTAAATTCTTGAATAGTACTGCTAAATTCTTAAATAGTACTGCAAAATTCTTGAACAGCACTGCTAAAATAATCTACTTACAGACGAATTCACACGTTTGTACATCCATACATATTCCGTTTGCAAACAATGTACTATGAACATCATCGCAGTTCACTCATCAAGTTTCCTATGCAAAATTTGATGTATATACTGTTTGCTTTTCACGCATGGTTTTCACCATGAATCGACATTTTATAACCTTGAATTACATTTAATATGCATAGTCAACTTTTTTTATCTCTAGTACAAACTCTCCTTCATTTACTCATCATCTTTTCACGATGTTTGTAACATCGTCAGGTGATAATCTGTTTTTTCAATTTAATATCCAGCTATTTCATTTAATTAAATTATTAACCGATTCTAATGATTAAAGTATTAAACCAATGTTAATTAAGTCGCATTGTCGATATTAAACGGTCACCTGTGTTTTTATGTCTGTAGATTTGTCAATATCATATTTGAAACCTTTACACAGATATCAGCGGTATAACTTATGTTGGTAGGTCACCGTAAAAAAATTAGCCCCATCATGGTAGAAGTACATTTTAGTTTGTAAAATCCGGGTAAGAACGCAGAAAATTGAGATGTCGTGTCTAAAGGTCGACTATTCGTTATTTTTGCTAAAACTTGTAGTACATGGCTATCAATGTTTAGACAAAAGTTATGTATTTTGTTTCACCAAGTTCCTGTTGTTAAACAAAAACATATCATTTATTGAAGAAGATAAATTTCCTTCACGTGCGTTAGCATGCAGTTACGTACCAAAACAAACAACAAAAATCATCGTGAATTTGGTTTGAATTTCAATAACTTTTGTTAATGTATAAAAATGATACACCTGTTATTTGTTGGACAAAAATGTGTTCCTCGGCCATACAAATATACGTATCTTACTTTTAGCTAGACTGCCGAATTGTGAAAACATGACGTGATGTGAAAGGTGACTGGGGATAAATCGGTTATTCTACTAACAACGCCACACTAACGCCATACATAATGATAAATAAATTGTGTTACAGGTCAGTTATTCCATATACAGTATTAGATTAAGGTTTATTGAGGGAATCCATTCTACTGAATTATTAACAGATTTTACCTTTGCAACCGAGCATGGATTATCGGTGAATACACAGGACATTGTCCTGAAGTTCATACAAATGAAATTTATAAAACCATAGGTTCAAGAAAAGGACACATACTGTAAGAGAATGTCATGCAGGTAAAGTATGAAAATTTCATAAATAAAAAGTCACTTGCCCAAGCTGGATTCGATTTTATGTACACAAAGCGGACGCTATACTATGAAGTAGAAATTCTCAAATACGTCTGATACATTAATTTTTATGATGTCTATTAGCTATGTTCATGCAGATAAAATCTGTCAGAAAGAGCGAAAAAAAGTATTATTGGCACATAAAAGGCCACACTTGTTTTTTTTATGACTTAATCATATTATTGTGCGAAGCTAAATATTTCGACCTCAAATCAATTTTTATATCGACCTTAGTCAAAAGTCCTTCAACAATTATTATTATTTTTTACTGAAATGGTTCCTTTACGCTTGAGCTGTTTTGCTGTATATCTTTTCAAAAACTAAGTTAGTCACGCCAGACATCACGCCAGACATGCTACCTTAACAGAGCCTACACCTTTGCGCAAGACGGATAGCGTACTTTTAAATATTTGGCTGATTTAAAAAGCGACCATGCACATGATGATCTGCGAAGTTAATATATACAACGTCGTTTAATTGTTTCAGTTAGTGTCAGCCTTTCGGTACACTTCTTCAATAACTTTTTGTGTACCTGTCTAATTTAACTTCCAGTTAAATTAATTTTGTGTCTGAGATCGAAGTTATAATCCAGAATGGAATACTTAAATTATTTCAACACACATGGGAAAGTCACGAGGTTGTTTATATGTTCAGCTTAATGATAGCTGGTCCTGAAAACGCGTAAATTTTGCAAAACAGCGTGATCTTACACCGCCCTTTCCCTAACGCCCTTTACGTCGCCTGTTAATAGAAGCTCTGACATCAGCAGCAATTGTTCTCGAAAGATTGATACGTTACAACTGAAAAAAATTCAAACTGAAGAGGTTTTAAGCTAAAAAACATTCAAGGAATAAATAATGTTTGCGCGAAAAAGTTTCGATATATACTGACGGAAAAATATAACTGTGCACACTAAAATACTTAATATCTTTTATTAGGTATAAAATTATTTTAGCAGATTTCTTTTGTGTAATTCACAAGGTAATCTTGTTTCAATAATACTGCTTTTCGCGAGTTGCACGTGCAAAATTTATAGCCCGTAACGGTCGCGCTTTTTACGTGTTTCTTTATGTTAACATCCTCGTACATGCTGTTTCGAGTTATTTTAACCGTCAAATTATAGTGAGCTACCCAGCAGTTCAGAAAAACACCTTCATTTGGATTTTAAGTCTTTGAAGACAATGCCACGCATCTCAGAAAATGATCGCCTACGTGCCGTCGGTATGCTCCAAGCAGGCATTGCTCAAAATGTGGTTGCGCAGCGTTTTGGTGTTCACCGAAACACCATATCAGCACTTTGGCGACGATTTCAGCAACGTGGCAACGTCCGTGATCTACCACGTCCAGGGCGTCCACGTGTGACGTCAATCCGTCAAGACAATTATATCCGGCTTACACACCTACGGAATCGATTTCAACCGGCCACATTAACAGCACGAACAATTCCTGGCTTGAGACCTATCAGTGGACGAACTGTTAGAAACCGATTAAGAGAGCACAGCGTTACTCCACGACGTCCTGCGATACGTCCTACTCTTCTCTTACGTCATCGACAACGTCGACGTCAGTGGTGCAGACAGTATCTAAGGCTTCCAAGAGCATATTGGAATAATGTTCTGTTTACTGACGAGTCGCGGTTTCACTTAGAAAGTTCGGACGGACGAGTTCGTGTATACAGGCGTCGCGGAGAACGTTACTTGGATCCCTGTGTTTTTCAACGTCAACGTTTTGGTGGTGGTGGGTCGATAATGGTTTGGGGAGGTATCTCATCTCAAGGCAGGACCCAGCTTGTAATTGTCCGTGGCAATTTAACGGGTGTTCGTTACAGAGATGCGATTGTCATACCCCACGTGCTGCCATTTCTTCAACGTCAAGGGCGTAACATGACGTTTCAACAAGACAACGCTCGGCCACATGTAGCACGTGTAGTTACCGGGTTTCTGGCTCAGCAAAACGTGAGTGTCTTACCCTGGCCCGCTGTTTCACCAGATCTTTCACCAATTGAGCACGTTTGGGATGAGATGAAGAGACGCCTCCGTCAAAGACGTAACCAACCTCTCACGCTGGACCAACTAGCGCAGACATTGGTCAACATCTGGAACACCATTCCACAGGCAGTTATCGCCAACTTAGTTGCCTCTATGCCTCGTCGCTGCCGTGCTTGCTTGAACGCCAATGGAGGCCACACACGATACTGACCTTGTGAAATCAGATTTCATACCTGTCAACTTCTGCGCCTTGTTACTGTAAAAATTGTTTTACATGATGAAGTGTTTGTATTGATTGTTAGAAATAAAACGTTGATTGGCTAATTTGCAAAGTTTTATGTTACTATTCCTAATATTAAAAAAATTCTATACCTTGAAGTATGCACAGTTATATTTTTCCGTTAGTATATATTTAGGATCCAAGGAGCCTTATTTCCGCCAAAAATTGCCTTCGTTCTTGTTCACCCGATACTATATAGATACTTATAATTCTTAACATTGTTGTCTGACTAACTATTACTTGCCAATTTCTCCACAAGTGACTGGTTAACCGGTACCAACGATAAATAAACTCAATTAGAGACAAATAGTAACCTGTGTATTTCCTTTCCCCGCCTTTTTTACAAATAAATTGGATAAGGACCCACGTAAGAGCGGGCTTAGAGAATCTACCTATTTGCACTAGAAAGGCATGTCTGTAGCAAGAGAAGGACATGATATTGTTTATTTGTAAACTGACTAATCTACTACCTTTGATAATGTTTTCGATACCGGAATGTTCAAAAAGGCGTGTAAATTAGAATAGTGAACCGACGCAACATGGTTAAATGCTTTTACACGGAAAAGTTCCCTAAACATCCAGTTGTGTTATACTAACAACAGGCTTGACCATGTTTATAACTGTAGTAAAGTACCACGGACGTATAAAACATGTAGATAATGTATTTAATATTTCGTGATTCACAGACTAATCGTTGTGTCAAAATATTTTGACACCTCTCTAAAGACATATTTCACAAGGCAGTCTGAAGGACAGCAATATGCCTCGGTGCATTAGCAAATGTTAAAAAGGTTATTGATGTTAAAAAGGAAATGTGAAGTGAAAAAAATGTTAATGTATGTATGTATGAAAAATGTTACTCACTGGACTTACACAATTGTTACACACCATTCATTAAAGTGATAGTACAATCCATGACAGGAAAAGGTCTGAGTAGAGTGAGAGTGAATTCGCCAGATTGGCACGACCAAAGTCTCAAGAAATTGCTTCCATGTGTTTAAAAGTTATGGAGTAGATACGAAATGCATGACCTAAACCTTTAAACACCACTGGTGACCGTGACCTTGAGCCGGCACGGTTGAGACATAACTTCTTTAACCCCCCCCCCCTCCTCCCCTCCCAACTTAAGATTGTATCATGTCCTAAATCATGATCAGGTTCATTTTCAAAATATCAGGGGAAATAATACATATATTAATTTTACAGTGATTTGACATAGGTACCATCACTTGTTTGGCTTGCTGCTCAATGTCGCTCAAACCTTTGACCTCCACTTTGACCTTGACCTTGAGCCGGCCAGTTTGGAACATAGGTTTTGCACATCGTCTTGAACGAATGAACATTTGACCAATGTTTCATGAAATTCCTTCCTGAGGTTTAAGTTCAGAAGCGGACACGAAATCCAGATGCACACACACACACACACACACGGACAGACGGACGCACTAAGACCATTTCTATATCCTCCTACCGCTATGCGGCGGGGGATAATAAAGATCAAGTTATTCATGTGCCGTTGATGCATTCCTACAATCCATTAGCATGTAAACTACCTTGTTGAAGTTACTTTTAGTGTAATACACAGTTGAGAATATGTTCTGTAATTTGACTCCCCCCACCCCCACCTCACCCCCAACTGGCCTGAAGGATATATAGCCTGTAACATTTTAAAAGAAAATAGCTGCTCTTTTTAGAACATTTCCCAGGAGTTTAATTGGAGTGACGCGAAGATAGGCGACAAAACGTTCACGGAGTAGTTCATTCAATCGTCCATCCATCAAATGATTTTGGATGGAGCCATCATCAAAGATCCGTTCCCTTTGTTCTCCAACTGAATCCGCCGATTATTCTGGTTTTCATACATAACGGGCAGATAGATTTGAATTCATGAAAAACATAAAAACTATCAATTTCTGCTTCGTTACATCACAGAATGCAAGCCTGCAATCGTTTGACACGGTGCCGATACCACGTGACTTCGATGGATATGTGTGGGTCTGAAATTTGTAAACAAAACGTCGATTAGGGTTACATTTTTTGCGATATTTCTTTTATTACTACATAATTTTTCATCGGATAAAGCTGAAGGCCCGCTCCTTTTTGTAACTCAAATTGTCCACAAATGTTTCTCGAAAATATTTTGTAGTTTTTTAGTTTTTTCACTGTATGATATAGAAACATTTTTTATGTTTTATTTGTCACAGACGTTTTCATCTTTCATGATCGCTTTTGTTTCGTTAGAAAATAGTCGGTTTTTACTAGCTATATTTAGCTATATTTAGGATTGTAAAGATTTCGGATAATATTGCTACTTAGTCTCCGGCGCTTGGACAGCGGGTAGGTAAAAAACAAAAACACAAAGCTCAATTCTCTCGTTATCTTTAGGGAGTTTACAAATGACTACTGCTTAATAATATGGTTAAAGTAATGTAGCCTGGTCAGTGGTCGTGCTACACAAAATAAAAAAAAACAAACAGGTCAGTGTCGATCACAATCACTTTACAAACATAAGAAACGGCAAATTCCTCATCCCACAATCAAAAACACAACATCACATGAACTCATTCTTCCCAAGGACTATACATCTCTTGAACGAATTACCAACCGATATTAAGGCTACCCCAACTGTGCCAGCTTTTATCAGTTGACTAAACAAGTTTTATAGATTTTAAGTATTTAAAATAAATGTTTAAGTAAGATCTTCAATTAAATCTTGTTTTCTTTGTTATTATCTTTTATACTTTTAATGTTCCTGACACGCGCCTGCCTAGTATAGTCAGTATTGACTTTTGGCAGTAATATTTAAAGTTGAAGTTGAAGTAATTAGGTTTTCCTTTTGTGCGAAGTCAATATCTTGGTATTTCAGTAATGTTTTACATTCACAATTTCTTAAGCTGGTAAAGAAATATTAGTAATTGTAACAATTGTCCTAACTAGGTTAAAATCAGTTATTAGTGTCAACTAGTTTCGATCATAGCTATCATCTTCCTATTTTCTATTACTTATTTCAACTACTTGATCCCTCAGTCCCGCACTCAGTACTTTGCTAACTTTGCTAATTCCTACTTTCCTAGAGCCATCCGTCTCTGGAACTCCCTCCCCATAGATGTCAAAGATAGCCCCAGCCTCAGTATCTTTACATAGAGGCTGGCGGTGGTCAATATATAGATACCCTCTTCTGACCTGTTTTATCTGTAGCATACTGTCCTTTCCTCTTTTACCTTTTATCATGTATTATTTCAAATTTCTTTAACAACTGTCTCTCTGACAAAGCAGACGATTCGTAATCGGAAAACGATTGTTTGGCCGTACTGATTTAGATGTAGATGTTTTCTTTGTGAGAAATAGTAAGATTAGCAAAGTGTGATCGATAACAGTTGGAATAGAATTACCTAAACTACATCTCATTATTTTCTTTACTGTACAGGTCTTCAAAAATATGAAAGGGTTATAGTTACCTATTATTAGTACTAAATTTAATTATAATTTGTCTTGAAGGACCATTTGTACACCAAAAAATCAACATTGACTGAAAAAAAGAGAGGACACACAGTATCTTCCATGGTGATCATGAATATAGTAGAGGACCATTAGAGTCAAGTGAATTTGCTACAAAGACAAAAAAAACGTGGAAGAGGATCAAGTACCCCAACAAAGAAGCCTCCCTGCCAGCCATAAAAAACAATCATTTGTAAGCACATAACTTATATCAAAATATGTTATTTTGGTCATTAACAATACTTGACATTCTGAAATATCTTTATTTCATTGATATGTGAAAACATATATTACTATCATTAGCTGAGTAGAAAAAAATGTTATTATGACTGGCTGGTTAGCTCAGTTGGTAACAGATCAAACACAGTTTGTTAGGACATGGAATTGAATCCTGGATAGTACATACTTAGAAAGCACCGGTTTGGTAAAAGCATAGTGCACACAGGAAATGGTCTCATAAGCACAATTAAAAAACTCTGCGTCTTTGGGCAAAATTAGTTTTCATGCACTTTCCTTGTTATTCACTTATTGCATAATGTTCATTGTTGATATACACTTGAATTTATTGATTTTATTGTAAAATTTACACAATAAATGGCATTGTTTTGTTAATTAAGGACACCAAAGGGCAGAGGAACAACCAGGGTTGGTCAACGGAAAAGAAAGATTTTCTGACTACATATGTTGGATGTACTCCAAGATTAGAAGGTACCCCTTTGTTAGAATATTAGAAAGTATGTGCATTTATTCCTCACAACTGCAGAAATGGTAAATATTGGTTGAAAACTATCGTTATGATATCTTCTTTGTTGGTAATATCATACTTATTTTCATTCAAAACAAGCTTTTTCTTAAAAATGAAAGACTTCATGTTCTTAAATCTTAATCAGTTAGTACAAAGGTAAAGCAGAACCTTACAGTTGGTAATTCTATCACAAAACAATGGTTTACTGAGAGCCATTGATTATCTGATGGAGAATACAAAATTTTCAGGGTGTATAATTTTCATGTACATTTCATTAAATCAACAACTGTTTAGCATGCAATATTATTGTATGCCAACCTCATGTTTGTTTTTCATTTACATTTGTTATTTTCATGGTTATGATGTACACAAATTACTCCATCATGAATTGCTTTATAGAAGCGCACTGAGATGACTTTGTAACTAAGGTTGCCTCTTGATTATTATTATTATTACTGTTATTATTATTTATAATTATTATTATCTTTTTATCATATGTATTATTCGAATTATATGTTTGTTTTCAGGGAATTCATGCAAAAGTGTTGCACAGCGCCTCCTAATTTCACCTGCTACTACTCAATGTTCTCAACCAAAGGAACACGATGATGTCAGAACGGTTGATACACAAACAGATTCCATTATGTCTGGGTATGTTGTGTACATATGGAAACTATTTCACTCGGGTTTACTTTTAAATTGAAATTTTCTAAAGAATTGTCAATGGACTACTTATAATTGGTCATTTACCAATTACTACATGTACATGATAAGACAAAAGATAACCATATATTTCTGTGAATTCTGTTTTCCATCACATAAATATTATGTCTGTTTCTGCATGGTAAAGAAGGGTTGGCATTATAATTGCCAGCTGGTAAATTTCGGCATGGTAAATGAAGTTAAAATCAGCTGAAATGGCATTTATGTGATGTGAATATGATTTTTTCCAGGACATTTTTGATCACTTTTCTTGATGGTTATGTATTTCCACATTCTAAAGCTGGATTTTTTTAACATTTGGACAATGAATTTTTAGTGTGTCACTGTCTTCAGCTAAATAAAAATTAGTCCCAATTGCAACTTTATGCTTCAGCATGAAGCTTCACTTGTGGCTATAACTTAAGAAATGTAAAGTATTCTTGTAACAAATGAAGAAATAAGTAATAAGTCCCCTTCCGCAAAGCGGAGGTGATTATAGGATTGTCCTCCGTCTGTCCGTCCGTCTGTCCATCCGTAACACTTTCGTGTCCGCTCCATAACTTTTAAACCGCTGAAATTTTTTGAAATAACTTGGCACAAGTGATCACCATTATGAGACGATGTGCATAGCGCAATAATTGGGTTGCTACCCACATGGTTCAGGTCAGAGTTAAAGTTCAAATATCCACATTTCACGTCTGCTCTATAACTTACTAACTTGGCTTACGAAAAGTTTTTAATTACTTTGCACAAATGATCACCACTATGACACGATGTGCAGAATCCAGCATCCAGTTTGCTCCCCCCAAGGTCAAGGTTAAATGTTCTCCATAACTTTTTGACTTTATGGAAGATTTTAAATAACTTGGCATAAATAATTACTATCATGAGACTATGTGCTTCTAATATGCATGGCACATCAAGGTCATGGTTGGTTAAAGGTCAAAAAGTACACATTCATGTCCGCTGCGGTCGGGGATTTAGCTGCCCTTCAGACTGCCTTGTTACATTTTATATAACTGAAAGTTTATCTTCTCTATTTTTACTTTACGTAATATTTCATGATCTGCAATGTGTAAATGACAATCCCTATAAAACAGTTTTTAATGCATTTGAGCATTTTGACATACTGACCCATTAAGTGAATAACAAAATAGCGTTATTGCTTAGTGTTGATTACTTTATACTAAAGTCTGTGTGTAGTTTAGAGTCTTTATCTAAGAGGTTTTTAAAAAAATATGATCGAACCTTGAATTTAAAATCATAACAAATTAATTTTTTAATGGATAAAGTTGCTACTGATTTCTGTTTTGAGTGGCCATGAGAACATCCAGATAGGACTCAAAGCTGTGACCTAGAGTTGGCGGGGAAACCTTTTAACTTCTACAATATTTCCATTTCTTTCTATGTTTTCAAGCAGTGATACATTAATCATATTTTCTAAAAATTCAGGCAATGGTACACTTGGACAGATAGCCAGGGCAGTTTTAGGAACAATGTCCTTAGGTGAGGAGCTCAAAAAGCTACTTATATTTGACACTGAAATGGAAGCTCGGGAATGTGCAAATAAAGGAAGTGTCTTATATTTTAAAAACTATGATAGCTTGATACATTTTAAATGGGAAAACATCATAGCTGAACTAACAGAAAAACAACAGTTCCTTGCTGAACTTCTCATGGCCATTTCTTTCAAGAGATCGAATCGGAAACACCAAAGCAACTGAAGCTCTTATACCTGTGATAGGTATCACATACTCAATGCTGATGAAGCAGCGTTATAAAGCTCTTAATGGTACACAGAAGATGTTGTCAATTGCACTGGCCAATGAACAAACACATCAAAAGGTATTAATGCATGAAACTGTTACAAAGTTATTGACCATTCCATTGTTCTTGAAATTTGTTTTTTCTGATTAGTTTTAATTTTCCATTTATTTTGTTTCATGTTTCAAAATAGATATGCTTTGCAAACGGTTCTTGATATAAGTTTTATTTAAGAAGATGATTGGAAATTACATATAACTTACAGTTCTTTCTTCAAGAGTTATGGTTGAGTTCTGTCCATGGTTGAAACCTATCTCATCTGTTTTATATGAACCTATAGCTCTAGTTCCGGAGGATTTGAAAAGAAAAGGTGAGGTTATCCCTTTACCAGTTATGCACAAGAATGAGCAAAAGTATTCTGAAGCGGTAGACATTCTAGTGTCTAATCAAGAATTATGTGAGGATACATATAAAGCTGCAGAAATAGATTTTGAAAAGGTTCATATTGGTGGACACATTGTTACATTTGAAAAATCTTCAAATGGCTGTATTAACACTGTTTTACCAAATTCTGTATGATGAGTGTCACACTGATCTTTTCACTTTACACAGTCAAAAGGTTCGACTATTAAGAAAGGATTCCAATGGTTATGATGTAAAAAAATCATTATGATAGCTGTAAAGAACTTGCTATTTCTGTGGTGAAAGGCTATATAGTTCAAGCTGCATTAGAACACTTTGGCTTGCAAAGAACAAACTCAAAGCCAGACTTAGTCCCCGACTTCCTGAATATGGCTGATGACGATAGAAAAACTGGTTAGTAACTGACATATCACCTATCATTAATCAGGTTCTTTCAGTCAGTAAGAAAATAGTAAGTGGTACATATACTACTCAAAATTTGATAGGAATCACTTTTTATTTCTTAAACATCTTTTTAATGATAACCTCAAGATAACTGATTTTTTCTCATACATGTAGTTTATGCATATGGCAAAGCCGACCTGTCCAGCGGATTTTGATTGTTTACCTGTACATGGCTCGAGATGCACGGGAAAAGCTATACCCCTGGAAAAGTGGTGCACTGCGGGCATGTACCTGCATGTACACATCCATTTTATTCAGACTTCGCTTGTGCATGGTGACGTTTATATCGAACCTAGCACTGGTCATGGCAAATCTACGGCAAAGACGGCATATTGACGATGAGGATATGAATAGGGGAGTAGGGATGCTTGAGGCTGGGCGTTCCAAACGGCACGTGGCAGGTGTCCTTGGGGTGTCCCAGAGCACCGTTGCCAGGATGTGGCGACGGTTTCAAACTTACGGGCATGTCACGCATAGGCATGGCGGAGGGCGTCAGAGGTCCACAACTCGGCGTGAGGACAGGTTTATTGTCGATGTCATCGCTTTGTTACCGCTACTGCCCTCCAGAATGACTTCCAGAATGCCACTGGTGTAAGACTTTCCACTCAAACCATCAGGAACCGTCTTCATACAGCTGGCATGAGGGCTAGAAGGCCAACAATCCGAATCCCATTGACGCGAAACCACATCCAGGCACGTCTTCAATGGGCCCGCGATCACGCCTGGTGGACGCTGCATGACTGGAGTCTTGATTTTGTGTGGACCTCACTGATAGGTGAGTGCGGGTATGGAAATCTGCCAATGAGCGTTTGGCACCCGTATGTTTTGCTACCCATGACCGTCATGGCGTGGGCTCGGTCATGGTGTGGGCGGGCATTAGCATGCACGGAAGAACGGACCTGCACATTGTTCAAAACGGCACACTGCAATATCTGCTCGTCCAGTCCAGCCAACAACGGTCCCTGAGCTACAGCAGGCCCTTCTGGACGAGGGGGCTCGACTCCCACAACAAAGCATCCGGAGACTCATTAGCAGCATGAGAAGGCGGTGCAGAGCAGTAATCCAAGCAAACGGACACCACAAAAATTCAGGCCATAGACTTGATTTTTCCAAAAGGTTCCATTTTATCTCCTGTCTGTGTTATCCCAAATTTGTGCCCCCCCCCCCCCCCCCCATGGCTCAGTCTCTGTCACGCTTCAACGATTAACAGACTTACTCATTTTTTGGTACCAAATATTTTCAGAATCACAACAAAAAAATATAACCTTTCAACCGTATGTAGTAAATATACACATTCTTATAAGTGATCCCTATCAAATTTTGTGTAGTATATATTGAAGAAACTTGTCCAGATGTGGTTCAGAGTTATGCCACAGTTTTGTAGGAACTAGGATTGGTGTTTCTTGAACTTTGTGATATTGTGAAGTCGCCAAATAGGGAGGACTAATAACATGTATGAAATATTTAATGCTCATTATGAAAAGCCATAACAATAAATCAAAATATGCCCTTGAAATCCTTAGATTTCTCTGCCAACAGTTGGCTCTTTCGAGTCCAAAGGAAGCAAGTGAAGCTGTTTATGGGCTATTTGTAAACACTGGAACAACTATTATCCCTGCAGACTTGCAGATGAAACACCTAGTAAGGATAACTAAAATCCACCTACGTTCAATGTGTTCCAATGTAACTGATTAGTCTTTGGTGGAGGAGTGGTGCTTTTTTTTGGAATGAATGAATTAAGTGTTGTGTTTGACAAGGGAACATCTGTTATTACACGAGCACAGAAACACAAACGCATTTCATCCATTGAAGATGAGTTTAAAATTTTAAGTGATCTAAAATCAATAAAACCATTTACAAAAAAAAAACCGGTAGGCAAGCAGAATCCTTGACAAAAATAACAAAGAACCCTATTTCCAAGCTGTGCATGGCTGACTTTAAAATGTGGATAAACAGTACCAAAAGAACTTTTTCTTTGAACTGTAGAACATTTAGGTATCACAGAGAAAAAATATGTAAGCAATAAATTGAGACAGTCAGTCACTTGTAAATGGCATGGGCCGTTCATTTGGCCTAGTGTTCATTGTTTCTGTTGTTCCATTTTTTTTCGGTGGATTTGTTTGTTTGAATAGTTACATCCCATTTACTCCGTTTTTCAAGGAAAGCGGAAAACAATATATTTGAGATCAACTCTTTTTGGAAATCCTACTGCTAAAAAGAATATTTTGAACATGTGTTGCTTTTTTCAGAATTGTCAAATATTTATTTTATTTTTAATGAATCGGATGGTAAGACAAATGCACAGTACATTTTCAAATTATTGTCGGAATTGCCTCTTAAAGATATATTATGCCTAAGTTTCAAAAACAAATAACTACTACACCTTTTCTATGTAAATATAAAATAAACATGTTTGAGTACACATAAATTAGATATGTTGCGTTTAAAACTCTACACACTATACATGTAGGTAAACACAGTATAAATGCATAGTGTCATTAACAAAACTGGCAGTTTTTTTTAAGAAAGCACAAAAATAACATGACATATAATAGGGAATGCAGCTTCCCATACATAGTGTGTGTATTCTAGTACCCTAATTTGACATTTTCAATAAGAATTTCCAAGATTTCAAATTATTTCTGCAATAAAAATATTTTATGCAAAGATAGGCATAGTATATCTTTAATGCCACTAAATGCAAATAAATTTTATTTATGCACTGGGAATAGTTGATAGCACTGACGTACTGATAGCTCTTTGCACTGTTGTTGTAGTACAGGATAGCTTGAGAACGTGTGCCAGCTCTACCACACCTTCCAATCTCTTGAATATAGGCTGAAGCAATATTACAGAAATGTAAAAGATTATTAATCATATAATAGCAAAATTAATTGTTTTAAAAATTAAAACATGAAGTTTGACTATGGCCATCCTTGTTTTTAGGAAATGTTACTATATTAACATTTGCGTTCAAGTAAAGTATAATTTATATGTATGTCTGCTTAAATTGAGTTCTTACTTTCTAGTGTAAAAGGTGGACCAGCATGTATTACACGCTTTACATGTTTCAAGTCTGCGACCATCATTCTTAATTGATAAAGACTTATTTTCCTCTTGTACAAATACTGAGTGAGAACTATATGATTTGCATTGTGGTAAGAAGAACAGCAAAATGTAATATGTCAATTAACAAAATGATGATAGATATATTACTTCTTTACTGAAAGTAATTCAACATATTTCCATTTATTATGTTACTAAAAGCATGTTTAGAATATAGAATATATAGATCAGTTCTTCTAGCTTTGATATATAATATTGCAAGGTTTATTCAGATTATTTATTATTTTTTACTCAGGTCTGTGGCTTTCATATAATGATACTGATCATCTTAACCCAAACTGTACACAATATTATGTGCAATAAACTAAATATATTATTTCATATATAATGCTTGTCCTTTACTTCAGTTTTTTGCTCTGGAAAATTACACTGCAATTATTACATCATAAACTTCAATACACAAATGCTTTTATTGCCATTATCAAAGATTTCTAAATGAAATAAAAAAAAAACTTGCCTTCGCATTGTTGTTTTCCATGGAAGAATGAAACATTACCACTCTTGAATTTTCGGGCTTATTATCTCCTGCATAAAAACTATCTGCTAGAACCTCTCTCGCCATCTCATAGCCATACCCTATCCACTGGATTGATTTACAATATATCACAGTGACTGGAAAATCTTCTGCCTTAACACTGAGTTCATGCAGCACATGTTCAAAACCATAATCATAAGGTGTACTGGCAGAATTTCCTTTAGAAACAGCACTTGGTCGCTTTAATACAATCAGCTCTATGTTTGATTTAGTCGGAGAGGCACACACAGTCTCACAGTCTTTCATAAGTAAAATAGTCATATATCTATCATCATTTTGTTAATTGACAAACTGTGACAGTTACAGGAAGTGCTAATATTTGGCAAGGGAAAACTGACCTTAGACTAGAGATCTTCGTATAATCTGACCTAAAAATTATCACTCAATCCAGTATGCAATGGGCCTCATCCACAGCTAGATAAATTTTAACTTATTTAAACTATCACATGTGAATAGTTCAATCAGTTTTCTATTATTAACAATATCCTCTGGATGAGCATATAAGTACTTTATGGTTCCTGTTACAATTTTATTTAAGTCACTTCTTTTTAATAGACACATCCAAGTCCAAGTTTTTGAACTTCTTGAACAATTATAGCATTCAAGGGTACAATTATAATCACTAAACAATTGGCATTAACAAATGGCAAAAGTTCATATATTAGTGATTTCACATACCCTGTGGGTAATGAACAAAAACAATCTTTCATAGATGTTAAAACATCAAGTGCCTTTTCTTGGAGACATTTCAGAAATGTTGGTTTTGTACTGCTCATTAAAAGCTGCTAAGGCCAGAGAATACTTACATTCCTGAAAGGAAAAAATGACTTGGCTGAAGGTCATATAATATTACACCTCACATGAGTTTGTTTCTTCAAATGGCCATACATATATAAATCATTTGCCAATCAAGAATAATACCCTGCGGTGTGCACATGCATGTACATGTGTATGTGTTTGCTTTATTTATTCAGGTACATGTAACTGGGAAAAAAACAAGTTTGGGAAAACATACAAAAAATATATCATTTATAATAAACTTACAGTACATATAGAAATAATCTAATTATAAAAAAGCATGATATATATCAGTAATGTTTTCCTTTCTGCACCAAATACCCAACAAAAAATATTTAGTAAGTAAGTATTAATTAATTAAATTAAGTAAGAATGGTGCAATAAATAGAACACTTAAGCTGAAAGAGCTTGATTTTAAAGCACCAATGTTTGCAACAAGACAAGTGTGCGTATTTCAAGACATTTTAAAATATAATAAAGATAGAATAGGTCCTTGGTTTCTGGCCCCCCTCCATGTTTTAAAATGTTGTTTTTTCCCGATATTGTAAATTCATGTATAATACTATAATATACTATAATATTAATGCACGTATAATACAGCCAAAATTTCAACTTCAACTTATTATTGCCAAAAGTAAATACTGAAACACAGAGAGCAATAACAGCTCTACAAGAATTTCTTTTTAAGTTATTAGGTTTACAAATAATTATAAACATGGAGTATTACCTGTTCAGAGCAGGGGTATCATTGGATCACATCCAACTCATTGTTGCCAGATTTAGGTCATAATGTATCAGTTCTCATGAGAGACTTATAGATAACGTTATTATGATACATGTCTCTGTTCTTACACAAGTGGCAGAATCTGGTCTAAGAAATTCTTAAGTTTACTAAATTAAAAATACTAGTAGTCACAAATTTACACAGTATCTGCAAATTACAGATCATGTATTCAGAAAGTAATAGAAATCGTCACAAGTTGAAGAATTTAGATAAAAAAAACAAGATATTGACATGAAAAATGTCAATATAGATACTTCTAAGAATCTATGCAAAGGCAGCAATGTTGGTTAATATATCCTTTAAATCACAAAAGTTTAATCTTTAAATTTACAGAAACCTTGTTAATGTACACAATACCTGTAAAGATAGCACATCCTTAGACCTGGGAATAACTTCAATAAGTCCATAAAAGTTTTTGTAAGTGTATACGAAATGTACATATTAATGACTTTGTCCGAAATTATAGCTACTTCCTGAAAGTATATATTATCAGCAAATAAGAAAGATACTTAAAATAATTTTAAAATGCTCAAAATATTTCTTAATAATTTCAGTTTTGCTGGATTGCAAGACGGTAGATATGATTCACTCACCCTGGAAAACATTGTCAAATACGACGACAGATAACAAGTTCGGGAAAATTTAGCAAGTTGTGAACCATTGATAGTAGATGAAATTTTAATGCTGTTCATACACGATTGTGAACAGTTAGAGCTTGTTTGTTGGATATGTCGCAAAAATTACAATTTATTTGGAGGTCTTCAAGTTATAATTTGTGGAGACTTTTACCAGTCACCACCAGTGCCTAGTCCTCTTTATAATGATCATATACAGTTTTGCTTTGGAAGTGATGTGTTCAAAAATTCCATAACTCACAAAATAGTGCTTAAAAAGGTGATTCGCCAAGGTCAAGAAATTTTTATAAAAGCTGTGCGTGAAACAGCAGTTGGTTGTGTATCAGATAAAGTTGATGCTTTCTTGTAAAGCCTGCAAAGACCACTTGAAGATGGAGCAGAGAATATTAAGCACCTGTTCCCAAGACACTATGATGCGGCATTTTTTAATAATAATTGTTTAGAAAAGCTGGAATCTGAAAGTAGAATTTACAAAGCACTAAAAAACAGTTGGTGTCAGAAATACCGGAGAAGAATTCTAGCACCACAATACTTACATTTAAAACTTTCCTGTCCAGTAGTGTTGTTGAGTAACTTAAGAGGGAAATTGGTAAATGAGTTGTCTGGTACTGTGGAAAAATTGGAAGATGATTACTTCACAGTTTTTTGGAGAGATCAAGGAAACGCATAGGTTATGTCGCCAGAAATTTACACCTTTAAGAAATGTGTTGTAGCTGAACGTGAACAGTTTCCTTTATTTCTAGGATGCGGACTAACAATACACAAATCACAAGGGATGACACTTCAGAATGTTGTTGTTCATTGTAATGGGATTTTTGAAGCCGGGCAGCTGTCTGTTGCAGTTGGGCCTGCCGTTTCCTGAAAGGGCCTATGTTTGATTGGTTATAGAAGAGGACTCTGCCTTCAGCCTAAACCTATTATTTCAGCTTTTTATAGTGAATGTAGTCACCCCCTTTCTGATGACTTGACCTGTTGCAGATCAGTTAACATGTCACATAAAATTTCCACTACTAATATACAAACACCTACCACTGACTTGACTCTGAAAGTGATACTTCCAATTTTAACGACAAAGGCTTTGTTATAATAGATAATGCGATTCAAGACTAGCATGCAAACATGTCAAGTGTTGAGCAATTACTGTCTGACAAAGAATTGCCAGATTATATAAGTGTAAAATTGCTGGATCTAAAAATGCACTGCTTTATGACAGTACCTGCTAATCAGACTTATGTCAAATACAATGAAATATGTAATGCCCTGGACATGAACAGACTAAATTATTTTTGTCAAATTCAGTTGAAAAGAATTAACGGATTAACATCTGACCTCATACTGGAAAATAAGTGTACCCCAAGCAATGGACATTGGTTCTTGGAACGGATCATAAGTATTGTGAAAGTCTTGAATACACATCATCTGTTAAGGCGTTATTTGGTGGATGTGACATTTTTTGTTGAGCACAAGTTTGTTTCCTCATCAATTATTATGGAAATACTAAAGGCAAAAATTCACAATAGGTGCAGTGATAAATCTCAGGTCTCAGGTGCAGAAGGTATAGTTTCTGAAGTACCGGATTTAGGTACTGATATGTCTGGTGCAGGAAAGGCTAAAGTCAGGTATGTTGCAGGAATGTGTGTGGCAAAGTTTAAAAAATCATTATATGAACATTGTGATAGCAAATCAAAATAATTCTGATAAGTCAGTTCAAAACAACGTTAAAAGCGCAAGGGAAAAGGTGACAATTTTAAAGCAAATGGCTGGTGATGAGACTTTAGATTACATACATGATGAAACCTTACAAGAAATTGAGCGTAGACAAAATGCTAGAAGAGGATTAACTTCAGTTCTTTTTTTAGATTTACTGAATAAGATAAGTTTTACTTTAAATACGGAGAATTTCAGGAAAAAGGAGGGTGACATCTTTGAATAAACTTATTCTTCTCTAGTAAATGATGGATATCTACAGATGTTATTTGCTGAAATTAGTACATGTGAAAATCATATAAAGCTCAGTATTCAATGAATTAGTTCACAAATTTCTGATGGTTTGCCATAAGCATGTTTTGAAAGACACTAAAGACAGATTAAACAATATTAAAAAGAAGGCACATAGAGAGGAAATAAATAAAAGGGTAGAGAAAAGAAAATCAGAGGTACATATATCAATGAAAGATATACTAAGTGATAAATCTGAAGACAGAGAAACATTCCACATGAAGTTAAAGATAAATTGTTAAGAAAATAAATGTTATTTATATGGTAGGAATTTCATATAAGCAAAGTTGATGGAGCTGTGCGGAGCATATGGTGTTCACTGTACTTCAAACAAATAGCTATGAACTTACATCAGAAAATAGTAATATCAGACAAAATGTCGACAAAATGTCGAGCCCTGAATCATTATCAAGTGATGTATTCCCATCAACATCATCCCAGTCAGCAGGGGCTTCAAAGCGTCAAAAGGTACCAGGAAAAGGAAATGGTAAAGGTGGAGGGAAGAAGAAACTACGTTTAAGGATATAACTAAAGTGTTCTGAATATTATTTCAGGTTTTGAATCTCTGAATTTGAATTTGACCATTTCCGAAATTTAAAATAAATAAATAAAAAAATAAATAAAAAAGACCTAGTTAACTATCTTAATTTTATTTGTGAATGGTAACCTAAAACAATTTTTTTTATGCCTATGATATCTTGTGTATTAATTGACCCTGGTTTAAGTAGACAAACTGTAACAAGGTTGCAGTTTACTGATTCCATTTTTATTCTGTCTGAACTTGAAACATGGTATTATTAAAATGTGTTTATTAACTTACATGCATACTAAAATTACAGGCAGGCAGACAGACAGAAAGAAATAATAAATAACAACAACATACACATCAGTGTATTTTATTTGCAAGAAATTCAATGCAAATGAACTTTTCTCTTTAAAAAGAGAAAATATTTTAGAAATAATTTAAGTTTCGTTGTGAATAGGTCCTTGTTTATTTAACACATTTGATAGTTAAATAATTATGTATGCATACAAGTTTTGGGAACTCATGCTTTACGAAGAGTCTAATTCCTATTGCAAAATTGAATATATCATGAACCTTTAAAATCTTAAACACTTCTTTTTGTTAAGTGGCCCTGGTAACACAAAATTGAAAGGTTGCACAGACTTTCTCTTACTGCAACCATTACTTTTTTTGAAATAGTATTTTGACCCAGTATGGTTGCATTTATGCCATCTTTGCACTGATGGACTTTTGGGTTGTTGTTGGACCCATTACACAATGTTCTCTGTTGGCAAAAGAAATTTTCAATGACGTCACTGTTAAGAACAGCGGGAATTACACTTTTGCGATGAATTTCATTCCTTCTTTTGCATATTTCAGTAAACCCTCTACACATACTAGTAAATCACTATATGTTTCTTGGGTAATGAACATTTTGTTTTCTTCAGATGCAGGTTTGTCACTGATTTTGTTAACTGACTCTGCTCATTGGTCTAGGCATTCTTCAAGTCCAGAAAGACACTCTTACCTGGGGTCAGACATCTCAGTTATCGGCCGACGGTCCCTGAACAGTGTTATCACTTTACTGGTAAGTTCCAGCAATTCGATTGTTTTTTTTTTTTTTTTAACTGGGAGCCATCAGTCAGAGACAGCCTATTTTTTATTACATGTCACTGTTTAGAACTTCTTCTGCTAGGTGATTTCGCATCTTGGAAGACTTGGACAAAAAGAGATGGTAATTTGTCAATTTCGGGTGCACACGGACAGGATTTTTCATTTTATCCCAGTGAAATGCTTTAATCCAATGGTCCCATAGGATGCACTTGTCCAATTGAAGCTGCCTTTTACACTCATCTCCAGCACTTTCTCTAAATGAGTATATGTTGTTTCTTAGCTTTTTTATGTTGTAGGAGTAGTCCATGATAAAGGTTACTGAGTGTGGTGCTCCATATGGATTTGTAGCACTGTAATTCTTTGCTCTAGCTTGATCTTTATCACCAAAGTGCATCATTTGTAATGCTCTATTATTAGACACACCATCAATACAAACATAGTATATTTTAAATTCATAGCCATGTAGCTTTGCAATTGCTTCCCATACAGTTACATAAAGTTCTGGAGCATTTGCACCTACTGAGGGAAAGAATGCAAAAGGAAAACTGAAGCTATCATAAAATAAAAAAACATGAATCGAAGAACATGAGTTGCAAGTTTAAGTTCAGTTTGTTTGGTGTTTAGCAAATACATGTCATGAGCAAACTGTCCCAAATCTACAAGACCATCTACCAAATGTTTACCCTCAGAAAAAAACATGCTCAGATCATCTTGTACTTCCATCTAATCTAAAATTAAACCACCCTTTTTTATCAATTTGCATTCTTTCTGCCTCCTTGCACATCAATAACAGCATGTTCTCTTTAAGACCTGGGCTTTGACTGAGACAGTTCTTGTATCTATGCATCAAATTTGGGGATGGTAGATAACTTAGCCCACTATCACGCAGAGATGTATAGGTTTGGGGACTGCTGTTCCACATTGCTAAACAAACCTGTATTATATCATTGTCCCACTGACAGTGTCTTAGGTAAAATATAATGTCACTCTGAGCTTTTAGAAACATAAGAGTGAGTTCACTGGCTCCTGGAAATAAAGATTTAAACACATTTTCTGGGTCAAGGTCATCAGTGAGATGCTTTATATTATTGATCTGGGGAACTTCCTGGTTTTGGTATATGTTGCAAACACTATAATAACTCGTGAAAGGAGCAACAACTTGTTACCCGCAGTTGTATGTTCTCATCACCAGGGGCACACCACTCTTGAACTATAAACTGTACTTGGTAGTGTTAAGTTTGGACTCAACCACCTTTTCACAACATATTTTACTGCGTTTTACCGTACTAGAAACTTCCCGAGCATCTACAACAGTATTCATTTTCACACAATTTAAGGATATGTCATGAAGTGACAAATTTTCCCCATCTAGTGCTATTTCAATCTTTCGGGTTTTAACATCAACTTTCACATATTTCATATACTCATAATACTGGAACTGGATGCATTCATTTTAATGAAATCGTATTTGGCTGCTAATTCAGTCATTTATTTATATCTATGAGCTCGTTGCCATCACAGTTGGGTCTAAGGCCCTTGTATCTGTTAAGACCATTGACATGGACCACTTTAATTTCCTCAAACAGTATTGGCATAATTTGACCAATAGACTTCATCGATAGTATTTCTGTATGTGGGATATCTGTGGCATATCTTTCATATAAATCTTTAGAAGAAACACAAACAGAGCCAGGAACAGCAAAGTATGATCTCTGTACCCTGAAATAAATTTATGATATTTTGTTTGTATTTTAGATGATTAACTGATAAGTACATGATGAACAAATTCTAGTAATAAAACATGATGAGCATGTCCTTGCATCTAGTAACTTAGTAAGCAACTGAGTGATTGACTGACTGAATGACTGACTTTTTAAGGAGGCTGCAGGTTTTCCAGTTTTCCATATGGACCGTATGATCATTCCCATAATTTAGATGGAAGTGACATAATACTAATAATAAAAATGATGAAGGAAACATTAATTATTGACTAAAACGTTTGTTATTGAGTAATCTAAATCAGCTGTCAAATCAAGGTATATCAGTTTGTATTGAACATTAAAAACTGAATCTATATGGCAAAAACTATTACCATTTGACAAATCGGGATGTTTGAGAAGGACTTTATTTCATATCTCTTGCTAACAAAGCTGTCTGTTCGAAATTCAAAAAATAAGTTTTTATTTTCATTTTTTCATTTTAAATTTCCCGCAGGTAACTACTTGCGACCAGCAGCCAATCAGACAGCTCGTAAAAATTACAACAACAACCGGTGCGCAAGAAGTACAAGATGAGAGATAAAAGTTGAAGTTCTTTCATTACCATGTTGAATTATAGAGGAGAGAAAGACAAAAATCGTTGTTTTATGGTGATTTTGAAGCTGTTTTGAAGCTCTGGTGCCAGTGGTTTTTCAGGAATATTCTAGATTATGTTGCGTCTAGAATTTTCTTTGTCTATATAAAAGTCAGAGAGTTTCTTGGAGCAGTGTCTTTAGGTAACTTTGTTCATAAAATATTTGATTAAATTTTTATCAGTGACAGTTATATTTTGAAATATTTTTTAATTATACTGTATGAGGAATAAATTCAACTTTTCAACAATTTGTGGGATTACTTTATGGAATTATGTGGAAAATACTTCAACAGTGATTAAGAGTTAAAGACAATTAACACTTACCAGATTCAGACAGGACTATTAATTTATTTAAAGACTACACTAAATCCAGTTACTATAACAGCATTTTCTTTGTGACCTTTTTTTAATTGTACTGTAATACTTTTATATTAGCAATTTGTTTAAGAATCAATTTTTGTTTTTGTTGAAAAGTTTGTTACTCGTTATTCTTTCTGTTACTCTTTTGATTTGGACTGTAACAAATTTAAAAATATACTGCCCATTTTGACATAATAGGAAAACAATGCATCTCAAAGACGGGCTAGAAAAACTTCTATTTTATTACTAATATGTATTGACAACGATGTATACTAACTTTGTATCTAATGCCAGATAAAGAAAGCAGAACAGATGTTATACTTTTAAACAAAGGCAAAAGGAGTATGTTTTTCTTCAACTTATTTAAGTCTTCTCCAAAATGCAACTCTAGTAAATTCTGATAAAAATATTTTGTATCTTATGTAACTAATGAATCCCAACATTAGATCATAATATTATCCTAATTTCATTGATCTTACCCAAAATATTGTTCGTAATGTTGTGTAACAAATGGAAACAAAAACTGTATACTTGAAGTACATACAGAATAATTGTTTTGAATAGTAGAATATCTCAAAACCAAATTTTAAACATAGTATATTAACTGTTTATGCATAATTAAACACCGTGCTACAGAATGTTTCAAAATAGATCAATTTCTCTATTACACATAATTTTTTCAAGCTTTAATATAATCATAATTTATGCATAAAACACAGACATAAAAATGTCCTTGAATGAACAGTCATAGTAGAATAGTCTACATTCAAATGCTATCTTTATACTTCTTAGTATCTACTGATACTTTAAAGTCTGTATTTTTTTTAATTTTCTTTAAATTTTTAGCATCAAATTTTATGTCAACGTCTTTAACTTGATATAGAAACATTACTTCATTCTTTCCATTTACATTTTTACCAATTTGTACATCACTGACAGTTTATTTGTATAAAAAAACACTTCTTACTTACTTAGACAGGAGCTGAAAATACCCTAATGTATATAATTATGTACTTCTTCCATTCAGGGACAAACAAGTCGGAGAATTCAGAGCACACTAAATGGAAGTCCTATTGTTTGAATGTGAACTTACCAGTTCCAAATCTTTTGACTATTTATCCTAGCTTTAAAACTTCTAGTATTGGCAGAATTTAATTTTCTATCTTTCACTTAACGCCATTTAAAGTTGTTTACAACGAGTCATAAAATTGTATAAATATTTGTAGACAAAGATTTAATTACAGATCAACAACGTACAATACAAATTCATTTTCGTTTATTTAATCTTTTTAAAACTTGTTTGCATTTTGGAACTGTCATCGAATTTCGCTACATGATGTATGATTTAGTATATTTTCACTTTCCATGAATGAGTGTCTGTATTTCCAATTTTAATCTATGCAGCACTGATTAAAATCATATTTTGATGTTTTTCTGACCTTAAGATATTGTTGAAACTAAATATTTCTATATGTTTTCACTACGAATTGTTACTTCCTGCTTGGAGGAGTCCATTTTGAACTGCATTTTGGGACTGTTTACTTCCGTTGCTAAGTGAAATAATATCGCTGTAGTCTGCTTTAATCATGTCGAAGCATGGTTAAGCCCTCTACAAGTAACATATTTAACCCATTGGTACATTTTTTAATGCATTTGTCTATGAGAAATAATTTCAGATTCCAAACTTTTAATTTTTACCAGTAACCAATATTTTATTTTGAAAATGAGCAAATTTTGGTCAACAACCAAGTTTGGTCGGTGACCAATTCTTTAGTCAATGACCAGAAATTAACCCTTTACCATTTTTATTTGTCTTATTACCCAGTTTAACACATTGGTCATGGTTAAATGGTCAATTTTCTCTTTAAAAGGGCCAGATTTTTAACCAACAGGGTCACTTGGTCTTTGAAATCTTAAACACTCGCACGTTTTACTGTTTCCAGTATCTAAGCTTTAAAAACATGCAAAGTTATGCTAGCATTGAAGTGAGAATTTTTTAATAGTTGAACAAATATATTTTCAACTTAGACAAGTTAAATCTTAAGGATAGAAATTTACTTTATAAACAATTTGATATATTTTTAAAAGTTTTGTGGAGAGAACTTTGCAGGACACTTCTTTATTGTAATATGAAAACCTGAATTTGCCAAGTCAAGCATTGTCTGCTGATATAAATAACAGTAGTTTATAAGCTGAACAAAAATTAAAAGTAAAACTAAACTTTTTTGAAGGATCTAAATCAGATGCATTATGTATGGAAAGCCAATCTGTCAAAAGCAAATAGCATTTGTTCAGTTCGTTGCATGTTTGCTAGTTAGAAATTGTAACATTTATTTGGAACATTGCCATAAATTTCAGGCTGTCATTTAGTAGTGGATATTAAAGATTGCCAGGACAGAATTGATTATTTGCATATGAACTTTGAGCTTTGTTCTCCACTAAGTGTTATTTATTAGAGAAGAATAAATAAGTTCTAACTGAACCTTTAACAGTTTTTGCTGTAACTGACATAGTTCTCCAAATTAGTTACATCTAAGTCTTGTGATTAGGACAGCCAACCCTAAGTTACAATTTCAAAACTACCCAACAGTCCGGTAGAATTTATCATAGAGAGTGACCCTGACTGTCATACCTTTTTGACCTTTAACCATTATCGAACCAGTCATTGTTTACAGTAGACCCTGAGGCACAACACTGTTTCCGTCATCTGTGACATGTAGAACAGTCTGTACATTGTGTAACATTTTACTTGTTTTCACATTCCCTGTTAAGAAAGAAAGAAAAAATTGAATGTACTAATTAAAGAAATTTGAAATATCTCTCATTTAAAATAAAATGACTCACATGAAACAACTCAACAACAAAACATTCAACAGCAATATGGTTTGATTTGGTTATGCTTTAAAAATAAGAAATTTAGTTCAAATAAAAAAATCTGAAGACTTTTTTAAAGAATTTAGTTACGCTGAAATTTCTTCATTAGCACGAATTGTTGACAAAGCTCTTTCAATTAATACTTTCAACTTTCAATGATTGTTAAGTAGACTTCTCAAATGTAATGGGAGCAAAATTAGAGAATTTCGAAACCATGGTATACATAAACAAATCCAGTAGTATTTGAATCCACAACATCCAAGCCTTACATTCTTTACTTTCTACTCTTTCATCATTGGAACTTTTGTTATTAAAACAATATATTTGGGAAAATAAATGCAGGTGTGTTTCCACTAATAAGTAACCTTCTCAATATGTTTTCGTCATTGCTCAAATATGTAGACCATAACATAGCATTTTGTAACAGGAAATTCTGAAGAAGAAAAGAAAGCTACTAACTTTGAAGTTCAATGCACGGCGTCATTTCAACAAACAATCAAAAAAGGCATCCAATAATCAAATTAAAAGCATATGAGACAACAGCCAACGGGAATTATTATACCCTCACAAAGTTTGGCGGTCGGTCGATCTGTCGGTCCGTCATGGTTTCCGAACGATAACTCATGAAAGGCTTTACAGATTTTAACAATTTTTGGTACACAGCTGTAACATCGTAAGATACAGGTCAAGTTCGATATTGGGGCTGGCGGGGCCAAGGTCAAGGTCACTGTGACTAAAATTAGAAAAAAGGGTTTCCGGGCGATAACTCATGAAAGGCTTGACAGATTTAAAAAAAATTGGTACACAGTGTAACATCATAAAATACAGGTCAAGTTTGATATTGGGGCTGGTTGGGCCAAGGTTAAGGTCACTGTTTCTAAAAATAGAAAAACGGTTTTTAGATGATAACGCACGAAAGGCTAGACAGATTTAAACAATTTTTGGTACACAAGTGTAACATCATAAGATACAGGTCACGTTTGATATTGGGGCTGGTGGGGCCAAGGTCAAGGCCACTGTTCCTGAAAATAGAAAAACGGTTTCCGGACAATAACTCGTGAATGACTTGACAAATTTAAACAATTTTTGGTACACAGGTGTAACTTGATATTGGGGCTGGTGGGGCCAAGATCAAGGTCACTGTTCCTTAAAATAGAAAAACGGTTTCTGGACAATAACTTATGAATGGCTTGACAGATTTAAACAATTTTTGGTACACAGCTGTAACATCATAACATACAGGTCAACTTCGATATTGGGGCTGGTGGAGCCAAGGTCAAGGCCACTGTTACTAAAATAAAAAAAAGTTTCTGCTCAATAACTTGAGTTTTGAATGAGATATTATGATTAAACTTTCTTTAAAGATAGTTTCTATAAAGACGACGCTTGGAATTGAAAATTGGGCCAGTTGGATCAAGGTCACCATTCACTTTAACTAAGAATAGAAAAACAGTTTCTGGATGATACCTCATGAGTTACAGGGACAGTCAGTGATTTATTCCCAGATGGATAAGGATGCATTCAAGCCCAAATATGTACTTGTAAAATTTAATGATGGTCGTGTTTGAAGTAAAGCTCGTGAATGCTCTAGATGTCTTATTCCAGAAGAGATCACCTAGAGCATCAGCTAGTTCTACTAGAAAATATACAGTTCAATGGTCTACCGGTATTTTTTTTCTCTGTATACAATATTATTAAATATAAACTATATACATATTTCCATGTTTCGTATGTCACTTTATGACATTGATTCTAAGCTTTCCAGTTCCAGTATCAAACACCCATGTGGGGGTAATAATCACCTTTAGTGATAGTTCTAGTTTTGATTTTGTTTTACTTTCATTAAAGCTCATGTGACATGAACATATTGTTTTATTTGCTGTGCTTTTTTACAATATAGTTTATGGCCTATGGCTAAGGCATCTCTAAAAGTGAGTGAACTATGCTGCAGAATTCAGCTTTACAGCCATAAACATGAAAAAAGGAAATCCATTTGTGAATGAATCCAAATTAGAGATGAAAGCAATTTTCAAAACTCTTTATTTTGATCAGTAAGAAAACTGATCAATAGAATCGATTCAAAATAAGAAATGTTACTTTCTCACCTGCTAGTAAGAAAAATCTGGACAGATGCTAGTCACCTGTCTTGATTTTTTGGTGAACATCAATCCAAATATATTTGACCACGCCATTAACCGTTGATGCATACTTTTAAATGATGCCAAAAGTTTATACACATTGATCTTCAATCAATTGGTCACAGACGGTAAATTCCTCCATTATTATCGACTCGATCATAATATATTAGCCACAAGCAATATTCATTTCATCTTAGAATAACCTTAGTTGAGCACTTTTTACATGATATGCACCAATTATTTCTTATTCCTACTTTCACTGGTAACGTGTGCACCCATTTTGATTAATTTCTAATGTGAAGATTCGGTTTAGGGGAGGTAATGAAACCTGGGAAACGGTACGAAACTACCATTTTTCTTCAGCCTTTTCCTTCCGTTGTCATTTAGTGTCAGGTTTGCCCGTAAATATTATTACTGTTTGTGTAAAATTAACGGTTGTTGCTCTTTCAAATGATTTAGCTTAATTACTTGAAAAGGTTTTACTTTTATAGTAAAGTAAAACTCAATACACCACCTAACTCACATTTTCTACCCAATATAAGATATCCAATTTTCTGTATTTGCAGGCTGTTGCCGTGGAAACGGAAGGGAATTTGGAAAAACAAAACATAGTTTTAATTCAAATATGAAGTTGATCTACACAGTTATCATACTTCAGTGCGTGGCAACTTTTTTTGTCATTACAGATTATTTATTATGTTAAATGTTTGTGCATACACCTGAAAGAAAGGGTTTCATACATTAATCCTTTAACTGTTCACACCAAATATGTTCGTTTGAGTTAATCTTTCTTCTTTGCGATACTTGTGAAATATTAAAACACGAAGTAAGGACAAATGTAGACTATTTAGCAAGTTTATTTTTGTTTTCTAGCAGCAAATAGATGTCATCAAGACATTTCAATAGAGTATGAATAAAGAACTTAAACCGAGATTTTTTAATTACATTTGTATAATCAATATAAGTTGATAGTTTTGCGACACAGACAGTGCAGGTATTGAGCGGATCACACGGCAACTATTAAACTCCTGTAAGTTAACAATTTTTATGATCATTTAAATGGATAAACTAAATTAATCAATCAGTAAAGTTATATGACATATGCTTTTTATTTGATTCAGGTTTTTCAGTAAGGTTTCGATAACCAATTTATTTTCACAAATACTTAGTCTAGAGAATGTACATTTATATTTTGTGGACAATGTATTATCATATTTTATCATTATTTTTATAATTATTATTATTACTATTATCATGATTTGTTTTGTATTTTTTGTTTTTGTTGTTTTTTTCTTGATAGATATCAGATTTATTGTCATAGGCGAATATATATATATGCAATGTGGAAGCATTACTTCCAGAATTGGAACTTTCACTCGTGAACGGAGTACATTGTGTATGTGTGAATGTGTTAGAATTTGCAATGTGACTTTTCTATCGTTTATAGTCTGTCAGCGAGAGCTTAAGCGTAGTGAAATTCGCAAATCCAAGTCGAGCATGTATGCAATGCCCAATCTTACATTGATGACATTAACAGTGAGGACAAATTCGGAACTGAAGTCACGCAAATATCTATCATAACAAAAATATGATTTTTTTTCGTCATAATCGACCGTCTCTGTAGTTGATATGAATCCGTTAACTTCAAAACACGTAACAGTCTCACTTTGGGTTATGAGTTCGGTTCAAGCCCCGTGTCTGACCATTCCTATTTGTGGGAAATTTCGCACATTCTAACGGGAATGGGAGCATCGAAGAAACGACAGTTATGTGAACTACTCTCCCGTATAAATTTAACTGTTAGAGGATTTTAAAAACAGTTGAACCAGTAATCATAATTAGTATTACTTTATTTCTTATTTTTTATCTTTTATTTTTTGCTTATTTCTTACAGTTGTAAAATTGTACCGAGTCAACATAATAATTGCAACATTTAGCATTTAGACGATTTTGATATTACAATCTTTTTCCGTTTATTTGCTGAATGGTCACGAAGTAATATTCCTTTATCTGACTAACAAACTGTCCATTTCAGCTATACAAAACTGTTTAAATTTAAGATAGTTAAATCATCCGATATAAATTTTCTGAAATTAACCGCAGTATTTGCTTACTGAACAAAAGTATTAATGTGTATATTAACAAAGTTTGAATAATTTCAAGGAGAAAACAAATTGTTCAGCGCTTGTCGAAGACAAAATGCACCGAAGAGTTTATACGCGTAGCAGAAGTGCTGGTGTTGATTTTATCGTGTCATCTTTTGAATTAATAGTGTGAAGTACTCGTTGTAACAAAGGGTATTTGCACAGTATATTTGCTTGACGTAAAAAATCAAATATTTATGAGTATTTCAAACAAGATTTTAAAAAATAGACGTATTTTAGCTAGGCTTTTAGCTATAAAACATGAAAAATATCGGTATTCAGTCTTTAGAAAAACAAATTTGATTATTTCTTCCCTTGAGAACTTGTCTTCACGTAGCTGCATGGTACATAAAGCGCTATATATCACTACTGTTTACATTACAAGAAAATGTATTAAACGGTCCAGGTATCTCACGGTTTCCCGTAGCTATAATTATATATTCTCTGTAGTCATTTATAGTAAAAGCAGTTAGATTGAAAATTCTTTAGTTTTTATGTCCAGCTTAAGTGAAAACAACATTGAAAAAAATCTTTGAGATGTTCAAAAGATATGAAGCAGACACGCAATGGGGACAGACAGAGATACGAACCTCAAATCAAATGTAATCAAGTGGATCATTTTATATAGTATATCTATGGAGTAATTTCAAAATCCTTCAAATTGGGATAGACAAGGGGAGGGGGAGAGGAAATGAGTCGGTTTGATAGCTTTGTGCTAGAGCTTGCGCTTTATTATTTGGACGGATTCATTCCTAATTACAGAAACAAAACAAAATTCATTCAGCATTCAATATTCCAGATAAGTCAGGTATTTTAAGCATACCTAACCTTAAACTTTATAAGTAGAGCACAAGTAGCTCAAATGCTACAGTAGCATAATCAAGGCTTGCCGTTTAATGCAAGGTCTATCGCAAACGAGTCATAAAACATGGGACGCAAATTCACTTTAAAAGATCAGCATCCCTTTTGATATACTTTAAATTATTTGTCATATGTTGGCCACCAGGCAATCAGAGTGAGCAAGTACCCAGCCATGCTGTCTCCATCAAGCATCACAAATATCTTTTTGATATGAAAATGAATTTGTATGTGAACATAAGTACATCATGCAGGAGGAGGTAGCACATATTGCTTTTATAAAGCTCACAGGCAAATTTCTGTTTAACAAATAATCAAATCTTGTATGTCAATTATTGGCATTAAACATAGCAAGTACCATAATGATGTCGGTATCGCTTTTAATATTTGTTGTGGTACTCCTTTCCTCGTGCAGAAAACCTGTGTGAAAGTTGTTTGCTTCTTTGTGGAGTTAACGTTGATCAAGTGGGTCGAGAACGCTTTGCAACATTCAAAAGGAGATAAATCTTGGGTAAGAGCTGGCTATTGTAACAGTTCAATGTTCAATAATCGTTTGATACGTTAGCATACGTCGCAAGCGTTATTACCGGCGAAGAAATGGACGCTACTCTGACATAATTACGTACGTCCTTAGAGAAAAGGTTCTGTTGCTTCAACGTCTTCAACAGAGGTTGAATATCTTACAGTTTGTGCTGGGTAACTTGAAATGACAGAGATGCCGTGATGAAATGTTGATACCAATTGTTTTCTTCTTTCACGCCCGTCCATTCCAACAAGATAACGCTTGATGTCACACGGCTCGCGTATCAAGTAAAGTACTATATCAAATAAATGCGCATTCTTTATACTATACTTATATTAAGCTATAAGAGTCATCTACTGGTCAAATACGAAGTTTCAGGAACCTGTGCCCAAGCGTTCTATAATTGGAAACAACTTTGTTTTTCAAAGTCTCTGTGACCTTGGCCTTTGACTTGCTGATCTGAAAAACTATAAGGAGTCATCTACTTGTCATGACCAACCTACACACTAAGTTTCAAGTATCCGAAATCAAGGGTTTTTTATTTATAAATTAGAAACTGTATTGCTTTTCAAGATTACTCTGACCTTGACATCTGACCTGGTGACCTAAAAATTGTAGATGGTCATTTACTTTTTATCACCGACCTACACACTAAGTTTGAGCAATAGGGACCATCAGTTCTGTAGTTATTGATAGGAAACCGCTTTGACCTTAACCTTTAACCTGGTGATGTGAAAAACATTAGGAGTCATCGACTGGTCATGGCCAAACTACATACTGCGTATGAAGAGCATGGGACCAAGCTTTCTGTAGTTATTGATCGAAAACCATTTTGCTTTTCAAGCTCATTGTGACCTTGACCTTTTACCTGGTGACCTGAAAAACTAAGAGGATCATCTACTAGTCATGACCAACCAATAAACTAAGTTTGAACAACCTGGAACCCGAGTGTTCTAAAGTTATTGATCAGTAACTGTTTTGATTTTTTACGGACACACTGTGACCTTGATCTGGTGACCCGAGAAAGTATAGGATCATTTTCTGTTCATGACCAACCTACATACTAAGTTTAAACAACCTGGGTTCTTAAGTTATTGAAAAGAAACCGTTCTGCTTTTCAAGGTCAATATGACCTTGACCTTTGACCTGGGGATGTAAAAACAGTAGGGGTCATTCTCTTCGTCAAGACCAACCTACACTTCTAGTTTAGGAACCTGGGCCCAAGCGTTCTAGAGTTATTAATCTGAAATTGTTTCGCTGTTTAAGGTCACTCTGACCTTGACCTTTGACCTGGTGATGTGAAAAACAATAGGGGTAACCTACTGGTTATGGCCAACCTACACACTAAGTGTGCAAAACCAGGGACCAAGCGTTTTAAACTTATTGATCGGAAACCATTGTGACCTTGATCTTTAAACCAGTGACCGGAAAATCGGTAATGGTCATGACCAGCCTTTACATTAAGTTTTGACAACTTGTAAGCAGGGGTTCTATAGTTATTGAACGCAAACTGTTTTGCTCTTAAAGATCACTGTGAACTTGACTTTGATCTGGTGACCTGTAAACTTATAGGGGTCATCTACCTGTCATGGCCAACAAACACTCTAAGTTTAAACAAACAGGGACCAAGGGTTCTTTAGTTATTGATCGGAAACCGTTTTGCTTTTCAAGGTCACTATGACCTTGACCTTTGATCTGGTGATATAGAAAACTGTAAAGATCGTCTAATAATCATGATCATCCTAAATACTGAGTTTGAACAACCTGGGACCAAGGATTCTGTAGTTATTGATTGGAAACGGTTTTGCTGTTCAATGTCACTGTGGCCTTGATCTTTGACAATGGGACCTGAAAAACTATAGGGTTTATCTGCCAGTCATAATTTCTGAATCTCATACACAATTGTCTAACAAGGGAAATAACACTCACTGTTTACATCCATATTTTGGTACTTGGCAGTTATAGGTAGATTTATTTTGTCGTTTTTAACGTTTTCAGCGCATGACAAAAATGCTGTAGCTCCCCCCGCACAAACTTTGCGATCGATCCTTTTGTCCGTTTGATTGTCCGTCTATATTTGTTTCATTCTATTTTTACTAACAACTGTTTTTACTAGGTTTTCAACAAAGTTGAAACCTGGTTCTTAAATTGGGGTATGGCGGGCGGGCGGACCGACGTGCGGTCGGGCGTCAAACTGATAGTTTCCGTTCAATAACTTAAGTTTGGATTGACCAATCTGAACGAAACTTGGTATATAGCATGCTTGCATGGCATGGAAACCTAGCTTTGGATCACAGCTGAGGTAAGTCGGATCAAGGTCAAGGTCACTTTTACTAAAGATAATAGAAAATTGGTTTTCGGTCAATAACTTAAGTTTTTACTGGTCAATCTTGACCAAACTTAGTATATAATACACTTGCATGATAACCTAGCTTGGAATTATATTTGGGACCAATCTGGTCAAGGTCACTGTTACTTAAAATAGAAAATCGTATTCCAGTCAATAACTGGCTATGACTCATGTTGACTAAACATGGTGTAAAGCGACCTTGCATCAAAACCTAGCTTGTGATTTGTATGCAGTTTGTGTGGTCAAGGTCAAGGTCATTTGGTATATATCACCCTTGCACGGAACCTAGCTTAGGATTATATTTAGGATCAGTCTTGCCAAGGTCATGGTCACTGTTACTTAAAAGAAAATCAGTTAACGTTAAAGAACTTGGGGTTCAATTGGCCGAATTTGATGATACTTTGTGTATAGCATCCAAATGTAGCATCCTGACACCTGGATGCATTAGTACGCACTCAAAGTCATTTTTATGGCTTCATGCTTGCACATTATACAAACTGCGTTGTTCAAATGTTTCATAATCATAAAGCTTCTAGTTTTATGGTATAGTTATGGATTTTAATGAGTCCTCAATGATGAGTTCTTGGGTTAAGATCAGTTCACAGTTAACTTTGAAAAAAAAATTTCTTTTGTAAAATTATTTGGTGAAACGTTGAAAACCTGGTTTCGTCTAATGGCAGCGTTTTTTTTTTTTTTTTTTCTTTTTTTTTTTTTTCTTTTATTGTTTTTTTCTTGACGCCTTGGTCAAGGAGGCTACGCCACACGAACCTATGTGTGCTGATTGATATTACTATGTTATTTAGAAATTAATAACAAACAGCGCACTGTTCCAAAAATAAAATATGATCAAGAAATATTGTTGAGATGCAACGATGGAGTTTCATTAAGGAGTAAGGTTTTTAATACGTAAATATTTCGTTGAAGGATTCGCACGTACAGATAAGGTCCAACAAAGGTTTTGTGCAACAGGAAAATTAAAATTAAATCCGTTCGCTTTAAGCGCAGAAATATGTAATGTAGAATTATTTCAATTCTGTAATAATTGAATTGAGATGCAAAATTACACAATTATATGAGATGCAGGTTTTAAGGTTACTTTCAGAAAATTGCCATACTTAGGAAATTATATTTCATTTCGAAACACTTTTAATTGTTTTCTTTCTTTTTTTTCTTTTAGTTAATTTTTCGTTGTAGGTCTGCACCTGCCTCCTACGTATTTCACAAGAGATCATTTGTATTGACTTCTAATGTTATTTTTTGTAGGGCAAACAGCAAGAATGGGTCGAAAGTGCTCCGTATTCCTACTAATTTCCTCTATAGCTGTTACGATAACTGGCATTTGTTTCGACTGGATTAACTTCAGTGAGATACTTCAGAATAAACAAGACATGGAACGCGCAGGAATCAGACCATGTAATGATGCAATAAATGCGTACCCCTGGATTTTCATGGGATTTATAACTGTTAAAATGATAGCGTGTTTCCTTGAATATTTATTTGATATTTGCTCCATAAACGAAGGTGGAGAGGAGCGATTAGACAAACTGTCTTTGGTTTGTAATATGGTTACCTCAATCTGTTTAACTGCTGATTTAATTATTTTAGTGATATTTTCACACCATTGTCTGTCAGTCGAGGAAAAGGACATTTTTCATGCACTGAAAAGAGATGAAACAACTGATTTAGTTGCTGGTTTGTTTGGAACAGGGGGAGTTATATTCAACGTCATGATCAAAAAAGCCCTGTCAGGGATAAGCAAATTAATATGCTGTTGTTGCAAAGAAAGGAGTAGCTGCTACATAGTTCTTACATGCATATCCGTGTTCTTTATTTTAGTTTCCGCTGGCCTTTCATGTGCATTGCTGTACAAACTATTAAATTAGGTGAAAAGAAATATATGCCTTAATTGCTTAAAAAGCAACCTGTCAATCAAAGCCATTAAAATGAGTACATGTTTTGTCTAACTATATTTTGAATTATACAAGCGAAGTTTGCAAGTTTGCAGTTTATATTAGATGTGTTTATTAGATATATGTAATTGTTAATCGGCTATGTCAAAATAAAAGTTGTTCTGTCATTTAAATTTTGTTTCCTGATAGTTCAAGAAAGAATTATGATCCTTCATGTAGAAACCCCTTATTTGCTTGTCCCTGGTAATTGCGACATCTTCCGCTTGCTTTAAAACAATCTAATAATAACTGAAATATTTAGCATCGTTAGTATTCATTGATGCATAGCAATGTTTTAAATCAGTGTTAACATAGCAATGTTTTAAATCAGTGCTAACATAGCAATGTTTTAAATCAGTGTTAACATAGCAATGTTTTAAATCAGTGCTAACATAGCAATGTTTTAAATCAGTGTTAACATAGCAATGTTTTAAATCAGTGCTAACATAGCAATGTTTTAAATCAGTGTTAACATAGCAATGTTTTAAATCAGTGCTAACATAGCAATGTTTTAAATCAGTGTTAACATAGCAATGTTTTAAATCAGTGTTAACATAGCAATGTTTTAAATCAGTGTTAACATAGCAATGTTTTAAATCAGTGTTAACATAGCAATGTTTTAAATCAGTGCTAACATAGCAATGTTTTAAATCAGTGTTAACATAGCAATGTTTTAAATCAGTGTTAACATAGCATTGTTTTAAATCAGTGTTAACATAGCAGTGTTTTAAATCAGTGTTAACATAGCATTGTTTTAAATCAGTGTTAACATAGCAATGTTTTAAATCAGTGTTAACATAGCAATGTTTTAAATCAGTGCTAACATAGCAATGTTTTAAATCAGTGTTAACATAGCAATGTTTTAAATCAGTGTTAACATAGCAATGTTTTAAATCAGTGCTAACATAGCAATGTTTTAAATCAGTGTTAACATAGCAATGTTTAAGGGTCAGACAAGTACGGAAATGTTTATATCGACATTAATTTTAAAGCTCTTGAAAAATTTGTGTTTTCGATACTTCATTAACAGAATCCATGTGATTATGAATGGCAGTTAAAAAATAATACCGTATCAATTAAAAAAATCTTTCAAAAGGTTTTGCAAAAGTAGCGCAATAAATGTCATCAAATGTGGTCGTATTTACAGCAATAGTCAAACCATATATTCAGCGAAATATTAATGCTTTCATTGTACGTTTCCTGAGTTATAATGCTTGAGTCCTTAAACAGTACTTCGACATCACAATATGCACAACGGCACCACGACGTTTAAAAATATGACATTCAAGGTGCATTCCTTCTTGTTTCGGTTTTCGCTTACATTTCCGTATTTACCTACATTTTTATACGTCTTTTTGTATAATATCTGTTTCTATGTTAGAGTTATTAGATATTATTTACGAGTGTAAATATTGTTGTTAACTACAATTCACTGATATCTCTTGTATGATGCTTATGTTATTTCTTCACTAGCTTTTCGTCTCAGGTGACTGAAATAAACTTTTCTGTTTGTCAAGCAATTCTTCAGACGTTTTCTTACTAAAATTACATAACTTGGGTGATTTTGACTCTTTTTTGCGCTGTTGAATCACAGGACATCACAACGCCCTGGTTTGCATGCGCACGCAAATAATGCAAGAATAAAATGCAGAAATGACAATAAATAAATATTCAGTTCGTAATGATGAGTTTTATCACTTTTTATTTAGGTTTTTTTTTTCGTACATGTATTTATTTTATTACTGTTTTACACTTTTTCATGTGCACCGTTAGTAAGTTTAAGAATAACCGAATGATCTCAACGACGGTTAACCGGCTCGGATTTCTTTTGATTAAAACAACGTCCTGTACTATTTATCGTCCAGCAAAGGATTCTTTCTGATTTTCAGCTAAAACTTTATACTAATATGTACAATAAGAAAATGATGTTGAATCCAAGATATCGGGGGTAGTTTCTTTGTAAAAATGAAAACACTTGCTTTGAATCTTGTCAGATTGGTCGAAACTGCTGGATGACCTGAATAAAATGTCAATTTCTACGAATGATATATTTTTTAAAGGAGTGTCGCTAATGATCGAAATTACAGCTTTAAAACAGAAGGTCTTTATATACAATTTATCCAGGTAATCTTTGATTATTTGTTGTAGACGACAGAAACATAGACTTTTGGCACCGAAGGACTTCTTGTGATCATGGAACAGGACTAACTACGAATTGAAGCAGAATTGTCATGACCAGTTATGCTGTATGATTTACAGGAGTCACTCCCGTTTACAACTAAAAAACATTATTCATTAATATATAATATAATTAACGTATAACAAAAGAACTTTGAAGTATCTTCGAGTGGAAAGTTTTTTATACGAGACTTAAAATCGCCGAGTTGCGGAAATTTTTTGCATACGGATATACACCGGAAGCGAGCTGTATTTCGTAAATAACTTAATTTTAAGTAACACAAATGATATAAATCATCAAAATATATCAGAAATGATACATTTACCAAAGAAAGTATCTCTGTGTGAAAAGTTTTTACAAGAGAAAGAAAATCGGTTATTTTCGAAAAAACAAACGACCTGTATTTCATATATAACTTTTATTCTAGTAACATATGTGATGTTATATCATATATAATGTACTGACAAACGAAATTTGAAATACATTCGAGTGGCAAATTTTTGCAAGATAAAGAAATGGGCAAAATTTGATAAAATTTCGCATGCGGAGATACACTAGAATCGATCTGTATTTCATAAATAACTTGTATTCATGTAAGATGTATTGTATTATTCATTAATATACAGCAGAAAAAAATGTATTTACAAAAGTGTCTTCGAGTTTTCATACCACAGAACAGCCGAATTTTCGCATTCCGTTGTATCTCCGTATTCGATTTTTTTTTCCAAAAATTGTATTTAGTTTTGTTGGTTTCGGGTTTATTGCCAGTTCTAAAAGTATTTCAATAATATACCAGATTCTAACCAGTGTTCCAGGTTTATGAAACAGTATTTTACAAAATAAAATAAAAGTAGTAGAAACTAGTAAAAACTTTTGTTTGGTTGCAAATACACTTTTATAGTTATAAAATATACGAACATTTCACCTTTTAGAAAAGATATGTCTTCACCGCTTCGACTTCGCTCTTTAGGTCTGTGTATCTGATTCCATTTATTTCTAGAGCAACAATCAAATAAAGATGTACGGATATAATCATTAAAAGTCCCATTCCTTTTGATCAAAATCAGTCCGGTGCCAGAAAAATGCAGTCAGAAATTAATAATTATTATCAATAGTCCTTTTTTGCAAATATTTATGGATTGTTACAAAAAGCGATAAATTAATACCTAACAAGTAAAGGTATTACAACATCAAGTTGGTATTTTTACCATACATGTATTTCGGACCACTTTATATATTTAGAATCTGAAAATCGCCTTATTTTATTAGGCAGATAAATGTCGATGCGTTTTGTACAATCCAGTGTGTCACCTCTAACTTTTTGAAAATGTGAAGATGAAATTAACAAGAAATACCGAATAATTTTGTATGTATAATTAGAATATACATGTCAATATTCCGTGGTACGGCAATTTTGAAAAAAATACTCCCCTGTAATAACGCCAGAATCTTTCAGATTTTGATTCAAGGTCCATTGTTATGATGATATTTATCAAAAAAAACCTTTCCTAGACCAAAAATAGTCGAGGGACGCTGTTTTAATCAAAAGAAGTCCGAGTTGGTCAACCACCGTGATCTCGGACCCGTTAATTGGGAATTATTGATAAATCATTAAGCGCTTCTGATCGACAGTTGGACGTGATGGATTCTCTGCTCAGTTTGCTGCAAATTTCTAATTCACACTTTTATTACTTCGAAAATCTCTTAAAAACTGAATACGTCTTATGCAGACAGGGATAAACGGGAAGTAACTAATATGTGGTATATATGAGAAGAATAATTTGCTCTTAAAATATTAAACTTATTTAAGTAATTACTTAAGATTCTCGTGAAACTGAGGCCTAGAACAAATCTTTTGCGAACTGAGTATAGGTCCATTAAATTTTCGATATTAAATAATGTTTTAAATACACCTTAAAGGGAAAACTATGTAATTTTGCAGACACAAAAGTCGAAATGTCGAATAATAAGCAAGCATTTTATAGAAGTAATGTCGGATTTTATTGCTTGACGTTCGAGATACATTTATTGGTCAAACTCGACTTCAATCCATTTCAGATTATTTATCGTCGGTACCGATAGAATTTTTAATCAGGTCAAATTAGGCATTAAAACGAAGAGAAAATGAAAAACCAAGTAGATTTCGACTTTTGAGTTAATTTTTCTACATTCAAATGATTTTGCCTTGATAGAATTTTTTTGGAATGAAATTTCTGTCGTCTTGAGCAAATAGCAAATAATGAAATAGACTTGGAAACTTTGTTACTCGTTCTGATTGTCCCCATGTTTTTAAAACAACTGATTACTTGAATTAAAAAAAGTTTTTAGATGGCCGAGTGTGTCACTTTGTGTATTGTGATAAATGGACTGCAAACTGTGTGGCGAAGATTTGGTTTTATTTCGGTTTAGCGCCAGTTTAACAGATAAGGTCATCTAGCGGCGGTCAGTCCACCTAGCCAGTATTCCCGGGTATCCAACCAGTTTACTAACCAATTTCTCCGCAAGTGACTGACTACTTCCTCACTTGCTTCAGAGGTGATGGACAAATGACATACAGATCAATTAGCACGGAGAAATTTTGCCGGCCCTGATGGGGATTGAACCGGGATGCATGGCGAAGAAAGATACGTTTAATTGAATGAAAAAGAAATTATACTTTGGTTTTAAAGAATCGGATTGCTTAAAAATCTAAATTGAAATACTATTTGTATGGTTAAGGACTTTTAACACTGGAAATTTTAAATAATGAAGTGATTAATTAGACTGGATGATGCGTACAAATTAAGGTAAGAATAATATTGCTTGTTTCAAAATACATTACTCATTACTATTCATGTATTGTAACACGTGACAATGATATCGCCTGTGTGTACAGTGGCACATTTCTGACATGGGTGCGCCTATTTTATATCTTGTTCCCACGAGATATTATTTCGTTCCCACGAGATATTATCTTGTTCGCACGACATACTTATCTGTTCGCACGATATTAATATCTCGTTCCCACAAGATAATTATCTTGTTCCCACAACATAATTAGCCAATCAAAAGCAGTAAAATTTATATAAAAAAGTACGTGAATGGATATGTGCCACCGTACGTATGTGCTGTTTATGCTTTTTCTTGTGGTCACCAGATACCTTCCATCGACAAAGTAGAAAACAAAGAGACAACCGTTTGATCAGTAATACGTGATACTTCAGTAGTTCGTAAACCCTAGTAATTAACAACGATTTTGTTGTTGTTGTTGTTGTTTTTGTTCTGTTGTTGGTGCGGTTTTTTGGGGGCTACTATATTTTCTGATGCAGGTATTTTTTTCTATTTTTGCTTCTCAACGACATGGAGGCTGCCATTGATGTTTTACTTTTATCAATGAAACAAATTAAAACATTGAATATATCATGTCTGAAACGCCATAGTAAATTAATACTTGATTAATACAAAAAAGAAATGAAAAATATCCAGTTCAGATGTAAACATATTTAATACAAGTGAAGACATCAATTATTATTTAAAAACATACAATATAAATTGATTATATCAAATAAAAATGGTGTACACATCTATTTATAGCGCGGTACGAAAAACTGGTCTATAAATAGCTACATGGAATTCAATAGCAACGATGTAAAGATTGCTTTGACATTGTCCTGCATAACATTTTCTTAGAAAAATAAACGATTGTTTGTTAAAAACTTAGATACAAAGCGCAGTCAAAACACGGTATAAAGGATTCCAATTCCTTGCGAAACTTGCTTGTAAATTCCTGATTTGCCAGATTTCATCTGAAGTCTGACGCAAGTGGTGTCCCAATCGGGATTGGCTTAACATATACAAAACTGAATCGACAAGTTCTTAAAAAAAGAAATATATTGTTTAACGCAAAACTGGTCTATTGTGTTTTTATGCAAAAACAATGAGAAACACATTAGACAATGGTAATCAGACGCCGGTAGCTGACTGTTTTCCCGCAATATTTTGTCTGAAGACCAAAAATCGCGTTCTTTTGCTTACTTTGCAATACAAATGAAGCGATATACATCTACAAAACAAATTAAAACATTGAATATATTATGTCTGAAACGCCATAGTAAATTAATACTTGCGTACATGTATCTATATTATGAAGATAAAGTAAACCAATTCATAAATACCAAACAAAACAAACAAAAAATATTTCAAAAATAACGATATACATGAAGATACTTTTGTGTTATAGAAAGCAGAAACTTAAACATCAAAGCTTTTTAAGCGCAGAAAAAAGCTATTGGCTTGATAGGAGGTGAGGGTCCATGCCGAGACACAAATCGATCATCAACCCCATGTTTGGAATCAAGAGAGTCTTCAAGCCATAGGAATAATATTGTTTTTAAACGTTAACAGAATTTTAGCATTAACACAATAATGATCACGATATAAAGTTCATTCAGTCATTCACTTACTGCTTCATTTTTTCGTTCGTCTATTTGCTTGCTAACTGATTGATTGATTGATTGATTGATTGATTGATTGATTTTTACTATACTGATACATTTGTATTTTAAAGATATAATATTTATGACTTTAAGACACAGAAAACCAGTAAGAAAGAGAGAACAATGGAAGAAAAAAAGGAAGTAAATTTGTTAGAATTGTTTTGATTTAATTTGTCCCTTTTGTTCTATGCTTTATGTCAGTAACTTACTGTCTGCTCAAGAAATGTACGAAGATATTTTGACATGTGTTTTAAGGTTGTAATGACTTTCGGTAACAGCTGCGTAACATCAAAAAGTTTCGATCACTCCATTGCCTTGCGTGAGTACAGTGTAACAAGTTTAAGTCAAATGGTCTTTCTTTCTTGATTTGATTGCCTTTTCCTTGTAAATGGTTTGAAAAGTTGGGAAAATAAATCAGTTTTAAATCCGCACTACTTTTGACCGCGTTACTACACATACTTGTACTTTTTGCTGAACTCTTTGCCATTGTCATAGTCAAGTCTATTCTGTTTATATCATACGAATTCATTATCTCTGTTTTGACAGTGCATATGTGTAGAAATATGTGTGCACTGTAGTCTAATAAATTACTGATGTTTTAAAGGACGTCTCTCTTGATGTCTGTTTTTGATTTGCTGTACTAAAGACTGTCGGCTCATCGCCGAAAATCCAAAATTATAAAGAAAACTTACTGAAGGGAACTATTCTTGAGTCAAGATTCGGAATCAGTTGCTTCCTCTATATCAGCGTTAACTTCACTTAGAAGAGCATCATATTCTGTTATGACAGGTTCTGTTGAATCATGATTACTAAACAAATTAGAACTTCCGTCAGTTTTCATCTCAGATCTTATTTTTGCTACATTTTCTCTCGACGTGCACACACCCGGTTCGAGGTTAGAATCTCTAAGCGTACTTTTATCAATTGTTATCTCGCATACTGTGTATATATCGTTGTTGCGATGGTTCTTCTGTCTGTATCTGTAATGTACTATTGGATAAACCATCAGACCTGAGGAAAGCACCATACTGACCCCGGCTATGTAAAAGGACGAAGTATAGCTTCCTGTTGACGCTAACATCATCCCTGAAACGTACACCGGCATCATTAATTAGTTCTGTTTGATTTACTTTTACTTACTCCTAAAACCCAGTATTCATTGCATATAAAGAAATGAAAAGTGGTATATATGATTATATAGGTGTAAGTTCACAAGTTCAAGTAACATTATGCTGTAGTAATTACTGGGAAAGCCCGTTGAAGAATTACTTTGATCCAAGAACGACAAAGGCGTTGTTATAAGAACTAAAGAACTCACCTGCAAGCGGGCCGCCAATCAAATTTCCAGTTGCTTTGAATGGCAAACTAAAACCAACACCGTCGGCAAATCTGTCAAAACCAACAATAGAGTGGATGACGGCATGGATGAGAGCTCCAGACACACAATAAAAGAACCCGGCCAGTCCTGCTAGGATAAACATACTCATCTTTGAAAGACAAAATGGCGTTAGTCCTATCACAATGCCAGCAATCGTCAAGGCAACGGTGTAGAGAACGGTACAGTTTACTCTAGGATGATGCCCTAAAACACTGAAAAACGCCTTACCAACTATGTTGCATACAGAATACGCAATCAAAAGAGTGCCAAAGTCTTTCCAAGTAAAACCTGCCTGTTTTGAGTACGAAGGCAAATACAACATGTAAATGACTTGACCCAAATTATTAAACACATTGCTACAGCAGAAACAAATGAAAGACATTTTTCTGAAGACTGTGGAATTTATTGTTTTCTTTTTTGTAATTGACCCTATGTTTCCTTTTTCAGAATGTAGCACGTGCACTGGTGAAGTATTATGATTGGCGTCGCATCCATGTATTAAAGGACACATCACACCGGCGCATGCGCAAAGATTAAATGTAATTGCACTTAGTATTAGCAACATGCCTCTCCATCCATACTTTTGATCAAGTCCTATAATGAGCTCGGCATATATAATAATACCAATGTTATGTCCTACAGAAGATATTCCTGTTGCTATAGTTTTATATTTGTCGAAATAGATGTTCAAGGCAGTCATACAACCGGTGTAGTTGATACCAAAACCAAGACCTGCAAACACAAGAATACGATTCAATCTTTCGTTTGTTCAAAACTCACTTGATTTCTTTACACTATCTGCTATTTTATATTTATAATAAGATCGGAACGGAATCTATGCAGAAGAAAAGCATTTTTGTTTCGTAACTAAGGATATAATTATAATTATACTGACAATACTAGACTGCACTGTAAAGTCAAGTCAAAATATTTTCGTAACATATCGAAATCACGCTTCAGAATGCATTACCTGTAAGAACACCGTGTGAAAATATCAAGAATGTTAAACTTGTAGCAAAAAAGCTGAGAGCCAGTCCTCCAGCCGCCAGTAAACCACCAATAAATGCGCATGCGCGATACCCATATCTGTTGGTGAGGTAGCTTCCAAATGGAGCTGTAAAAAGATCACTTATTTCATAGATTTTACAATTTACTTTCTTTGAAAATAAATAAATAGTAAGTCACCACATGGAACACATGGAAATTTCCATTTGAATGCTCATCTTAGTGGACCAAAGAAAGCAATCATTTAAATACGTTAAAGTGCATGAAATGTATGCAAAAGGAATATCTGCATCGATTTTTAGCGCGTCTGCCTTTGAAGAAAAAAGTTGAGCTATTATTGTCACTGACCGTCATCGCAAAAACTTTAATGTAACCGATTTATCATAAACCATAGGGCTTAGAGGTTTGATATTTGATGTGTAGCATTGTATAGTGGACCTCTACCAATCTGGTTCAAATGACCCCAGGATCAATATTTTCCACGCCCTGGGTCTTGTATATAGTTATACAAAAAAAAAACTTTGAAAATCTTATTTTCTAAAACGGCTTAACACAGAGCTCTATTATTTGATGTGAGGCATCCTCTAGTAGACCTCTACCAAGAGTGTTCATACTATGTCCCTGGGGTCAAAATTATCCCTAACCAAGGGGTCACTTGGTTTTGCATAAAATCATATAGGAAAAAACTTCTACCGGCAAAGCACATAGCCAAGAAGTTAACTGTTTACTTACATAGGATAGATAGGTACTCTCCTGCCCCCTCCCCTGCAAGGGACCCACACCATCACCACCTCCACTCCACCAATTTTTTGGTTTTCATTTTTTTTTATTGTTTTTTGTTGTTTTTTAGGAGTAGGCAAGTTAACCCCCTTCCCCCTCACCCTCCCCGCAAACCCTGACCCGACCAGACTCTCCACCTTCAAAGATTTGTTTTTTCTCATTTCTATTTTTGTAATGATGAGATGGTACTTGCTGCCTTCCCCCGCCCCCCACAAAATCAGGGATGAGAGGATACTTGCTCCCCACTCCCAACTAGACCTCCACCCCACCACCACCACCACCCTAAAAAGAAAAAAATAATTTCCTTACTTTTCTTTCTTTGTTTTTTTGTGGGGAGGGAGGGGGGTCGGGGATAAGTACTTGCAAGCTTGTTTCCAATAAATAAAACAGTCTAGCGTTAGCGCTCACAGCGCTGCTCTTTTTAATTCATGAAAGTACTGTTTTAAGCACTTATATATGAATAAAATAAAATGTTTTATCTAGATTGCTAAATTCATGATTGAAACGTCGAAGTAACATCAGTAGCATTACTCACCAGACATGAACCACATAGTAACCGGCAGACTGCATAACATCGACACTTTAACTGGGTCAGATCCATACGCGTCTTGGAAAATCACATAAAATAGTCCGCCAGAAAAACAGATACCGCCAAGAATAGTCTGGCTGCATATGACACAGACCAGCACTACCCAGCCCCACCCACCATCTCTTCTAAGCTTCATTATCACGCTCTGTGCAAATGGTCCACCATACTAATCCTCCAAATGTTCACCAGCTAATGAAAGATAACATGCGACAAAACAATAAAAAATAAGTCGTCTTTAACTTCTAATTATTGAATTGTTTTAGTGACTTGATAACTTATGTATAAAATATAAGACACTAACTGCTTTCAACATAATCATACTGCCACAAGAGCACAGCTGGCAAAGCGGTCATTACATTTATAACTAATAACAACAGTTTCTCTCTTACCTGACATCATATATTTTTAGATGCTACTTATCAATCATAACACATTTCAAATCACTTCTGCGACTGTTATAAATTCAAAACACATTAAGCGTTCACAAAAATTATAAATTCAAAACACAGTGTTTCAATCACTTCTGGCACTACTACGAACGTAGCTTATAACGAGCTTGTACAAATCACACCTTTCAGAATCACACACTGTTGTTATACGCTTCATAAACTTATTTGTTTTTGTTGTTGTTGTTTTACTTACGATTTTATATTCTGTGTAACATTATCATCAACGAGTGTAACCTTATTTTATGCCGCTGCAAACACTGAAATAAAATATATACTAGTTTTATGTGATTATTGTCCGCTATTGACCTTCCGTTGATAGCCGTGCCATTTGATGCTAAGGTAGGGCGTATATTGATCAAACGCGCAGGTACAACAATCGATAAATAGACAGACTCATTACAATACGTAGACATGGTTAACACTTATAATTATTTCTGTGGACAATTATCAGTTACTGCCATCTCGAATTGTCTACTTGTATACAACCATGTACAGTACGTCATTTCTAACTTACGAAAAGGACAGATTTATCTCAGATTCTACAACAAACATTAACTCATTAACGCCTAGCATCTACAAATGTAGACATAGGCAATTTCCGGCGTCTGATCAGGGTCTACATTGTTTGCATAACGGACTTTCTTCCCTAAATTGATACCAGAAACCCTTTCAACTGAAAATAGATTCATCCAACTAACAAGAATGGCATAATCCAATGGGCATAAATGGGTTGAAGATCAAGTTTTACTTGCAAAAATTAAATGTGCTGGAATAACTGGAAGTTAAAAACTATTATGTATTACAAATATTCTTTCTAACGAGCTTGTAAATTTATAACAGTAGTTTGACATTCATTATATTTGTATTGAATTCGATGTAACGTCGATTTAGTGAAACTCTCAGCTTTTCCTTCAGATGAAGACATTGGGAAGAATTAAGCGGTTTGGTTAATGGATATGTTGATAAGAAGTATAACTGTATCACATAAGTAATTCCTGAAAACAGGGTAGATTTTATCTAGCTAATTGAAACTGGGCCTTTAGGGTGGATGTTGATTAAGTAGGATAATCACTTTCTTAGTGTCTATACTCCCGAACAAAAGTGTTCGAAAACATGTTCTTTACATCAGTTATGTATCTCTCAATATTACTATTTTTAGATGGAGGACAAGCAAAAAAATAAAAAGAGCAGTATAATACTTAAAATTAAAAAAAATCTTATTTAGAGACGGCAGATAAACATGTTTGCAGAAATCGTTAATTAGTTTATGACATCAAACTTTGCCGTCGTTTTTTCGATGACGTCAAATGGACCAGATTATTCGTCACATCACATATATGATAATTATGACGACAAATACAGTTATGGCGTGGAGCTTTACAAGATGAACGTAAATGATACGTATGCCATATGCAGAAATGGTGTGGGCGTAACACGATGAACATAGATGATACGTACGGCATATGCAGAAATGGCGTGGGCGTAACACGATGAACATAAATGATACGTACGCCATATGCAATAAAATTCTGGCGTGTTACACGATAAACGTAAATGATATTTTTTGTTAGTGAAGCACAGCTTGCCATTTAATAAAGACATGGTATTCACTTCGCCCAAGTAAAGAGATAGACACTCTTTTCAAATATGGTTACCTTTCTCGAATTGTCTGCCTTCTGAATTTCCCATTAACATTAGTAACAAAATAGTTTTAACGATTATCATACTGCTTTTTATGACGTTATCTATCAATGTAATGTACTGTATACATGACATGTGAACATACTTGCATGATTTAAAATAAGTCGAATCGCAATACTCGATAAGTCATTATTGAACAGGACGACTAAATTCTTGAACAGTACTGCTAAATTCTTGAATACTACTGCTAAATTCTTGAACAGCATTGCTAAAATAATCTACTTACAGACGAATTCACACGTTTGTACATTCATACATATTCCGTTTGCAAACAATGTACTATAAACATCATCGCAGTTCACTCATCAAGTTTCCTATGCAAAATTTGATGTATATACTGTTTGCTTTTCACGCATGGTTTTCACCATGAATCGACATTTTATAACCTTGAATTACATTTAATATGCATAGTCAACTTTTTTATCTGTAGTAAAAACTCTCCTTCATTTACTCATCTTCATCTTTTCACGATGTTTGTAACATCGTCAATTGATAATCTGTTTTTTTCAATTTAATATCCAGCTATTTCATTTAATTACATTATTAACCGATTCTAATGATTAAAGTATTAAACCAATGTTAATTAGGTTGTATTGTCGATATTAAACGGTCACCTGTGTTTTTATGTATGTAGATTTGTCAATATCATATTTGAAACCTTTACACAGATATCAGCGGTATAACTTATGTTGGTAGGTCACCGTAAAAAAATTAGCCCCATCATGGTAGAAGTACATTTTAGTTTGTAAAATCCGGGTAAGAACGCAGAAAATTGAGATGTCGTGTCAAAAGGTCGACTATTCGTTATTTTTGCTAAAACTTGTAGTACATGGCTATCAATGTTTAGACAAAAGTTATGTATTTTGTTTCACCAAGTTCCTGTTGTTAAACAAAAACATATCATTTATTGAAGAAGATAAATTTCCTTCACGTGCGTTAGCATGCAGTTACGTACCAAAACAAACAACAAAAATCATCGTGAATTTGGTTTGAATTTCAATAACTTTTGTTAATGTATAAAAATGATACACCTGTTATTTGTTGGACAAAAATGTGTTCCTCAACCATACAAATATACGTATCTTACTTTTAGCTAGACTGCCGAATTGTGAAAACATGACGTGATGTGAAAGGTGACTGGGGATAAATCGGTTATTCTACTAACAACGCCACACTAACGCCATACATAATGATAAATAAATTGTGTTACAGGTCAGTTATTCCATATACAGTATTAGATTAAGGTTTATTGAGGGAATCCATTCTACTGAATTATTAACAGATTTTACCTTTGCAACCGAGCATGGATTATCGGTGAATACACAGGACATTGTCCTGAAGTTCATACAAATGAAATTTATAAAACCATAGGTTCAAGAAAAGGACACATACTGTAAGAGAATGTCATGCAGGTATAGTATGAAAATTTCATAAATAAAAAGTCACTTGCCCAAGCTGGATTCGATTTTAGGTACACAAAGCGGACGCTATACTATGAAGTAGAAATTCTCAAATACGTCTGATACATTAATTTTTATGATGTCTATTAGCTATGTTCATGCAGATAAAATCTGTCAGAAAGAGCGAAAAAAAGTATTATTGGCACATAAAAGACCACACTTGTTTTTTTATGACTTAATCATATTATTGTGCGAAGCTAAATATTTCGACCTCAAATTAATTTTTATATCGACCTTAGTCAAAAGTCCTTCAACAATTATTATTATTTTTTACTGAAATGGTTTCTTTACGCTTGAGCTGTTTTCTGTATATCTTTTCAAAAACTAAGTTAGTCACGCCAGACATCACGCCAGACATGCTACCTTAACAGAGCCTACACCTTTGCGCAAGACGGATAGCGTACTTTTGAATATTTGGCTGATTTAAAAAGCGACCATGCACATGATGATCTGCGAAGTTAATATATACAACGTCGTTTAATTGTTTCAGTTAGTGTCAGCCTTTCGGTACACTTCTTCAATAACTTTTTGTGTACCTGTCTAATTTAACTTCCAGTTAAATTAATTTTGTGTCTGAGATCGAAGTTATAATCCAGAATGGAATACTTAAATTATTTCAACACACATGGGAAAGTCACGAGGTTGTTTATATGTTCAGCTTAATGATAGCTGGTCCTGAAAACGCGTAAATTTTGCAAAACAGCGTGATCTTACACCGCCCTTTCCCTAACGCCCTTTACGTCGCCTGTTAATAGAAGCTCTGACATCAGCAGCAATTGTTCTCGAAAGATTGATACGTTACAACTGAAAAAAGTTCAAACTGAAAAGGTTTTAAGCTAAAAAACATTCAAGGAATAAATAATGTTTGCGCGAAAAAGTTTCGATATATATTTAGGATCCAAAGAGCCTTATTTCCGCCAAAAATTGCCTTCGTTCTTGTTCACCCGATCTATATAGATACTTATAATTCTTAACATTGTTGTCTGACTAACTATTAATTGCCAATTTCTCCACAAGTGACTGGTTAACCGGTACCAACGATAAATAAACTCAATTAGAGACAAATAGTAACCTGTGTATTTCCTTTCCCCGCCTTTTTTACAAATAAATTGGATAAGGACCCACGTAAGAGCGGGCTTAGAGAATCTACCTATTTGCACTAGAAAGGCATGTCTGTAGCAAGAGAAGGACATGATATTGTTTATTTGTAAACTGACTAATCTACTACCTTTTATAATGTTTTCGATACCGGAATGTTCAAAAAGGCGTGTAAATTAGAATAGTGAACCGACGCAACATGGTTAAATGCTTTTACACGGAAAAGTTCCCTAAACATCCAGTTGTGTTATACTAACAACAGGCTTGACCATGTTTATAACTGCAGTAAAGTACCACGGACGTATAAAACATGAAGATAATGTATTTAATATTTCGTGATTCACAGACTAATCGTTGTGCCAAAATATTTTGACACCTCTCTAAAGACATATTTCACAAGGCAGTCTGAAGGACAGCAATATGCCTCGGTGCATTAGCAAATGTTAAAAAGGTTATTGATGTTGAAAAGGAAATGTGAAGTGAAAAAAATGTTAATGTATGTATGTATGAAAAATGTTACTCACTGGACTTACACAATGGTTACACTCCATTCATTAAAGTGATAGTACAATCCATGACAGGAAAAGGTCTGAGAAGAGTGAGAGTGAATTCGCCAGATTGGCACGACCAAAGTCTCAAGAAATTGCTTCCATGTGTTTAAAAGTTATGGAGTAGATACGAAATGCATGACCTAAACCTTTAAACACCACTGGTGACCGTGACCTTGAGCCGGCACGGTTGAGACATAACTTCTTTAAACCCACCTCCCCCCCTCCTCCCCTCCCAACTTAAGATTGTATCATGTCCTAAATCATGATCAGGTTTATTTTCAAAATATCAGGGGAAATAATACATATATTATTTTACAGTGATTTGACATAGGTACCATCACTTGTTTGGCTTGCTGCTCAATGTCGCTCAAACCTTTGACCTCCACTTTTGACCTTAACCTTGAGCCGGCCAGTTTGGAACATAGGTTTTGCACATCGTCTTGAACGAATGAACATTTGACCAATGTTTCATGAAATTCCTTCCTGAGGTTTAAGTTCAGAAGCGGACACGAAATCCAGATGCACACACACACACACACACACACACACGGACAGACGGACGCACTAAGACCATTTCTATATCCTCCTACCGCTATGCGGCGGGGGATAATAAAGATCAAGTTATTCATGTGCCGTTGATGCATTCCTACAATCCATTAGCATGTAAACTACCTTGTTGAAGTTAGTTTTAGTGTAATACACAGTTGAGAATATGTTCTGTAATTTGACTCCCCCCACCCCCACCTCACCCCCAACTGGCCTGAAGGATATATAGCCTGTAACATTTTAAAAGAAAATAGCTGCTCTTTTTAGAACATTTCCCAGGAGTTTAATTGGAGTGACGCGAAGATAGGCGACAAAACGTTCACGGAGTAGTTCATTAAATCGTCCATCCATCAAATGATTTTGGATGGAGCCATCATCAAAGATCCGTTCCCTTTGTTCTCCAACTGAATCCGCCGATTATTCTGGTTTTCATACATAACGGGCAGATAGATTTGAATTCATGAAAAAACATAAAAACTATCAATTTCTGCTTCGTTACATCACAGAATGCAAGCCTGCAATCGTTTGACACGGTGCCGATACCACGTGACTTCGATGGATATGTGTTGGTCTGAAGTTTGTAAACAAAACGTCGATTGGGGTTACATTTTTTGCGATATTTCTTTTATTACTACATAATTTTTCATCGGATAAAGCTGAAGGCCCGCTCCTTTTTGTAACTCAAATTGTCCACAAATGTTTCTCGAAAATATTTTGTAGTTTTTTAGTTTTTTCACTGTATGATATAGAAACATTTTTTATGTTTTATTTGTCACAGACGTTTTCATCTTTCATGATCGCTTTTGTTTCGTTAGAAAATAGTCGGTTTTTACTAGCTATATTTAGCTATATTTAGGATTGTAAAGATTTCGGATAATATTGCTACTTAGTCACCGGCGCTTGGACAGCGGGTAGGTAAAAAACAAAAACACAAAGCTCAATTCCCTCGTTATCTTTAGGGAGTTTACAAATGACTACTGCTTAATAATATGGTTAAAGTAATGTAGCCTGGTCAGTGGTCGTGCTACACAAAATAAAAAAAACAAACAGGTCATTGTCGATCACAATCACCTTACAAACATAAGAAACAGCAAATTCCTCATCCCACAATCAAAAACACAACATCACATGAACTCATTCTTCCCAAGGACTATACATCTCTTGAACGAATTACCAACCGATATTAAGGCTACCCCAACTGTGCCAGCTTTTATCAGTTGACTAAACAAGTTTTATAGATTTTAAGTATTTAAAATAAATGTTTAAGTAAGATCTTAAATTAAATCTTGTTTTCTTTGTTATTATCTTTTATACTTTTAATGTTCCTGACACGCGCCTGCCTAGTATAGTCAGTATTGACTTTTGGCAGTAATATTTAAAGTTGAAGTTGAAGTAATTAGGTTTTCCTTTTGTGCGAAGTCAATATCTTGGTATTTCAGTAATGTTTTACATTCACAATTTCTTAAGCTGGTAAAGAAATATTAGTAATTGTAACAATTGTTCTAACTAGGTTAAAATCAGTTATTAGTGTCAACTAGTTTCGATCATAGCTATCATCTTCCTATTTTCTATTACTTATTTCAACTACTTGATCCCTCAGTCCCGCACTCAGTACTTTGCTAACTTTGCTTATTCCTACTTTCCTAGAGCCATCCGTCTCTGGAACTCCCTCCCCATAGATGTCAAAGATAGCCCCAGCCTCAGTATCTTTACATAGAGGCTGGCGGTGGTCAATAAATAGATACCCTCTTCTGACCTGTTTTATCTGTAGCATACTGTCCTTTCCTCTTTTACCTTTTATCATGTATTATTTCAAATTTCTTTAACAACTGTCTCTCTGACAAAGCAGACGATTCGTAATCGGAAAACGATTGTTTGGCCGTACTGATTTAGATGTAGATGTTTTCTTTGTGAGAAATAGTAAGATTAGCAAAGTGTGATCGATAACAGTTGGAATAGAATTACCTAAACTACACCTCATTATTTTCTTTACTGTACAGGTCTTCAAAAATATGAAAGGGTTATAGTTACCTATTATTAGTACTAAATTTAATTATAATTTGTCTTGCAGGACCATTTGTACACCAAAAAATCAACATTGACTGAAAAAAGAGAGGACACACAGTATCTTCCATGGTGATCATGAATATAGTAGAGGACCATTAGAGTCAAGTGAATTTGCTACAAAGACAAAAAAAAACGTGGAAGAGGATCAAGTACCCCAACAAAGAAGCCTCCCTGCCAGCCATAAAAAACAATCATTTGTAAGCACATAACTTATATCAAAATATGTTATTTTGGTCATTAACAATACTTGACATTCTGAAATATCTTTATTTCATTGATATGTGAAAACATATATTACTATCATTAGCTGAGTAGAAAAAAATGTTATTATGACTGGCTGGTTAGCTCAGTTGGTAACAGATCAAACACAATTTGTTAGAACATGGAATTGAATCCTGGATAGTACATACTTAGAAAGCACCGGTTTGGTAAAAGCATAGTGCACACAGGAAATGGTCTCATAAGCACAATTAAAAAACGCTGCGTCTTTGGGCAAAATTAGTTTTCATGCACTTTCCTTGTTATTCACTTATTGCATAATGTTCATTGTTTATATACACTTGAATTTATTGATTTTATTGTAAAATTTACACAATAAATGGCATCGTTTTGTTAATTAAGGACACCAAAGGGCAGAGGAACAACCAGGGTTGGTCAACGGAAAAGAAAGATTTTCTGACTACATATGTTGGATGTACTCCAAGATTAGAAGGTACCCCTTTGTTAGAATATTGGAAAATATGTGCAGTTATTCCTCACAACTGCAGAAATGGTAAATATTGGTTGAAAACTATCGTTATGATATCTTCTTTGTTGGTAATATCATACTTATTTTCATTCAAAATCAAGCTTTTTCTTAAATTGAAAGACTTCATGTTCTTAAATCTTAATCAGTTAGTACAAAGGTAAAGCAGAACCTTACAGTTGGTAATTCTATCACAAAACAATGGTTTACTGAGAGCCATTGATTATCTGATGGAGAATACAAAATTTCCAGGGTGTATAATTTTCATGTACATTTCATTAAATCAACAACTGTTTAGCATGCAATATTATTGTATGCCAACCTATGTTTGTTTTTCATTTACATTTGTTTTTTTCATGGTTATGATGTACACAAATTACTCCATCATGAATTGCTTTATAGAAGCGCACTGAGATGACTTTGTAACTAAGGTTGCCTCTTGATTATTATTATTATTACTGTTATTATTATTTATAATTATTATTATCTTTTTATCATATGTATTATTCGAATTATTATTATAAGTTATATGTTTGTTTTCAGGGAATTCATGCAAAAGTGTTGCACAGCGCCTCCTGATTTCACCTGCTACTACTCAATGTTCTCAACCAAAGGAACACGATGATGTCAGAACGGTTGGTACACAAACAGATTCCATTATGTCTGGGTATGTTGTGTACATATGGAAAGTATTTCACTCGGGTTTACTTCTAAATTGAAATTTTCTAAAGAATTGTCAATGGACTACTTATAATTGGTCATTTACCAATTACTACATGTACATGATAAGACAAAAGATAACCATATATTTCTGTGAATTCTGTTTTCCATCACATAAATATTATGTCTGTTTCTGCATGGTAAAGAAGGGTTGGCATTATAATTGCCAGCTGGTAAATTTCGGCATGGTAAATGAAGTTAAAATCAGCTGAAATGGCATTTATGTGATGTGAATATGATTTTTTCTAGGACATTTTTGATCACTTTTCTTGATGGTTATGTATTTCCACATTCTAAAGCTGGATTTTTTTAACATTTGGGCAATGAATTTTTAGTGTGTCACTGTCTTCAGCTAAATAAAAATTAGTCCCAATTGCAACTTTATGCTTCAGCATGAAGCTTCACTTGTGGCTATAACTTAAGAAATGTAAAGTATTCTTGTAACAAATGAAGAAATAAGTAATAAGTCCCCTTCCGCAAAGCGGAGGTGATTATAGGATTGTCCTCCGTCTGTCCGTCCGTAACACTTTCGTGTCCGCTCCATAACTTTTAAACCGCTGAAATTTTTTTAAATAACTTGGCACAAGTGATCACCATTATGAGACGATGTGCATAGCGCAATAATTGGGTTGCTACCCACATGGTTCAGGTCAGAGTTAAAGGTCAAATATCCACATTTCACGTCTGCTCTATAACTTACTAACTTGGCTTACGAAAAGTTTTTAATTACTTTGCACAAATGATCACCACTATGACACGATGTGCAGAACCCAGCATCCAGTTTGCTCCCCCCAAGGTCAAGGTTAAATGTTCTCCATAACTTTTTGACTTTATGGAAGATTTTAAATAACTTGGCATAAATAATTACTATCATGAGACTATGTGCTTCTAATATGCATGGCACATCAAGGTCATGGTTGGTTAAAGGTCAAGAAGTACACATTCATGTCCGCTGCGGTCGGGGATTTAGCTGCCCTTCAGACTGCCTTGTTACATTTTATATAACTGAAAGTTTATCTTCTCTATTTTTACTTTACGTAATATTTCATGATCTGCAATGTGTAAATGACAATCCCTATAAAACAGTTTTTAATGCATTTGAGCATTTTGACATACTGACCCATTAAGTGAATAACAAAATAGCGTTATTGCTTAGTGTTGATTACTTTATACTAAAGTCTGTGTGTAGTTTAGAGTCTTTATCTAAGAGGTTTTTTTAAAAAATATGATCGAACCTTGAATTTAAAATCATAACAAATTAATTTTTTTAATGGATAAAGTTGCTACTGATTTCTGTTTTGAGTGGCCATGAGAACATCCAGATAGGACTCAAAGCTGTGACCTAGAGTTGGCGGGGAAACCTTTTAACTTCTACAATATTTCCATTTCTTTCTATGTTTTCAAGCAGTGATACATTAATCATATTTTCTAAAAATTCAGGCAATGGTACACTTGGACAGATAGCCAGGGCAGTTTTAGGAACAATGTCCTTAGGTGAGGAGCTCAAAAAGCTACTTATATTTGACACTGAAATGGAAGCTCGGGAATGTGCAAATAAAGGAAGTGTCTTATATTTTAAAAACTATGATAGCTTGATACATTTTAAATGGGAAAACATCATAGCTGAACTAACAGAAAAACAACAGTTCCTTGCTGAACTTCTCATGGCCATTTCTTTCAAGAGATCGAATCGGAAACACCAAAGCAACTGAAGCTCTTATACTGTAATAGGTATCACATACTCAATGCTGATGAAGCAGCGTTATAATGCTCTTAATGGTACACAGAAGATGTTGTCAATTGCACTGGCCAATGAACAAACACATCAAAAGGTATTAATGCATGAAACTGTTACAAAGTTATTGACCATTCCATTGTTCTTGAAATTTGTTTTTTCTGATTAGTTTTAATTTTCCATTTATTTTGTTTCATGTTTCAAAATAGATATGCTTTGCAAACGGTTCTTGATATAAGTTTTATTTAAGAAGATGATTGGAAATTACATATAACTTACAGTTCTTTCTTCAAGAGTTATGGTTGAGTTCTGTCCATGGTTGAAACCTATCTCATCTGTTTTATATGAACCTATAGCTCTAGTTCCGGATGATTTGAAAAGAAAAGGTGAGGTTATCCCTTTACCAGTTATGTACAAGAATGAGCAAAAGTATTCTGAAGTGGTAGACATTCTAGTGTCTAATCAAGAATTATGTGAGGATACATATAAAGCTGCAGAAATAGATTTAGAAAAGGTTCATATTGGTGACATTGTTACATTTGAAAAATCTTCAAATGGCTGTATTAACACTGTTTTACCAAATTCTGTATGATGAGTGTCACACTGATCTTTTCACTTTACACAGTCAAAAGGTTTGACTATTAAGAAAGGATTCCAATGGTTATGATGTAAAAAATCATTATGATAGCTGTAAAGAACTTGCTATTTCTGTGTTGAAAGGCTATATAGTTCAAGCTGCAGTAGAACACTTTGGCTTGCAAAGAACAAACTCAAAGTCTTAGTCCCCGACTTCCTGAATATTGCTGATGACGAGAGAAAAACTGGTTAGTAACTGACATATCACCTATCATTAATCAGGTTCTTTCAGTCAGTAAGAAAATAGTAAGTGGTACATATACTACTCAAAATAACTGATTTTTTCTCATACATGTAGTTTATGCATATGGCAAAGCCGACATGTCCAGCGGAATTTGATTGTTTACCTGTACATGGCTCGAGATGCACGGAAAAAGCGATACCCCTGGAAAAGTGGTGCACCGCGGGCATGTACCTGCATCTACACATCCGTTTTATTCAGACTTAGCTTGTGCATGTTAACGTTTATATCGAACCTAGCACTTGTCATGGCAAATCTACGGCAAAGACGGCGTATTGACGATGAAGAGATGAATAGGGGAGTAGGGATGATTGAGGCTGGGCGTTCCCAACGGCACGTGGCAGGTGTCCTTGGGGTGTCCCAGAGCACCGTTGCCAGGATGTGGCGACGGTTTCAACGGGCTCGGTCATGGTGTGGGCGGGCATTAGCATGCACGGAAGAACGGACCTGCACATTGTTCAAAACGGCACATTGACGGCTGTACGATACGTCAATGAGATCTTAGATGTGTACGTTCGTCCGTACGCTGGTGTTTTAGGCCCTGAGTTCATTTTAATGGACGACAACGCCCGGCCTCACAGGGCAAGGGTCACCGACGAGTACTTGGAGGCAGCAGCCACAGAGAGAATGGACTGGCCAGCAAGGTCTCCAGACTTAAATCCAATACAGCACGCCTGGGACATGCTGCAGACTGCAATATCTGCTCGCCCAGTCCAGCCAACCACGGTCCCTGAGCTACAGCAGGCCCTTCTGGACGAGGGGGCTCGACTCCCACAACAAAGCATCCGGAGACTCATTGCAGCATGAGAAGGCGGTGCAGAGCAGTAATCCAAGCAAACGGACACCACAAAAATTCAGGCCATAGACTTGATTTTTCCAAAAGGTTCCATTTCATCTCCTGTCTGTGTTATCCCAAATTCGTGCCCCTCCAATGGCTCAGCCTCTGTCACGCTTCAACGATTTACAGACTTACTCATTTTTTGGTACCAAACTGTTGTCATATGAACATATTTTCAGAATCACAACCAAAACAATGTAACCTTTTAACCGTATGTAGTAAATATACACATTCTTATAAATGATCCCTATCAAATTTTGTTTAGTATATATTGAAGAAACTTGTCCAGATGTGGTTCAGAGTTATGCCACAGTTTTGTTGGAACTAGGATTGGTGTTTCTTGAACTTTGTGATATTGTGATGTCGCCAAATAGGGAGGACTAATAACATGTATGAAATATTTAATGCTTATTATGAAAAGCCATAACAATAAATCAAAATATGGCCTTAGATTTCTCTGCCAACAGTTGGCTCTTTCGAGTCCAAAGGAAGCAAGTGAAGCTGTTTATGGGCTATTTGTAAACACTGGAACAACTGTTATCCCTGCAGACTTGCAGATGAAACACCTAGTAAGGATAACTAAAACCTACCTACGTTAAATGTGTTCCAATGTAACTGATTAGTCTTTGGTGGAGGAGTGGTGCTTTTTTTTGGAATGAATGAATTAAGTGTTGTGTTTGACAAGGGAACATCTGTTATTACACGAGCACAGAAACACAAACGCATTTCATCCATTGAAGATGAGTTTGAAATTTTAAGTGATCTAAAATCAATAAAATCATTTACAAAAAAAACCCGGTAGGCAAGCAGAATCCTTGACAAAAATAACAAAGAACCCTATTTCCAAGCTGTGCATGGCTGACTTTAAGATGTGGATAAACAGTACTAAAAGAACTTTTTCTTTGAACTGTAGAACATTTAGGTATCACAGATAAAAAATATGTAAGCAATAAATTGAGACAGTCAATCACTTGTAAATGGCAAGGGCCGTTCATTTGGCCTAGTGTTCATTGTGTCTGTTGTTCCATTTTTTTTTCGGTGGATTTGTTTGTTTGAATAGTTACATCCCCTTTACTCCGTTTTTTAAGGAAAGCTGAAAGCAATATATTTGAGATCAACTCTTTCTAGAAATCCTATTGCTAAAAAAAATATTTTGAACATGTGTTGCTATTTTCAGAATTGTCAAATATTTATTTTATTTTTAATGAATCGGATGGTAAGACAAATACACAGTACATTTTCAAATTATTGTCGGAATTGCCTCTTAAAGATATATTATGCCTAAGTTTCAAAAACAAATAACTACTACACCTTTTCTATGTAAATATAAAATAAACATGTTTGAGTACACATAAATTAGATATGTTGCGTTTAAAACTCTACACACTATACATGTAGGTAAACACAGTATAAATGCATAGTGTCATTAACAAAACTGGCAGTTTTTTTAAGAAAGCACCAAAATAACATGACCTGTAATAGGGAATGCAGCTTCCCATACATAGTGTGTGTATTCTAGTACCCTAATTTGACATTTTCAATACGAATTTCCTAGATTTCAAATTATTTCTGCAATAAAAATATTTTATGCAAAGATAGGCATAGTATATCTTTAATGCCACTAAATGCAAATAAATTTTATTTATGCACTGGGAATAGTTGATAGCACTGACGTACTGATAGCTCTTTGGTTATTCTATCTTAATGTTTAAAGAAAAAACATTTTTTCTGAAATAAGCGTGGCAAATATTACAACAGAATGTTGGTTTATCTGTGTTAAGAAACCCAAAGTATTCGTTCACAAGTTCTCTTTTGCATCTGTCAGTTTTGCAATAATCTTTCATAGTTCTCTGCATGTGTTGAATACCTAGGTCACTGTTGTTGTAGTACAGGATAGCTTGAGAACGTGTGCCAGCTCTACCACACCTTCCAATCTCTTGAATATAGGCTGAAGCAATATTACAGAAATGTTAAAGATTATTAATCATATAATAGCAAAATTAATTGTCTTAAAAATAAAAACATGAAGTTTGACTATGGTCATCCTTGTTTTTAGGAAATTTTACTATATTAACATTTGCGTTCAAGTTAAGTATAATTTATATGTATGTCTGCTTAAATTGAGTTCTTACTTTCTAGTTTAAAAGGTGGACCAGCATGTATTACACTTTTTACATGCTTTAAGTCTGCGACCATCATTCTTAATTGATAAAGACTTATTTTCCTCTTGTACAAATTCTGAGTGAAAACTATATGATTTGCATTGTGGTAAGAAGAACAGCAAAATGTAATATGTCAATTAACAAAATGATGATAGATATATTACTTCTTTACTGAAAGTAATTCAACATATTTCCATTTATTATGTTACTAAAAGCATGTTTAGAATATAGAATATATAGATCAGTTCTTCTAGCTTTGATATATAATATTGCAAGGTTTATTCAGATTATTTATTATTTTTACTCAGGTCTGTGGCTTTCATATAATGATACTGATCATCTTAACCCAAACTGTACACAATATCATATGCAATAAACTAAATATATTACTTCATATATAATGCTTGTCCTTTACTTCATTTTTTTTGCTCTGGAAAAGTACACTACAATTATAACATCATAAACCTCAATACACAAATGCTTTTATTTCCATTATCAAAGATTTCTAAATAAAATAAAAAAAGAAAATTTGCCTTCGCATTGTTGTCTTCCATGGAAGAATGAAACATTACCACTCTTGCATTTTCGGGCTTATTATCTCCTGCATAAAAACTATGTGCTAGAACCTCTCTCGCCATCTCATTGCAATACCCTATCCACTGGATTGATTTACAATATATCACAGTGACTGGAAAATCTTCTGCCTTGAGTTCATGCAGGACATGTTCAAAACCATAATCATAAGGTGTACTTGCAGAATTTCCTTTAGAAACAGCACTTGGTCGCTTTAATACAATCAGCTCTATGTTTGATTTAGTCGGAGAGGCACAAACAGTCTCACAGTCTTTCATAAGTAAAATAGTAATATATCTATCATCATTTTGTTAATTGACAAACTGTGACAGTTACAGGAAGAGCTAATATTTGGCAAGGGAAAACTGACCTTAGACTAGAGATCTTCGTATAATCTGGCCTGAAATTATCACCCAATCCAGTATGCAATGGGCCTCATCCACAGCTAGATAAATCTTAACTTTTTTTAAACTACATGTATCACATCTGAATAGTTCAATCAGTTTTCTATTATAAACAATATCCTCTTGATGAGCATATAAGTACTTTATGGTTCCTGTTACAATTTTATTTAAGTCACTTCTTTTTGAAAGACACATCCAAGTCCAAGTTTTTTAACTTCTTGAGCAATTATAGCATTCAAGGATACAATTATAATCACTAAACAATTGGCATTAACAAATGGCAAAAGTTCATATATTAGTGATTTCACATACCCTGTGGGTAATGAACAAACACAATCTTCCCCAGATGTTAAAACATTAAGTGCCTTTTCTTGGAGATATTTCAGGCCTGAAATGTTGGTTTTGTACTGCTCATTAAAAGCTGCTAAGGCCAGAGAATACTTACATTCCTGAAAGGAAAAAATGACTTGGCTGAAGGTCATATAATATTACAGCTCGCATGATTTTGTTTCTTCAAATGGCCATACATATATAAATCATTTGCCAATCAAGAATAATACCCCGTGGTGTGCACATGCATGTACATGTGTATGTGTTTGCTTTATTTATTCAGGTAACTGGAAAAATAACAAGTTTGGGAAAACATACAAAAAATATATCATTTATAATAACCTTACACTACATATAGAAATATTCTAATTATAAAAAAGCATGACATATATCAGTAATGTTTTCCTTTCTGCATCAAAAACCCAACAAAAATATTACAATTAAGTAAGAATAGTGCAATAAATCGAACACTTAAGCTGAAAGGGCTTGATTTTAAAGCACCAATGTTTGCAACAAGACAAGTGTGCGTATATCAAGACATTTTAAAATATAATAAAGATAGAATACGTCCTTGGTTTCTGGTCCCCCTCCATGTTTTAAAATATTTTTTCCCGATATTGTAAGTTATTAATGCACGTATAATACAGCCAAAACTTCAACTTATTACTGCCAAAAGTAAATACTGAAACACAGAGAGCAATAACAGCTCTACAAGAATTTCTTTTTAAGTTATTAGGTTTACAAATAATTATAAACATGGAGTATTACCTGCTCAGAGCAAGGGTATCATTGGATCCCATCCAACTCATTGTTGCCAGATTTAGGTCATAATATATCAGTTCTTATGAGAGAATTATAGATAACGTTATTATGATACATGTCTCTGTTCTTACACAAGTGGCAGAATCTGGTCTAAGAAATTCCTAAATTTACTATATTAAAAATAGTCACAAATTTACACAGTATCTGCAACTTACAGATCATATATTCTGAAAGTAATAGAAATAGTCACAAGTTGAAGTATTTAGATAAAAAAAAACAAGATACTGACATGAAAAATGTCAATATAGATTCTTCTAAGAATCTATGGAAAGGCAGCAATGTTGGTTAATATATCCTTTAAATCACAAAAGTTTAATCTTTAAATTTACAGAAACCTTGTCAATGTACACAATACCTGTAAAGATAGCACATCCTTAGACCTGGGAATAACTTCAATAAATCCATAAAAGTTTTTGTATGTATATACGAAATGTACATATTAATGACTTTGTCCGAAATTATAGCTACTTCCTGAAAGTATATATTATCAGCAAATAAGAAAGATAATTAAAATAATTTTAAAATGCTCAAAATATTCCTTAATAATTTCAGTTTTGCTGGATTGCAAGACGGTAGATATGATTCACTCACCATGGAAAACCTTGTCAAATACGACGACAAATATCACAAAGTTCGGGAAAATTTAGCAAGTTGTGAAACATTGATAGTAGATAAAATTTTAATGATGTCCATAAAAGATTGTGAACAGTTAGAGCTTGTTTGTAGGATATGTCGCAATAATTACAATTTATTTGGAGGTCTTAAAGTTACAATTTGTGGAGACTTTAACCAGTTACCACCAGTGCTTTGTCCTCTTTATAATGATCATGGACAGTTTTGCTTTGAAAGTGATGTGTTTAAAAATTTCATAACTCACAAAATAGTGCTTAAAATGGTGATTTGCCAAGGTCAAGAATTTTTTATAAACGCTGTGCGTGAAACAGCAGTTGGTTGTGTATCAGATGAAGTTGATGCTTTCTTGAAAAGCCTGCAAAGACCACTTGAAGATGGAGCAGAGAATATTAAGCACCTGTTTACAAGAATCTATGATGCGGCAGTTTTTAATAATAATTGTTTAGAAAAGCTGGAATCTGAAGGTAGAATTTTCAAAGCACTAAAAACAGTTGGTGTCAGAAATACCGGAGAAGAATTCTAGCACCACAATACTTACATTTAAAACTTTCCTGTCCAGTAGTGTTGTTGAGTAACTTAAGAGGGAAATTGGTAATGAGTTGTCTGGTACTGTGGAAAAATTGGAAAATGATTACTTCACAGTTGTTTGGAGAGATCAAGGAAACCCATAGGTTATGTCGCCAGAAATTCACACAGTTTAGTACCTTTAAGAAATGTGTTGTAGCTGAACGTGAACAGTTTCCTTTATTTCTAGGATGCGGACTAACAATACACAAATCACAAGGGATGACACTTCAAAATGTTGTTGTTCATTGTAATGGGATTTTTGAAGCCGGGCAGCTATCTGTTGCAGTTGGGCGTGCCGTTTCCTGAAAGGGCCTATGTTTGATTGGTTATAGAAGAGGACTCTGCCTTCAGCCTAAACCTATTATTTCAGCTTTTTATAGTGAATGTAGTCACCCCCTTTCTAATGACTTGACCTGTTGCAGATCAGTTAACATGTCACATAAAATTTCCACTACTAATATACAAACACCTACCATTGACTTGACTCTGAAAGTGATAATTCCAATTTTAACGACAAAGGCTTTGTTATAATAGATAATACGATTCAAGACTAGCATGCAAACATGTCATACAAGTGTTGAGCAATTACTGTCTGACGAAGAATTGCCAGATTATATAAGTGTAAAATTGCTGGATCTAAAAATGCACTGCTTTATGACAGTACCTGCTAATCAGACTTATGTCAAATACAATGAAATATGCAATGCCCTGGACATGAACAGACTAAAGTATTTTTGTCAAATTCAGTTGAAAAGAATTAACGGATTAACATCTGACCTCATACTGGAGAATAAGTAACCCCAAGCAATGGACATTCGTTCTTGGAACGGATCATAAGTATTGTGAAAGTCTTGAATACACATCATCTGTTAAGGCGTTATTTAGTAGATGTGACATTTTTTGTTGAGCACAAGATTGTTTCCTCATCAATTATTATGGAAATACTAAAGGCAAAAATTCACAATAGGTGCAGTGATAAATCTCAGGTCTCAGGTGCAGAAGGTATAGTTTCTGAAGTACCGGATTTGGTACTGATATGTCTGGTGCAGGAAAGGCTAAAGTCAGGTATGTTGCAGGAATGTGTGTGGCAAAGTTTAAAAAATCATTATATGAACATTGTGATAGCAAATCAAAATAATCCTGATAAGTCAGTTCAAAACAACGTTAAAAGCGCAAGGGAAAAGGTGACAATTTTAAAGCAAATGGCTGGTGATGAGACTTTAGATTACATACATGATGAAACCTTACAAGAAATTGAGCGTAGACAAAATGCTAGAAGAGGATTAACTTCAGTTCTTTTTTACTGAAATTTACTGAATAAGATAAGTTTTACTTTAAATACGGAGAATTTCAGGAAAAACGAGGGTGACATCTTTGAATATACTTATTCTTCTCTAGTAAATGATGAATATCTACAGATGTTATTTGCTGAAATTAGTACATGTGAAAATCATAAAAAAGCTCAGTAATCAATGAATTAGTTCACAAATTTCTGATGGTTTGCCATAAGCATGTTTTGAAAGACACAAAAGACAGGTTAAACATTATTAAAAAGAAGGCACATAGAGAGGAAATAAATAAAAGGGTAGAGAAAAAAAATCAGAGGTACATATATCAATGAAAGACATACTAAGTGATAAATCTGAAGACAGAGAAACATTCCACATGAAGTTAAAGATAAATTGTTAAGAAAATAAATGTTATTTATATGGTAGGAATTTCATATAAGCAAAGTTGATGGAGCTGTGCGGAGTTTATGGTGTTCACTGTACTTCAAACATGACAAATAGCTATGAACTTACATCAGAAAATAGTAATATCAGACAAAATGTCAAGCCCTGAATCATTATCAAGTGATGTGCTCCATCAACATCATCCCAGTCAGCAGGGGCTTCAAAGCGTCAAAAGGTACCAGGAAAAGGAAATGGTAAAGGTGGAGGGAAGAAGAAACTATGTTTAAGGATATAACTAAAGTGTTCTGAATATTATTTCAGGTTTTTGAATTTGAATTTGACCATTTCCGAAATTTAAAATAAATAAATAAAAAAATAAATAAAAAAGACCTAGTTAACTATCTTAATTTTATTTGTGAATGGTAACCTAAAACAATTTTTTTATGCCTATGATATCTTGTGTATTAATTGACCCTGGTTTAAGTAGACAAACTATAACAAGGTTGCAGTTTACTGATTCCATTTTTATTCTAATCTAATCTAAAATTAAACCACCTTTTTATCAATTTGCATTCTTTCTGCCTCCTTGCACATCAATAACAACATGTTCTCTTCAAGACCTGGGCTTTTACTGAGACAGTTCTTGTATCTATGCATCAAATTTGAGGATGGTAGATAACTTATCCCACTATCACGCAGAGATGTATAAGTTTGGGGACTTCTGTTACATATTGCTAAACAAACCTGTATTATATCATTGTCCCACTGACGGTGTCTTGGGTAAAATATATTGTCACTCTGAGCTTTTAGAAACAAAAGAGTGAGTTCACTGGCTCCTGGAAATAAAGATTTAAACACATTTTCTGGGTCAAGGTCATCAGTGAGAAGCTTTATATTATTGATCTGGGGAACTTCCTGGTTTTGGTATATGTTGCAAACACTATAATAACTCGTGAAAGGAGCAACAACTTGTTACCCGCAGTTGTATGTTCTCATCACCAGGGGCACACATCTCTTGAACTATAAACTCTACTTGGTAGGGTTAAGTTTGGACTCAACCACCTTTTCACAACATATTTTACTGCGTTTTACCGTACTAGAAACTTCCCGAGCATCAACATCAGTATTCATTTTCACACAATTTAAGGATATGTCATGAAGTGACACATTTTTTCCATCTAGTGCTATTTCAATCTTTCGGGTTTTAACATCAACTTTCACATATTTCATGTACTCATAATACTGGAACTGGATGCATTCATTTTAATGAAATCGTATTTGGCTGCTAATTCAGTCATGTATTTATATCTATGGGCTCGTTGCTATTACAGTTGGGTCTAAGGCCCTAATATCTGTTAAGACCATTGACATGGACCACTTTAATTTCCTCAAACAGTATTTGCATAATTTGACCAATAGACTTCATCGATAGTATTTCTGTATGTGGGTGATCTGGGGCATATCTTTCATATAAATCTTCAGAAGAAACAAAAACAGAGCCAGGAACAGCAAAGTATGATCTCTGTACCCTGAAATAAATTTATGATATTTTTTTTTTAAATGATTAAGTGATAAGTACATGATGAACAAAATCTAGTAATAAAACATGATGAGCATGTTCTTGCATCTAGTAACTTAGTAAGCAACTGAGTGAATGACTGACTGAATGACTGACTTTTTAAGGAGGCTGCAGGTTTTCCAGTTTTCCATATGGACCGTATGATCATTCCCATAATTTAGATGGAAGTGACATAATAATAATAATAAAAAATGATGAAGGAAACATTAATTATTGACTAAAACGTTTATTATTGAGTAACCTTAATCAGCTGTCAAATCAAGGTATATCAGTTTGTATTTAACATTAAAAACTGAATCTATATGGCAAAAACTATTACCATTTGACAAATCGGGATGTTTGAGAAGGACTTTATTTCATATCTCTTGCTAACAAAAGCTGTCTGTTCGAAATTCAAAAAATAAGTTTTTGTTTTCATTTTTTTCATTTTAAATTTCCCGCAGGTAACTACTTGCGACCAGCAGCCAATCAGACAGCTCGTTAAAAAATTACAACAACAACCGGTGCACAAGAAGTACAAGATGAGAGATAAATCAGGAAGTTTCGACGAGCAGCAGCAGATTTTTAAAAGAATTTCACCGTATGTCGAAAATAACTGTTTGAAAAAAGTTGAAGTCCTCTCATTACCATGTTGAATTATAGACGAGAGAGAGACAAAAATCGTTGTTTTATGGTGATTTTGAAGCTGTTTTGAAGCTCTGGTGCCAGTGGTTTTTCAGGAATATTCTAGATTATGTTGCGTCTAGAATTTTCTTTGTCTATATAAAAGTCAGAGAGTTTCTTGGAGCAGGGTCTTTAGGTAACTTTGTTCATAAAATATTGGATTAAATTTTTATCAGTGACAGTTATATTTTGAAATATTTTTAATTATACTGTGTGAGGAATAAATTCAACTTTTCAACAATTTGTGGGATTACTTTATGGACTTATGTGGAAAATACTTCAACAGTGATTAAGAGTTAGAGACAATTAACACTTACCAGATTCAGACAGGACTATTAATTTATTTAAAGACTACACTAAATCCAATTACTATAACAGCATTTTCTTTGTGACCTTTTTGTAATTGTACTGTAATACTTTTATATTAGCAATTTGTTTAAGAATCAATTTTTGTTATTGTTGAAAAGTTTGTTACTCGTTATTCTTTCTGTTACTCTGTTGATTTGGACTGTAACAAATTTACAAATATACTGCTCATTTTGACATAATAGGAAAACAATGCATCTCTAAGACGGGCTAGAAAAACTTCTATTTTATTACTAATATGTATTGACAACGATGTATACTAGCTGTTCAACTTTGTATCTAATGCCAGATAAAGAAAGCAGAACAGATGTTATACTTTTAAATAAAGGCAAAAGGAGTATGTTTTTCTTCAACTTAATTTAAATCTTCTCCAAAATGCAACTCTAGTGAATGCTGATAAAAATATTTTGTATCTAATGTAACTAAGGAATCCCAACCTTAGATCATAATATTTTCCTAATTTCATTGATCTTACCCAAAATATTGTTCGTAATGTTGTGTAACAAATGGAAACAAAAACTGTATACTTGAAGTACATACAGAATAATTGTTTTGAATAGTAGAATATCTCAAAACCAAATTTTAAACATAGTATATTAACTGTTTATGCATAATTAAACACCGTGCTACAGAATGTTTCAAAATAGATCAATTTCTCTATTACACATAATTTTTTCAAGCTTTAATATAATCATAATTTATGCATAAAACACAGACATAAAAATGTCCTTGAATGAACAGTCATAGTAGAATAGTCTACATTCAAATGCTATCTTTATACTTCTTAGTATCTACTGATACTTTAAAGTCTGTATTTTTTTAATTTTTCTTTAAATTTTTAGCATCAAATTTTATGTCAACGTCTTTAACTTGATATAGAAACATTACTTCATTCTTTCCATTTACATTTTTACCAATTTGTACATCACTGACAGTTTATTTGTATAAAAAAACACTTCTTACTTAGACAGGAGCTGAAAATACCCTAATGTATATAATTATGTACTTCTTCCATTCAGGGACAAACAAGTCGGAGAATTCAGAGCACACTAAATGGAAGTCCTATTGTTTGAATGTGAACTTACCAGTTCCAAATCTTTTGACTATTTATCCTAGCTTTAAAACTTCTAGTATTGGCAGAATTTAATTTTCTATCTTTCACTTAACGCCATTTAAAGTTGTTTACAACGAGTCATAAAATTGTATAAATATTTGTAGACAAAGATTTAATTACAGATCAACAACGTACAATACAAATTCATTTTCGTTTATTTAATCTTTTTAAAACTTGTTTGCATTTTGGAACTGTCATCGAATTTCGCTACATGATGTATGATTTAGTATATTTTCACTTTCCATGAATGAGTGTCTGTATTTCCAATTTTAATCTATGCAGCACTGATTAAAATCATATTTTGATGTTTTTCTGTCCTTAAGATATTGTTGAAACTAAATATTTCCATATGTTTTCACTACGAATTGTTACTTCCTGCTTGGAGGAGTCCATTTTGAACTGCATTTTGGGACTGTTTACTTCCGTTGCTAAGTGAAATAATATCGCTGTAGTCTGCTTTAATCATGTCGAAGCATGGTTAAGCCCTCTACAAGTAACATATTTAACCCATTGGTACATTTTTTAATGCATTTGTCTATGAGAAATAATTTCAGATTCCAAACTTTAAATTTTTACCAGTAACCAATATTTTATTTTGAAAATGAGCAAATTTTGGTCAACAACCAAGTTTGGTCGGTGACCAATTCTTTAGTCAATGACCAGAAATTAACCCTTTACCATTTTTATTTGTCTTATTACCCAGTTTAACACATTGGTCATGGTTAAATGGTCAATTTTCTCTTTAAAAGGGCCAGATTTTTAACCAACAGGGTCACTTGGTCTTTGAAATCTTAAGCACTCGCACGTTTTACTGATTCCAGTATCTAAGCTTTAAAAACATGCAAAGTTATGCTAGCATTGAAGTGAGAATTTTTAATAGTTGAACAAATATATTTTCAACTTAGAAAAGTTAAATCTTAAGGATAGAAATTTACTTTATGAACAATTTGATACATTTTTAAAAGTTTTGTGGAGAGAACTTTGCAGAACACTTCTTAATTGTACTATGGAAACCTGAATTTGCCAAGTCAAGCATTGTCTGCTGATATAAATAACAGAAGTTTATAAGCTGAACAAAAATTAAAAGTAAAACTTCACTGTTTTCAATGATCTAAATTAGATGCATTATGTATGGAAAGCCAATCTGTCAAAAGCAAATAGCATTTGTTCAGTTCGTTGCATGTTTGCTAGTTAGAAATTTTAACATTTATTTGGAACATTGCCATAAATTTCAGGCTGTCATTTAGTAGTGGATATTAAAGATTGCCAGGACAGAATTGATTATCTGCATATGAACTTTGAGCTGTGTTCTCCACTAAGTGTTATTTATTAGAGAAGAATATATTAAATAAGTTCTAATTGAACCTTTAGCAGTTTTTTCTGTAACTGACATAGTTCTCCAAATTAGTTACATCTAAGTCTTGTGATTAGGGCAGCCAACCCTAAGTTACAATTTCAAAACTACCCAACAGTCCGGTAGAATTTACCATAGAGAGTGACCCTGACTGTCATACCTTTTTGACCTTTAACCATTATCGAACCAGTCATTGTTTACTGTAGACTCTGAGGCACAACACTGTTTCCGTCATCTGTGACATGTAGAACAGTCTGTACATTGTGTAACATTTTACTTGTTTTCACATTCCCTGTTAAGAAAGAAATAAAAATTTGAAAGTACTAATTAAAGAAAGTTGAAATATCTCTCATTTAAAATAAAATGACTCACATGAAATAACTCAACAACAAAACATCCAACAGCAATATGGTTTGATTTGGTTATGCTTTAAAAATAAGAAATTTAGTTCAAATAAAAAAATCTGAAGACTTTTTTTAAAGAATTTAGTTACGCTGAAATTTCTTCATTAGCATGAATTGTTGACAAAGCACTTTCAATTAATACTTTCCACTTTCAATGATTGTTAAGTAGACTTCTCAAATGTAATGGGAGCAAAATTAGAGAATTTCGAAACTATGGTATACATAAACAAATCCATAGGTAGTATTTGAATCCAAAACATCCAAGCCTTACATTCTTTACTTTCTACTCTTTCATCATTGGAACTTTTGTTATTAAAACAATATATTTGGGAAAATAAATGCAGGTGTGTTTCCACTAATAAGTAACCTTCTTAATATGTTTTCGTCATTGCTCAAAGAAGTAGACCATAACATAGCATTTTGTAACAGGAAATTCTGAAGAAGAAAAGAAAACTACTACCTTTGAAGTTCAATGCACGGTGTCATTTCAACAAAAAATTAAAAAATGCATCCAATAATCAAATTAAAAGCATATGAGACAACAGCCAACGGGAATTATTATACCCTCACAAACAAAGTTTGGCGGTCGGTCGGTCTGTCCGTCCGTCATGGTTTCCGGACGATAACTCATGAAAGGCTTGACAGATCTTAATAATTTTTGGTACACAGCTGTAACATCATAAGATACAGGTCAAGTTCGATATTGGGGCTGGCGGGGCCAATGTCAAGGTCACTGTGACTAAAATTAGAAAAACAGTTTCCGGACGTTAACTCATGAAAGGCTTGACAGATTTTTTTTAATAAAATGGTACACAGGTGTAACATCAGAAAATACAGGTCAAGTTCGATATTGGGGCTGATTGGACCAAGGTTAAGGTCACTGTTACTAAAAGTAGAAAAACGGTTTTTAGATGATTACGCATGAAAGGCTAGACAGATTTAAACAATTTTTGGTACACAGGTGTAACATCATAAGATACAGGTCACGTTTGATATTGGGGCTGGAGGGGCCAAGGTCAAGGTCACTGTTCCTAAAAATAGAAAAACGGTTTCCGGACAATAACTCGTGAATGGCTTGACACATTTAAACAATTTTTGTACACAGGTGTAATTTAATATTGGGGCTGGTTGGGCCAAGGTCAAAGTCACTGTTACTAAAAATAGAAAAACGGTTTCTGGACAATTACCCATGAATGGCTTGACAGATTTTAACAATTTTTGGTACACAGCTGTAACATCATAACATACTTCGATATTGGGGCTGGTGGAGCCAAGGTCAAGGTCACTGTTACTAAAATTTAAAAAAAGGTTTCTGCTCAATAACTTGAGTTTCAAATGAGATATTATGATTAAACTTTCTTTAAAGATAGTTTCTATAAAGACGACGCTTGGGATTGAAAATTGGGCCAGTTGTATCAAGGTCACCATTCACTTTAACTAAGAATAGAAAAACAGTTTCTGGATGATACCTCATGAGTTACAGGGACAGTCAGTGATTTATTCCCAGATGGATAAGGATGCATTCAAGCCCAAATATGTACTTGTAAAATTTAATGATGATCGTGTTTGAAGTTAAGCTCGTGAATGCTCTAGATGTCTTATTCCAGAAGAGATCACCTAGAGTATCAGCTAGTTCTACAAGAAAATATACAGTTCAATGGTCTACCGGTAATGTTTTTCTCTATATACAATAATATTAAATATAAACTATATACATATTTCCATGTTTCGTATGTCACTTTATGCCATTGATTCTAAGCTTTCCAGTTCCAGTATCAAGCACCCATGTGTGGGTAATAATCACCTTTAGTGATAGTTCTAGTTTTGATTTTGTTTTACTTTCATGAAAGCTCATGTGACATGAACATATTGTTTAATTTGCTGTGCTTTTTTACAATATAGTTTATGGCCTATGGCTAAGGCATTTCTAAAAGTAAGTGAACTATGCTGCAGAATTCAGCTTTACAGCCATAAACATGAAAAAAAGAAATTCATTTGTGAATGAATCCAAATTAGAGATGAAAGCAATTTTCAAAACTCTTTATTTTGATCAGTAAGAAAACTGATCAATAGAACCGATTCAAAATAAGAAATGTTACTTTCTCACCTGCTAGTAAGAAAAATCTGGACAGATGCTAGTCACCTGTCTTGATTGTTTGGTGAACATGAATCCAAATATATTTGACCACGCTATTAACTGTTGATGCAGACTCTTAAATGATGCCAAAAGTTTATTCACATTGATCTTCAATCAATTGGTCACAGACAGTAAATTCCTCCATTTCGACTTGATTATAATATATCAGCCACAAGCAATATTCATTTCATCTTAGAATAACCTTAGTTGAGCACTTTTTACATGATATGCACCAATTATTTCTTATTTCTACTTTGACTGGTAACGTGTGCACCCATTTTGATTAATTTTTAATGTGAAGATTCGGTTTAGGGGAGGTAATTAAACTTGGGAAACGGTACGAAACTACCATTTTTCTTCAGCCTTTTACTTCCGTTGTCTTTTAGTGTCAGGTTTGCCCGTAAATATTATTACTGTTTGTGTAAAATTAAATTGTTGCTATTTCAAATGATTTAGCTTAATTACTTGAAAAGGTTTTACTTTTATAGTAAAGTAAAACACAATACACCACCTAAATCACATTTTCTACCCAATATAAGATAATAATTATCCAATTTTCTGTATTTGGAGGCTGTTGCCATGGAAACGGAAGGGAATTTGGAAAAACAAAACATAGTTTTAATTCAAATATGAAGTTGATCTACACAGTTATCATACTTCAGTGCGTGGCAACATTTTTTGTCATTACAGATTATTTATTATGTTAAATGTTTGTGCATACACCTGAAAGAAAGGGTTTCATACATTAATCCTTTAACTGTTCACACCAAATATGTTCGTTTGAGTTAATATTTCTTCTTTGCGATACTTGTGAAATATTAAAACACGAAGTAAGTACAAATGTAGACTATTTAGCAAGTTTATTCTTGTTTTCTACATGTGTTCTAGCAGCAAATAGATGTCATCAAGACATTTCAATAGAGTATGAATGAAGAACTTAAACCGAGATTTTTTAATTACATTTGTATAATCAATACAAGTTGATAGTTTTGCGACACAGACAGTGCAGGTATTGAGCGGATCACACGGCAACTATTAAACTCCTGTAAGTTTACAATTTTATGATCATTTAAATGGATAAACTAAATTAATCAATCAGTAAAGTTATATGACATATGCTTTTTATTTGATTCAGGTTTTTCAGTAAGGTTTCGGGAACTAATTTATTTTCACAAATACTAGAGAATGCACATTTATATTTTGTGGACAATGTATTATTATATTTTATAATTATTTTTATAATTATTATTATTACTATTATCATGATTTGTTTTCTATTTTTTGTTTTTGTTGTTTTTTCTTGATAGATATCAGATTTATTATCATAGGCGAATATATATATATATATATATATATATATATATATATATATATATATATATATATATATATATATATATATGTGTGTGTGTGTGTGTGTGTGTGTGTGTGTGTGTGTGTATATGCAATGTGAAAGCATTACTTCCAGAACTGGAACTTTCACACGTAAAAGGAGTATGTGTGAATGTGTTAGAATTTGCAATGTGACTTTTCTATCGTTTATAGCCTGTCAGCGAGAGCTAAAGCGTAGTAAAATTCGCAAATCCAAGTCGAGCATGTATGCAATGCCCAATCTTACATTGATGACATTGACAGTGAGGACAAATTCGGAATTGAAGTCACGCAAATATCTATCATAACAAAAATATGATTTTTTCGTCATAATCGACCGTCTCTGTAGTTGATATGAAGCCGTTAACTTCAAAACACGTAACAGTCTCACTTTAGGTTATGAGTTCGGTTCAAGCCCCGTATCTGACCATTCCTATTTGTGGGAAATTTCGCACATTCAAACGGGAATGGGAGCATCGAAGAAACGACAGTTACGTGAACTACTCTCCCGTATAAATTTAACTGTTAGAGGATTTAAAAACAGTTAAACCAGTAATCATAATTAGTATTACTTTATTTCTTATTTTTTATCTTTTATTTTTTGCTTATTTCTTACAGTTGTAAAATTATTCCGAGTCAACATAATCATTACAACATTTAGCATTTAGACGATTTTGATATTACAATCTTTTTCCGTTTATTTGCTGAATGGTTACGAAGTGATATTCCTTTACCTGACTAACAAACTCTCCATTTCAGCTATACAAAACTGTTTAAATGTAAGATAGTTATATCATCCGATATAAATTTTCTGAAATTAACCGCAGTATTTGCTTACTGAACAAATGTATTAATGTGTATATTAACAAAGTTTATATAATTTCAAGGAGAAAACAAATTTTCAGCGCTTGTCGAAGACAAAATGCACCGAAGAGTTTATACGCGTAGCAGAAGTGCTGGTGTTGATTTTATCGTGTCATCTTTTGAACGGCAATTAATAGTGTGAAGTACTCGTAGTAACAAAGGGTATTTGCACAGTATATTTGCTCGACGTAAAAAAACAAATATGTATGAGTATTGCAAACAAGATTTAAAAAAATAGACGTATTTTAGCTAGCTATAAAACATGAAATATATCGGTATTCAGTCTTTAGAAAAACAAATTTGATTATTTCTTCCCTCGAGAACTTGTCTACACTTAGCTGCATGGTACATAAAGCGCTATATATCACTCCTGTTTACATTACAAGAAAATGTATTAAACGGTCCAGGTATCTCACGGTTTCCCGTAGCTATAATTATATATTTTCTGTAGTCATGTATAGTAAAAGCACTTAGATTGAAAATTCTTTAGTTTTTATGTCCAGCTTAAGTGAAAACAACACTGAAAAAAATCTTTAAGATGTTCAAAAGATATGAAGCAGACACGAAATGGGGACGGACAGAGAGACGAACCTAAAATCAAATGTAATCAAGTGGATCATTTTATATAGTATATCTATGGAGTAATCTCAAAATCCTTCAAATTGGGATAGACAAGGGGAGGGGGAGAGGAAATGAGTCGGTTTGATAGCTTTGTGCTAGAGTTTGCGCTCTATTATTTGGACAGATTCATTCCTAATTGCAGAAACAAAACAAAATTCATTCAAGATTCAATATTCCAGATAAGTCAGGTATTTTAAGCATACCTAACCTTAAACCTTATAAGTAGAGCACAAGTAGCTCAAATGCTACAGTAGCATAATCAAGGCTTGCCGTTTAATGCAAGGTCTATCGCAAACGAGTCGTTAATAAAACATGGGACTCAAATTCACTTATTAATAAAAAGATCAGCATCCCTTTTGATATACTTTAAATTATATGTCAAATGTTGGCCACCAGGCAATCAGAGTGAGCAAGTACCCAGTTATGCTGTCTCCATCTAAAGTCCAACATTTCGATTTCATACAAAGAAGAAGCATCACAAATATCTTTTTAATATGAAAATGCATTTGTATGTGAACATAAGTACATCATGCAGGAAGAGGTAGCACATATTGCTTTTATAAAGCTCACAGGCAAATTTCTGTTTAACAAATAATCAAATCTTGTATGTCAATTATTGGCATTAAACATAGCAAGTACCATAATGATGTCGGTATCGCTTTTAATATTTGTTGTGGTACTCCTTTCCTTGTGCAGAAAAGCTGTGTGAAAGTTGTTTGCTTCTTTGTGGAGTTTACGTTGATCAAGCGGGTCGAGAACGCTTTGCAACATTCAAAAGGAGATAAATCTTGGGTAAGAGCTGGCTATTGTAAGAGTTCAATGTTCAATAATCGTTTGATACTTTAGCATACGTCGCAAGCGTTATTACCGACGAAGAAATGGACGCTACTCTGACATAATTACGTACGTCCTTAGAGAGAAGGTTCTGTTGCTTTAACGTCTTCAACAGAGGTTGAATATCTTACAGTTTGTGCTGGGTAACTTGAAATGACAGAGATGCCATGATGAAATGTTGATACCAATTGTAATCTTCTTTCACGCCCGTCCATTACAACAAAATAACGCTTGATGTCACACGGCTCGCGTATCAAGTAAAGCACTATATCAAATAAATGCGCATTCTTTATACTATACTTATATTAAGCTATTAGAGTCATCTACTGGTCATATACGAAGTTTCAGGAACCTGGGCCCAAACGTTCTATAATTGGAAACAACTTTGTTTTTCAAAGTCTTTGTGACCTTGGCCTTTGACCTGCTGATCTGAAAAACTATAAGGGGTCATCTACTTGTCATGACCAACCTACACACTAAGTTTTAAGAATCCGAAATCAAGGGTTCTTTATTTATAAATTAGAAACTGTATTGCTTTTCAAGATTACTCTGACCTTGACATCTGACCTGGTGACCTAAAAATTGTAGATGGTCATTTACTTTTTATCACCGACCTACACACTAAGTTTTAGCAATAGGGACCATCAGTTCTGTAGTTATTGATAGGAAACCGCTTTGCGATTTAAGGTCACTTTGACCTTGACCTTTAACCTGGTGATGTGAAAAACATTAGAGGTCATCGACTGGTCATGGCCAAACTACATACTGCGTATGAAGAGCATGGGAGCAAGCTTTCTGTAGTTATTGATCGAAAACCATTTTGCTTTTCAAGCTCATTGTGACCTTGACCTTTTACCTGGTGACCTGAAAAACTAAGAGGATTATCTACTAGTCATGACCAACCTATACACTAAGTTTGAACAACCTGGAACCCGAGTGTTCTAAAGTTATTGATCAGTAACTGTTTTGCTCTTCACGGACACACTGTGACCTTGATCTGGTGACCCGAGAAAGTATAGGATCATCTTCTGATCATGACCAACCTACATACTAAGTTTAAACAACCTGGGTTCTTAAGTTATTGATAAGAAACCGTTCTGCTTTTCAAGGTCAATATGACCTTGACCTTTGACCTGGGGATGTAAAAACAATAGGGGTCATTCTCTTCGTCAAGACCAACCTACACTCCTAGTTTAGGAACCTGGGCCCAAGCGTTCTTGAGTTATTAATCTGGAACCGTTTCGCTGTTTAAGGTCACTCTGACCTTGACCTTTGAACTGGTGATGTGAAAAACAATAGGGGTAACCTACTGGTTATGGCCAACCTACACACTAAGTGTGCAAAACCAGGGACCAAGCGTTTTAAAGTTATTGATCGGAAACCATTGTGACCTTGATCTTTAAACCAGTGACCGGAAAATCGGTAATGGTCATGATTAGCCTTTACATTAAGTTTTGACAAATTGTAAGCAAGGGTTCTATAGTTATTGAACGAGAACTGTTTTGCTCTTGAAGATCACTGTGAACTTGACTTTGATCTGGTAACCTGTAAACTTATACGGGTCATCTACCTGTCATGGCCAACAAACACTCTAAGTTTAAACAAACTTGGACCAAGGGTTCTTTAGTTATTGATCGGAAACCGTTTTGCTATTCAAGGTCACTATGACCTTGACCTTTGATCTGGTGATATAGAAAACTGTAGAGATCGTCTACTAGTCATGATCATCCTAAATAATAAGTTTGAACAACCTGGGACCAAGGATTCTGTAGTTATTGATTGGAAACTGTTTTGCTGTTCAAGGTCACTGTGACCTTGACCTGTGACATTGGGACCTGAAAAATATAGGGTTTATCTGCCAGTCATAATTTCTGAATCTCATACACAATTGTCTAACACGGGAAATTACACTCACTGTTTACATTCATACTTTGGTACTTGGCAGTTATAGGTAGATTTATTGTGTCGTTTTTAACGTTTTCAGCGCATGACAAAAATGCTGTACATAGCTCCCCCGCAAAAACTTTGCGATCGATCCTTTCGTCCGTTTGATCGTCCGTCTATATTTGTTTCCTTCTAATTTTACTAACAACTGTTTTTACTAGGTTTTCAACAAAGTTGAAACTTGGTTCTTAAATTGGGGTATGCCGGGCGGGCGGACCGACGTGCGGTCGGGCGTCAAACTGATAGTTTCCGTTCAATAACTTTAGTTTGGATTGACCAATCTTAACAAAACTTGGTATATAGCATGCTTGCATGGCATGGAAACCTAGCTTTGGATTACATCTGAGGTAAGTCGGATCAAGGTCAAGGTCACTATTACTAAATATAATAGAAAATTGGTTTTCGGTCAATAACTTAAGTTTTTATTGGTCAATCTTGACCAAACTTAGTATATAATACACTTGCATGATAACCTAGCTTGGAATTATATTTGGGACCAATCTGGTCAAGGTCAAGGTCACTGTTACTTAAAATAGAAAATCCGATTCCAGTCAATAACTGGCGATGACTCATGTTGACTAAACATGGTGTAAAGCGACCTTGCATGAAAACCTAGCTTGTGATTTTATATGCAGTTTGTGTGGTCAAGGTCAAGGTCATTTGGTATATATCACCCTTGCACGGAACCTTACTTAGGATCATATTTACGATCAGTCTTGTCAAGGTCATGGTCACTGTTACTTAAAAAGAAATCAGTTAACGTTAAAGAACTTGGGGTTCAATTGACCGAATTTGATGATACTTTGTGTATAGCATCCAAATGTAGCATCCTGACACCTGGATGCATTTAGTACGCACTCAAAGTCATTTTTATGGCTTCATGCTTGCAGATTATACAAACTGCATTGTTAAAATGTTTTATAATCATATAGCTTCTAGTTTTATGGTATAGTTATGGATTTTAATGAGTCCTCAATGATGAGTTCTTGGGTTAAGATCAGTTCACAGTAAACTTTGAAAAAAAAATTTCTTTTGTAAAATTATTTAGTGAAACGTTGAAAACCTGGTTTCGTCGTATGGCAGCGTTTTTTTTTTTTTTTTTTTTTTTTTTTTTTTTTTTTTAAATCATACACATGACTTTTACAAAAAACGACCATTTTGATAACGGTGGTCTGGAATGTCTACCAATCGGAACGCCTTGGTCAAGGAGGCTACGCCACACGAACCTAGGTGTGCTGATTGATATTACTATGTTATTTAGAAATTAATAACAAACAGCGCACTGTTCCAAAAATAAAATATGATCAAGAAATATTGTTGAGATGCAACGATGGAGTTTCATTAAGGAGTAAGGTTTTTAATACGTAAATATTTCGTTGAAGGATTCGCACGTACAGATAAGGTCCAACAAAGGTTTTGTGCAACAGGAAAATTAAAATTAAATCCGTTCGCTTTAAGCGCAGAAATATGTAATGTAGAATTATTTCAATTCTGTAATAATTGAATTGAGATGCAAAATTACACAATTATATGAGATGCAGGTTTTAAGGTTACTTTCAGAAAATTGCCATACTTAGGAAATTATATTTCATTTCGAAACACTTTTAATTGTTTTCTTTCTTTTTTTTCTTTTAGTTAATTTTTCGTTGTAGGTCTGCACCTGCCTCCTACGTATTTCAGAAGAGATCATTTGTATTGACTTCTAATGTTATTTTTTGTAGGGCAAACAGCAAGAATGGGTCGAAAGTGCTCCGTATGCCTACTTATTTTCTCTATACTTGTTACGATAACTGGCATTTGTTTCGACTGGATTAACTTCAGTGAGATACTTCAGAATAAACAAGATATGGAACGCGCAGGAATCAGACCATGTAATGATGCAATAAATGCGTACCCCTGGATTTTCATGGGATTTATAACTGTTAAAATGATAGCGTGTTTCTTTGAATATTCATTTGATATTTGTTCCGTATACAAAGGTGGAGAGGGGCGATTAGACACACTGTCTTTGGTTTGTAATATGGTTACCTCAATCTGTTTAACTGCTGATTTAATTATTTTAGTGATATTTTCACACCATTGTCTGTCAGTCGAGGAAAAGGACATTTTTCATGCACTGAAAAGAGATGAAACAACTGATTTAGTTGCTGGTTTGTTTGGAACAGGGGGAGTTATATTCAACGTCATGATCAAAAAAGCCCTGTCAGGGATAAGCAAATTAATATGCTGTTGTTGCAAAGAAAGGAGTAGCTGCTACAAAGTTCTTACATGCATATCCGTGTTCTTTATTTTAGTTTCCGCTGGCCTTTCATGTGCATTGCTGTACAAACTATTAAATTAGATGAAAAGAAATATATGCCTTAATTGCCTAAAAAGCAACCTGTCAATCAAAGCCATTAAAATGAGTACATGTTTTGTCTAACTATATTTTGAATTATACAAGCGAAGTTTGCAAGTTTGCAGTTTATATTAGATGTGTTTATTATATATATGTAATTGTTAATCGGTTGAGTCAAAATAAAAGTGATTCTGTCACTTAAATTTTGTTTCCTGATAGTTCAAGAAAGAATTATGATCCTTCATGTAGAAACCCCATATTTGCTTGTAGCTGCTAAATGCGACATCTTCTGCTTGCTTTAAAACAATCTGATAATAACTGAAATATTTAGCATCGTTAGTATTCATTGATGTTGAAGTGAACAAACACTTTCTTTTTAAAATAATTGGTTTTGATCAAATATTATCATAAAAAATAAACAACTTAAAGATATACTATGCCCGTCTTTGCATAAAATACTTTTATTGCAGAAATTAATTGAAATCTAGTAAATTCTTACTGAATATGTCTAATTAGGCTAATAGAATGCATACACACTATGTATGGGAAGCTGCATTCCATATTAGAGGTCAATTTATGTGATGCTTTCTTAAAAACACTGTTAGTATTTTTAATGACACTATGTAAATATATGGTGTTTACCTATAATGTGTAAAGTTTTCAACGTAACACATCTACTCTGTATGTTCTCAAACATGTTTATATTATACTTACACAGAGAAGGTGTAATTGGTGAGGTAGTAATTTGTATCTGAAATTTGATCATAGTATATCTTTAATTTAACTTTAAAATTTAAGCTTGTGTGTGAATGAAGCATCAGAAAAGCAGATAAAAAAATTATTTAAACATGGGACTAATTGCTAATTTTCTTTGCGCTAACATAATGCTTTTGAGATTCTACAGAGATTGAAACAGTTCTGAAATAAGTTTTTTTCAGGTTGAGAAGAACTAGAGTGCACTTAAATCAGTATTTAACATAGCAATGTTTTAAATCAGTGTTAACATAGCAATGTTTTAAATCAGTGGTAACATAGCAATGTTTTAAATCAGTGCTAACATAGCAATGTTTTAAATCAGTGCTAACATAGCAATGTTTTAAATCAGTGCTAACATAGCAATGTTTTAAATCAGTGCTAACATAGCAATGTTTTAAATCAGTGTTAACATAGCAATGTTTTAAATCAGTGCTAACATAGCAATGTTTTAAATCAGTGCTAACATAGCAATGTTTTAAATCAGTGTTAACATAGCAATGTTTTAAATCAGTGTTAACATAGCAATGTTTTAAATCAGTGCTAACATAGCAATGTTTTAAATCAGTGTTAACATAGCAATGTTTTAAATCAGTGTTAACATAGCAATGTTTTAAATCAGTGTTAACATAGCAATGTTTTAAATCAGTGCTAACATAGCAATGTTTTAAATCAGTGTTAACATAGCAATGTTTTAAATCAGTGTTAACATAGCAATGTTTAAGAGTCAGACAAGTACGGAAATGTTTATATCGACATTAATTTTAAAGCTCTTGAAAAATTTGTGTTTTCGATACTTCATTAACAGAATCCATGTGATTATGAATAGCAGTTAAAAAATAATACCGTATCAATTAAAAAAATCTTTTAAAAGGTTTTGCAAAAGTAGCGCAATAAATGTCATCAAATGTGGTCGTATTTACAGCAATAGTCAAACCATATATTCAGCGAAATATTAATGCTTTCATTGTACGTTTCCTGAGTTATAATGCTTCAGTCCTTAAACAGTACTTCGACATCACAATATGCACAACGGCACCACGACGTTTAAAAATATGACATTCAAGGTGCATTCCTTCTTGTTTCGGTTTTCGCTTACATTTCCGTATTTACATACATTTTATACGTCTTTTTGTATAATATCTGTTTCTATGTTAGAGTTATTAGATATTATTTACGAGTGTAAATATTGTTGTTAACTACAATTCACTGATATCTCTTGTATCATGCTTATGTTATTTCTTCACTAGCTTTTCGTCTCAGGTGACTGAAATAAACTTCTCTGTTTGTCAACCAATTCTCCATACGTTTTCTTACTAAAATTACATAACTTGGGTGATTTTGACTCTTTTTTGCGCTGTTGAATCACAGGACATCACAGCGCCCTGGTTTGCATGCGCACGCAAATAATGCAAGAATAAAATGCAGAAATGACAATAAATAAATATTCAGTTCGTAATGATGAGTTTTATGATTTTTATTTAGTTTTTTTTCGTACATGTATTTATTTTATTGCTGTTTTACACTTTTTCATGAGCACCGTTAGTAAGTTTAAGAATAACCGAATGATCTCAATGACGGTTAACCGACTCGGATTTCTTTTGATTAAAACAGCGTCCTGTACTATTTATCGTCCAGCAAAGGATTCTTTCTGATTTTCAGCAAAACCTTTAGACTAATATGTACAATAAGAAAATGATGTTTAATCCAAGATATCGGGGTTAGTTTCTTTGTACAAATGAAAACACTTGCTTTGAATCTTGGCAGATTGGTCGAAACTGCTGGATGACCTGAATAAAATGTCAATTTCTACGAATGATATATTTTTTAAAGGAGTGTCGCTAATGATCGAAATTACAGCTTTAAAACAGAAGGTCTTAATATACAATTTATCCAGGTAATCTTTGATTATTTGTTGTAGACGACAGAAACATAGACTTTTGGCACCGAAGGACTTCTTGTGATCATGGAACAGGACTAACTACGAATTGAAGCAGAATTGTCATGACCAGTTATGCTGTATGATTTACAGAAGTCACTCCCGTTTACAACTAAAAAAAACATTATTCATTAATATATAATATAATTAACGTATAACAAAAGAACTTTGAAGTATCTTCGAGTGGAAAGTTTTTTATACGAGACTTAAAATCGCCGAGTTGCGGAACATTTTTGCATACGGATATACACCAGAAGAGAGCTGTATTTCATACATAACTTAATTTTAAGTAACACAAATGATATAAATCATAAAAATATATCAGAAATGATACATTTACCAAAGAAAGTATCTCTGCGTGAAAAGTTTTTACAAGAGAAAGAAAATCGGTTATTTTCGAAAAAACAAACGACCTGTATTTCATATATAACTTTTATTCTAGTAACATATGTGATGTTATATCATATATAATGTACTGACAAACGAAATTTGAAATACCTTCGAGTGGCAAATTTTTGCAAGATAAAGAAATGGGCAAAATTTGATAAAATTTCGCATGCGGAGATACACTAGAATCGATCTGTATTTCATAAATAACTTGTATTCATGTAAGATGTATTGTATTATTCATTAATATACAGCAGAAAAAAATGTATTTACAAAAGTGTCTTCGAGTTTTCATACCACAGAACAGGCGAATTTTCGCATTCCGTTGTATCTCCGTATGCGATTTTTTTTCTTCAAAAATTGTATTTAGTTTTGTTGGTTTCGGGTTTATTGCCAGTTCTAAAAGTATTTCAATAATATACCAGATTCTAACCAGTGTTCCAGGTTTATGAAACAGTATTTTACAAAATAAAATAAAAGTAGTAGAAACTAGTTAAAACTTTTGTTTGGTTGCAAATACACTTTTATAGTTATAAAATATACGAACATTTCACCTTTTAGAAAAGATATGTCTTCACCGCTTCGACTTCGCTCTTTAGGTCTGTGTATCTGATTCCATTTATTTCTAGAGCAACAATCAAATAAAGATGTACGGATATAATCATTAAAAGTCCCATTCCTTTTGATCAAAATCAGTCCGGTGCCAGAAAAATGCAGTCAAAAATTAATAATTATTATCAATAGTCCTTTTTTTCAAAAATTAATGGATCGTTACAAAAAGCGATAAATTAATGCCTAACAAGTAAAGGTATTACAACATCAAGTTGGTATTTTACCATACATGTATTTCGGACCACTTAATATATTTAGAATCTGAAAATCGCCTTATTTTTATAGGCAGATAAATGTCGATGCGTTTTGTACAATCCAGCGTGCCTCCTCTAACTTTTTGAAAATGTGAAGATTATGTGAACAAGAAATACCGAATAACCTTGTATGTATAATTAGAATATACATGTCAATATTCCATGGTATGGCAATTTTGAACAAAAAAAACTCGCCTGTAATTACACCAGAATCTTTCAGATTTTGATTCAAGGTCCATTGTTATGATGATATTTATCAAAAAACCTTTCCAACACCAAAAATAGTCCAGGGACGCTGTTTTAATCAAAAAAAGTCCGAGTCGGTCAACCACCGTGATCTCGGACCCGTTAACTGGGAATTATTGATAAATCATTAAGCGCTTCTGATCGACAGTTGGACGTGATGGATTCTCTGCTCAGTTTGCTGCAAATTTCTAATTCACACTTTTATAACTTCGAAAATCCCTAAAAAACTGAATGCGTCTTATGCAGACAGGGATAAACGGGAAGTAACTAATATGTGGTATATATGAGAAGAATAATTTGCTCTTAAAATATTAATTTCAGTTAAGTAATTACTTAAGATTTTCGTGAAACTGAGGCCTAGAACAAGTCTTTTGCGAACTGAGTATAGGTCCATTAAAAAGTAATGTTTTAAATACACCTTAAAGGGAAAAATATGTAATTTTGCCGACACACAAGTCGACATGTCGAATAATAAGCAAGCATTTTATAGAAGTAATGTCGGATTTTATGGCTTGACGTTCGAGATACATTTATTGGTCAAACTCGACTTCAATCCATTTCAGATTATTTATCGTCGGTACCCATAGAATTTTTAATCAGGTCAAATTAGGCATTAAAACGAAGAGAAAATGAAAAACCAAGTAGATTTCGACTTTTGAGTTAATTTTTCTACATTCAAATGATTTTGCCTTGATAGAAATTTTTTGGAATGAAATTTCTGTCGTCTTGAGCAAATAGCAAATAATGAAATAGACTTGGAAACTTTGTTACTCGTTCTGATTGTCCCCATGTTTTGAAAACAACTGATTACTTGAATTAAAAAAAGTTTTTAGATGGCCGATTGTGTCACTTTGTGTATTGTGATAAATGGACTGCAAACTGTGTGGCGAAGATTTGGTTTTATTTCGGTTTAGCGCCAGTTTAACAGATAAGGTCATCTAGCGGCGATCAGTCCACCTAGCCAGTATTCCCGGGTATCCAACCAGTTTACTAACCAATTTCTCCGCAAGTGACTGACTACTTCCTCACTTGCTTCAGAGGTGATGGACAAATGACATACAGATCAATTAGCACGGAGAAATTTTGCCGGCCCTGATGGGGATTGAACCGGGATGCATGGCGAAGAAAGATACGTTTAATTGAATGAAATAGAAATTATACGTTGGTTTTAAAGAATCGGATTGCTTAAAAATCTAAATTGAAATACTATTTGTATGGTTAAGGACTTTTAACACTGGAAATTTTAAATAATGAAGTGATTAATTAGACTGGATGATGCGTACAAATTTAGGTAAGAATAATATTGCTTGTTTCAAAATACATTACTCATTACTATTCATGTATTGTAACACGTGACAATGATATCGCCTGTGTGTACAGTGGCACATTTCTGACATGGGTGCGCCTATTTTATATCTTGTTCCCACGAGATATTATTTCGTTCCCACGAGATATTATCTTGTTCGCACGACATACTTATCTGTTCGCACGATATTAATATCTCGTTCCCACAAGATAATTAGCCAATCAAAAGCAGTAAAATTTATATAAAAAAGTACGTGAATGGATATGTGCCACCGTACGTATGTGCTGTTTATGCTTTTTCTTGTGGTCACCAGATACCTTCCATCGACAAAGTAGAAAACAAAGAGACAACCGTTTGATCAGTAATACGTGATACTTCAGTAGTTCGTAAACCCTAGTAATTAACAACGATTTTGTTGTTGTTGTTGTTGTTTTTGTTCTGTTGTTGGTGCTGTTTTTTGGGGGCTACTATATTTTCTGATGCAGGTATTTTTTTCTATTTTTGCTTCTCAACAACATGGAGGCTGCCATTGATGTTTTACTTTTATCAATGAAATTTTAAAAAAAGAAATGAAAAATATCCAGTTCAGATGTAAACATATTTAATACAAGTGAATACATCAATTATTATTTAAAAACATACAATATAAATTGATTATATCAAATAAAAATGGTGTACACATCTATTTATAGCGCGGTACGAAAAACTGGTCTATAAATAGCTACATGGAATTCAATAGCAACAATGTAAAGATTGCTTTGACATTGTCCTGCATAACATCTTCTTAGAAAAATAAACGATTGTTTGTTAAAATCTTAGATACAAAGCGCAGTCAAAACACGGTATAAAGGATTCCAATTTCTTGCGAAACTTGCTTGTAAATTCCTGATTTGCCAGATTTCATCTGAAGTCTGACGCAAGTGGTGTCCCAATCGGGATTGGCTTAACATATACAAAACTGAATCGACAAGTTCTTAAAAAAAGAAATATATTGTTTAACGCAAAACTGGTCTATTGTGTGTTTATGCAAAAACAATGAGAAACACATTAGACAATGGTAATCAGACGTCGGAAGCTGACTGTTTTCCCGCAATATTTTGTCTGAAGACCAAAAATCGCGTTCTTTTGCTTACTTTGCAATACAAATGAAGCGATATACATCTACAAAACAAATTAAAACATTGAATATATCATGTCTGAAACGCCATAGTAAATTAATACTTGCGTACATGTATCTATATTATGAAGATAAAGTAAACCAATTCATAAATACCAAACAAAACAAACAAAAAAATACTAAAAAATAACGATATACATGAAGATACTTTTGTGTTATAGAAAGCAGAAACTTAAACATTAAAGCTTTTTAAGCGCAGAAAAAAAACTATTGGCTTGATAGGAGGTGAGGGTTCATGCCCGGACACAAATCGATCATCAAATCCATGTTTGGAATCAAGAGAGTTTTCAAGCTAGAGGAATAATAATGTTTTTAAACGTTAAACGTTAACAGAATTTTAGCGTTAACACAATAATGATCACGATATAAAGTTCATTCAGTCATTCACTTATTGCTTCATTCATTCGTTCGTCTATTTGCTTGCTCACTGATTGATTGATTGATTTTTACTATACTGATACATTTGTATTTTAAAGATATAATATTTATGACTTTAAGACACAGAAAACCAGTAGGAAAGAGAGTACAATGGAAGAAAAAAAGGAAGTAAATTTGTTAAAATTATTTTGATTTAATTTGTTCCTTTTGTTCTATGCTTTATGTCAGTAACTTACTGTCTGCTCAAGAAATGTACGAAGATATTTTGACATGTGTTTTAAGGTTGTAATGACTTTCGGTAACAGCTGCGTAACATCAAAAAATTTCGATCACTCCATTGCCTTGCGTGAGTACAGTGTGACAAGTTTAAGTCAATGGTCTTTCTTTCTTGATTTGATTGCCTTTTCCTTGTAAATGGTTTGAAAAGTTGGGAAAATAAATCAGTTTTAAATCCGCACTACTTTTGACCGCGTTACTACACATACTTGTACTTTTTGCTGAACTCTTTGCCATTGTCATAGTCAAGTATATTCTGTTTACATCATACGAATTCATTATCTCTGTTTTGACTGTGCATATGTGTAGAAATATATGTGCACTGTAGTCTAATAAATTGACTGATGTTTTAAAAGACGTCTCTCTTGATGTCTGATTTTGATTTGCTGTACTAAAGACTGTCGGCTCATCGCCGAAAGTCCAAAATTATAAAGAAAACTTACTGTAGGAAACTTTTCCTGAGTCAAGATTCGGGATCAGTTGCTTCCTCTATATCAGCGTTAACTTCACTTAGAAGAGCATCATATTCTGTTATGACAGGTTCTGTTGAATCATGTTTGTTAAACAAATTAGAACTTCCGTCAGTTTTCATCTCAGATCTTATTTTTGCTACATTTTCTCTCGACGTGCACACACCCGGTTCGAGGTTAGAATCTTTAAATGTACTTTTATCAATTGTTATCTCGCATACTGTGTATATATCGTTGTTGCGATGGTTCTTCTGTCTGTATCTGTAATGTACTATTGGATAAACCATCAAAACTGAGGAAAGCACCATACTGACCCCTGCTAGGTAAAAGGACGAAGTATAGCTTCCTGTTGACGTTAACATCATCCCTGAAACGTACACCGGCAACATTAATTTGTTCTGTTTAAATTACTTTTACTCTTACTCCTAAAACCCAGTATTCATTGCATATGAAGAAAGGAAAAGTGGTATATATGATTATATAGGTGTAAGTTCAAAAGTTCAAGTAACAGTATGCTGTAGTAATTACTGGGAAAGCCCGTTGGAGAATTACTTTGATCTAAGAACGGCAAAGGCGTTGTTGTAAGAACTAAAGAACTCACCTGCAAGCGGGCCGCCAATCAAATTTCCAGTTGCTTTGAATGGCAAACTAAAACCAACACCGTCGGCAAATCTGTCAAAACCAACAATAGAGTGGATGACGGCATGGATGAGAGCTCCAGACACACAATAAAAGAACCCGGCCAGTCCTGCTAGGATAAACATACTCATCTTTGAAAGACAAAATGGCGTTAGTCCTATCACAATGCCAGCAATCGTCAAGGCAACGGTGTAGAGAACGGTACAGTTTACTCTAGGATGATGTCCTAAAACACTGAAAAACGCCTTACCAACTATGTTGCATACAGAGTACGCAATCAAAAGAGTGCCAAAGTCTTTCCAAGTAAAACCTGCCTGTTTTGAGTACGAAGGTAAATACAACATGTAAATGACTTGACCCAAATTATTAAAAACATTGCTACAGCAAAAACAAATGAAAGACATCTTTCTGAAGACTGTGGAATTTATTGTTTTCTTTTTTGGAATTGACCCTATGTTTCCTTTATCAGAATGTAGCACGTGCACTGGTGAAGTATTATGATTGGCGTCGCATCCATGTATTAAAGGACTCATCACACCGGCGCATGCACAAAGATTAAATGTAATTGCACTTAGTATTAGCAACATGCCTCTCCATCCATACTTTTGATCAAGTCCTATAATGAACTCGGCATATATAATAATACCAATGTTATGTCCTACAGAAGATATTCCTGTTGCTATAGTTTTATATTTGTCGAAATAGATGTTCAAGGCAGTCATACAACCGGTGTAGTTTATACCAAAACCAAGACCTGCAAACACAAGAATACGATTCAATCTTTCGTTTGTTCAAAACTCACTTGATTTCTTTACACTATCTGCTATTTTATATTTATAATAAGATTGAACGGAATCTATGCAGAAGAAAAGCATTTTTGTTTCGTAACTAAGGATATAATTATAATTATACTGACAATACTAGACTGCACTGTAAAGTCAAGTCAAAATATTTTCGTAACATATCAAAATCACGCTTCAGAATGCATTACCTGTAAGAACACCGTGTGAAAATATCAAGAATGTTAAACTGGTAGCAAAAAAGCTGAGAGCCAGTCCTCCAGCCGCCAGTAAGCCACCAATAAATGCGCATGCCCGATACCCATATCTGTTGGTGAGGTAGCTTCCAAATGGAGCTGTAAAAAGATCACTTATTTCATAGAATTAACAATTTACTTTCTTTGAAAATGAATAAATAGTAAGTCACCACATGGAAAGATAAATTTCCATTTGAATGCTCATCTTACATCTTACTGGACCAAAGAAAGCAATCTTTTAAATACGTTAAAGTGCATGAAATGTATGCAAAAGGAATATCTGCACCGATTTTTAGCACGTCTGACTTCGAAGAAAAAAGTTGAGCTATTATTGTCAATGACCGTCATCGTCAGCGTTGTCGGCGGAGGCGGTGTCTTGCAAAAACTTTAATGTAACTGATTTATCATAAACCATAGGGCTTAGAGGTTTGATATTTGATGTGTAGCATTGTCTAGTGGACCTCTGCTAATCTGGTTCAAATGACCCCAGGATCAATATTTTCCACGCCCTGGGTCTTGTATATAGTTATTTAGGAAAATCTTATTTTCTAAAACGGCTTAACACAGAGCTCTGTTATTTGATGTGAGGCATCCTCTAGTTGATCTCTACCAAGAGTGTTCATACTATGTCCCTTGGGTCAAAATTATCCCCAACCTAAGGGTCACTTGGTTTGCATAAAATTATATAGGAAAAAACTTTTACTGGCAAAGCACATAGCCTAGAAGTTAACTGTTTACTTACATAGGATAGATAGGTACCCTCCTGCCCCCTCCCCTGCAAGGGACCCACACCATCACCACCCCTACTCCACCCATTTTTTTTATTTTTTATTGTTTTTTTTTTTTTAGGAGTAGGCAAGTTAGCCCCCTCCCCCTCCCCCCTCCGCAAACCCTGACCCGACCAGACACTCCACCCTCAAAGATTTGTTTTTTTCTCATTTCTATTTTTATATGGATGAGATGGTACTTGCTGCCTTCCCCCGCCCCCCACAAAAGCAGGGATGAGAGGATACTTGCTCCCCACTCACAACTAGACCTCCACCCCACCACCACCACCCTTAAAAAAAGAAAAAAATAATTTCCTTATTTTTCTTTCTTTGTTTTTTTTGTGGGGAGGGAAGGGGGTGGGAATAGGTACTTTCAAGCTTATTTCCAATAAATAAAACAGTCGAGCGTTAGTGCCTCTCCGCGCTGCTCTTTTTAATTCATGAAAGTACTGTTTTAAGCACTTATATATAAATAAAATAAAATGTTTTATCTAGATCGCTAAATTCATGATTAAAACGTCGAAGTAAGATCAGTAGCATTACTCACCAGACATGAACCACATAGTAACCGGCAGACTGCATAACATCGACACTTTAACTGGGTCAGATCCATACGCGTCTTGGAAAATCACATAAAATAGTCCGCCAGAAAAACAGATACCGCCAAGAATAGTCTGGCTGCATATGACGCAGACCAGCACTACCCAGCCCCACCCACCATCTCTTCTAAGCTTCATTATCACGCTCTGTGCAAATGGTCCACCATACTAATCCTCCAAATGTTCACCAACTAATGAAAGATAACATGCGACAAAACAATAAAATAAGTCGTCTTTAACTTCTAATTATTGAATTGTTTAAATGACTTGATAACTTATGTACAAAATATAAGACACTAACTGCTTTCAACATAATCATACTGCCACAAGAGCACAGTTAGAAGTAATCAAGGCGGTCATTACATTTATAACTTATAACAACAGTTACTCTCTTACCTTGCATCATACATTTTTAGATGCTACTTATCAATCAAAACAAATTTCGTGTTCAAATCACTTATGTTTCTTTTATTAACTGAAAAGATATTTAGCGTGACTATTATTGACTGAAAACACATTTAGCGTTTAAATCACTTCTGCGACTATGATAAATTCAAAACAACTTTAGCGTATAAATTCCATTCTGCACTGTTAAAAATTCAAAACACTCTAAGCGTTCACAACAATTATAAATTCAAAACATATTAAGCGTTCACTACAATTATAAATTCAAAACACAGTGTTTCAATCACTTCTGGCACTACTACGAACTTAGCTTGAAACGAGCTTGTACCAATCACAGCTTTCAGCAATCACACACTGTTGTTCAACACTTCATAAATGTTTGTCGTTGTTGTTGTTGTTTAACTTCCGATTTTATATTCTGTGTTAAATTATCCGCAACGAGTGTAACTTTATTTTATGCCGCTGCAAACACTGAAATATATAATATATACTAGTTTTATGTGATTATTGTCCGCTATTTAACTTCCGTTGATAGCCGTGCCATTTGATGCTAAGGTAGGGCGTATATTGATCAAACGCGCAGGTACAACAATCGATAAATAGACAGACTCATTACAATACGTAGACATGGTTAACACTTATAAAATATTTCTGTGGACAATTATCAGTTACTGCCATCTCGAATTGTCTACTTGTATACAACCATGTACAGTACGTCATTTCTAACTTACGAAATGGACAGATTTATCTCAGATTCTACAACAAACATTAACTCATTAACGCCTAGCATCTACAAATGTAGACATAGGCAATTTCCGGCGTCTGATCAGGGTCTACATTGTTTGCATAACGGACTTTCTTCCCTAAATATTACTGATACCAGAAACCCTTTTAACTGAAAATAGATTCGTCCAACTAACAAGAATGGCATAATCCAATGGGCATAAATGGGTTGAAGATCAAGTTTTACTTGCAAAAATTAATTGCTGGAATAACTGGAAGTTAAAAACTATTATGTATTACAAATATTCTTTCTAACGAGCTTGTAAATTTATAACAGTAGTTTGACATTCATTATATTTGTATTGAATTTGATGTAACATCGATTTAGTGAAACTCTCAGTTTTTCCTTCAGATGAAGACATTGGGAAGAATTAAGCTGTTTGGTTAATGGATATGTTGATAAGAAGTACAACTGTATCACATATTAAGTAATTCCTGAAAACAGGGTAGATTTTATCTAGCTAATTGAAACTGGGCCTTTAGGGTGGATGTTGATTAAGTAGGATAATCACTTTCTTAGTGTCTATACTCCCGAACAAAAGAGTTCGAAAACATGTTCTTTACATCAGTTATGTATCTCTCAATATTACTATTTTTAGATGGAGGACAAGCAAAAAAAAAAAAAAGAGCAGTATAATACTTAAAATTTAAAAAAAAATCTTATTTAGAGACGGCAGATAAACATGTTTGCAGAAATCGTTAATTAGTTTATGACATCAAACTTTGCCGTCGTTTTTTCGATGACGTCAAATGGACCAGATTATTCGTCACGTCACATATATGATAATTATGACGACAAATACAGTTATGGCGTGGAGCTTTACAAGATGAACGTAAATGATACGTATGCCATATGCAGAAATGGTGTGGGCGTAACACGATGAACATAAATGATACGTACGGCATATGCAGAAATGGCGTGGGCGTAACACGAAGAACATATATGATACGTACGCCATATGCAGAAATGGTGTGGGCGTAACACGATGAACATAAATGATACGTACGCCATATGCAATAAAATTCTGGCGTGTTACACGATAAACGTAAATAATATTTTTTGTTAGTGAAGCACAGCTTGCCATTTAATAAAGACATGGTATTCACTTCGCCCAAGTAAAGAGATAGACACTCTTTTCAAATATGGTTACCTTTCTCGAATTGTCTGCCTTCTGAATTTCCCATTAACATTAGTAACAAAATAGTTTTAACGATTATCATACTGCTTTTTATGACGTTATCTATCAATATAATGTACTGTATACATGATATGTGAACATACTTGCATGATATAAAATAAGTCGAATCGCAATACTCGATAAGTCATTATTGAACAGCACGGCTACATTCTTGAACAGTACTGCTAAATTCTTGAATACTACTGCTAAATTCTTGAACAGCACTGCTAAAATAATCTACTTACAGACGAATTCACACGTTTGTACATTCATACATATTCCGTTTGCAAACAATGTACTATAAACATCATCGCAGTTCACTCATCAAGTTTCCTATGCAAAATTTGATGTATATACTGTTCGCATTTCACGCATGGTTTTCACCATGTATCTACACTGGATAACCATGAAATACATTTAATATACACAGTCAACTTTTTTTATCTGTATTACAAACTCTTTCAAATAATCATCTTAATCTTTTTCCCGATGTTTGTAACATCGTCAAGTGATTTTTTTCAATTGAAAATCCAGCTATTTCACTTGATTACATTTTTAACAGATTCTTATGATTAAAGTATTAAACCAATGTTAATTAGGTCACCTGTGTTTGTATCTGTGCAGATTTGTCAATATCATATTTAAAACCTTTACACGGGTATCAGTGGTATGATCACCGTAAAAGAATTAGCTCAATCATGGTGGAAGTAAATTTTAGTTTGTAAAATCCGGGTAAGAACGCAGACAAGTGAGATGTTGTGTTTAATGACCGACAACTCGTTGTTTTTTTGCAAGACTCGTAGTTTATGTCTATCACTGTTTAGACAAAAGTTATGTATTTAGTTTCACCAAGTTCCTGTTGTTAAACAAAAACATAACATTTATTGAATAAGATAAATTTCCTTCACGTGCATTAGCATGCAGTTACGTATCAAAACAACAAAAATCATCGCGAATGAGGTTTTAATTGCAGTATTTTTTGTGATGTGGTATATATGACACACCTGTTATTTGTTAGACAAAAATGTGTTCCTCGGCTACACAATATACGTACCTTACTTTTAGCTTGACTGCCAAATTGCGAAAAACATGGTATGAAAGGTGACTGGGGATAAATCGGCCGGACAAACCGATGCGGGTTTTTTATTAACAACGCCACACTAACGCCATATATAAATAAATTGCTTTACAGGTCAGTTATTCAATTCACAGTATTATAAGGTTTATTGAGGGAATCCGTTCTATTGAATTATTAATAGAATTTACCTTTGCGACCGAGTATGGATTATCTGTGAATACACAGGACATTGTCCTGAAGTTCATCTCCATGAAATTTTTAAAACCATTGGTTAAGGTAAAGGACGCATATTGTAAGGGGAAGTCAGCTGAATTAAGATAATTTCATGTATAAAAACTCACTTGCCTAAGCTGGATTCGATCTTAGATACACAAAGCGGACACTATACCATGTCACAATAAAAGCCAGCTGACAGGCAGGGAAGAAGAAATTCTAATATACCTTTGATACAATATTTTTTATGATGTCTGTTAGCTATTTTCATGCAGATAAAATCTGTTGGATAGACCGAAAAAAAGTATTGTTGACGACATATTATTGTGCGAAGGTAAATATTCATGTTCCTCCTTCATATTAATTTTTTACATCGATCTTAGTCAAAAGTCCTTCAAACTGTTTTAATTACTATATTACTATAATCGTTCCTTTTTTTATATTATGCTGTGGGAATGCGACGTCATCTCGCACCTGCTCTTTTCTCCTATGCGGCTCGTTTTTTGTTGTTGTTTTTGTTGTTGTTGTTTTTTGTTTCTTTGATCAACAATCCGTCGCTTGAAATGTAAGATCGTCTTATTCGATAAGAAATCTGTAGAGTTAGTTATTAATTAGCAAACTACGATTACCTATACATTCCTTTTTATACATTATTGGTTTATCTAATAGCCAGCAATATTATACGGTGCATTCGATACTTCATTTCGTGGACCTCAAGCTATTCCTCCACACAACAAAACAAGCGATCCTTGTCAACCTCTATTCGCAGTGATATCGCCGCCAGGCTTCAACAAAGATACTGATTATTTGAGTCAAGGTCATACTTACCATATGACATTACAAATCATAACGAACAATTTAACTTGAAATGAGGTCATAAAATTTTGTATTTTCAACTGTACTACTAGAAAGATGTCATTTATTTGTTCAGCTTATTTGTTGTTTCATCTGATCTTCAAATGCTACCAAATACAATACAAGCCAACTTCACAAACCACACTGGTTGTACTTCCAGCTCGTTACAAAAGTATGCTCTCCACTTTAACATGTAAGTAACGTTTCGCTCCTTGGGTGTGTTAGGATGGATGGGTAGATTCCTATGAGAAACTTTAAGAATAACAAGAAAGAATTTCTCACTGTTAATATAATTTTTTACCATTTATTAATTTATGTTGATTTTAATTGTAATTTTGTCCACTCATCACATTAATTAGGTTAGGCGCTTTCATAGTTTTCGGGTGGCACTGTATTGTTGTACATTGTTTAATGTACGCGTTTTCTAACAACAAACATTATCTTAAATTTGCATCATTTCAATAGCAGGTCAGTTTTTATTCCTGACTTCATTTTGACCTTATCACAATCAATGTGTAATCCAAAAAAAAGTCAGACAATTTGAGACAAGTAGGGCAAAGGTTTTGTTGGTCGTCCTTTATGAAACCAGATTTAGTTCTTGTACATATTAGGAACAAAGGCCCAATATTTTGAATTTAATGAGTTTGCAGAAATTCTCTTTGTAAATTAGTCAGGATAAATATTTGCTGGCAAGAACATCGTATCATAATTCCTTACCAAGGGGTATAATGGCAGGTGTACGGAATCTTTCCGGTATTTTCACACGTTGATTCTTTTACAAATTAACCAGCCGAAAAGAGGTGCGCTGTTCCAGTGGACGTCATTATTTATTGTAGTGGGAGGGTTCGCTAAAAATTAAACTTTATACTACTAAACCTAAGATATTTGAAATAAAGCATTGTATAGCCTACTTCTGCAAAGGTTGTTTATATTATTTCTTTATGGTCAAAATCGACTCCGCCTCGGCGATCTATTGTTTTATATAATGTTGTACACGGAAAATCTTCCTGTCTGAAACTGTGTGCACGAAAGCTAAGATATTATATATATCATTGTAAAGCATCTAAAATACAAAATCTTTGAAAATGTTTGAACATCTTCTGGTCAGAAACCGAAAGCCGTAAAATTCAGTTATTTGGTATGAATCAAAGTATACTTATAACAAAGAATGTTCAGATTATTTCCCTAGGGTTTAAACTAACCCTGCCTAGGGGTCACTTAATCTATAAAGATTATTATAGAAAAACAAAAAATTCCCTTAATAATTTCAGAAATCTCCATGTACATATATTTAACATAGTTCTTGACCTTCATATAATCTAGACTTTCGTCTTGACGTACTATCTTCTTTGTGCAGCTCAAGTATTGAAATTTGAAATATACGTATATTTCTACATACAGATTCAACGTTGAGCTTAGCCGACATCGACTTTCTCTGCTGACACACGTTCATGTTTTTGCAACTACAATTTGAAAATTTGAACTAAACTTATAATTTTACATGCAGATTTCAACTTTGACCTTAGTTTGTATTGACCATGACCTACTGACCAACTTTCTTGTTTATGCAGCCACAAAATGGAAAATTGAACTAACCTTTTAATTTTGCCTGTAGATTTCAACTTTGATCTTAGCCGGCATCGAGCTTGGCCTACAGACATACTTTCTTGTTTTTGCAGCTATAGTATGGAAATTTTATCATTCTTATAATTTTGCATGCAATTTCAACTTTGACCTTAACAATAGATAGATAAAGTGATAGAAAAGCGCAGTGTGTAAAAAGTCACTTAATGTACCAGGTAATTTTTATTATTTATCACCCTGTATTATACTCCCACTTACGAAGTTTTTAGGGAAAGTAGAATCACCATGTCGGTCAGTCGGTCTGTTTGTCCGTCGTTCGATCCACCTCTTGTCCGGGCTATAACTTTGTTCTACATAAACGGATTTCGAAATAAGTTTGACCAAATGTTCATGTGCTTAATACAGCTCCTAGCTGCTTACTTCAAAGGGCAAGGTCGAACTAAGAGGTTGTCCGAATTTCGTGCCCTCTCTAGTTAATATTTTTTGTTCCTATCATTTAATGATTTATATTTAGTGAATAAAATTGAAATGCATTGATATTGTTTTTCAAAAACTTTAAACATAATCAGTGTGTATTTTTGTCCCAAGTGTACAAAAAATATATATAAAATGTCGCTCATAAAAACTTTCACATTTTTGACAAATTTTGAGATATTGTTTAGAAATTTGGCACATTTTTTACATACATCTCGAAGCTTGGAAAATAGAGAAATTTGCTGCTACTACTGACATTATTAATGATCTTCTTAAACTTTTAATGGTAGAAGTAAAATAAAATGTCCCTTTAAAGAACAGAAAGTTTGATTTTGACATTTTTTCCCTTTATTACATTGACTGTTTACTTCTTAAATGTTGTTTACACATTTCATTTATAAGATGAGTGAGCTAAAACAGCTTTTAAAATATTATTCTTCTATGGTTTTTGTATCAAAGTATGGTACTTAATTTTAAAAAAGTTCAATAAATTCTTCAAAAATAATTACTTTGCAGTAATTTCTTGTTTTTGGATCTAGTTGCCCTTTTGATATATGAAACTATAACCATTGCGCTACCTGAATCAGAGTAAAATTGACCCCTTAATCACGATCAGGCTTCATTTTTTTTTAATTTTCACCCCCTAATCTTAATGATTAATATGCAAAGGTATTTCAAAATCCTTCCTTGTATACAAGTTGTGGCACGGACAATGTCTATCGTCAACATTGTTTTCCTTTGATCAGTGACTGTGACCTTGACCTTAAAACCTGGGTCTCACATGTGACCCACTGTTTCATTAGGGTGGACAAATATGCAAGGTATTTTAAAATCCTTCCATGCAGAGAGAAGTATACTTCCTGGTGTATTTTGAAGGGAATTCTACTGTGCTCCTGTGTAACTAATTCACACCTTTGTTGACGTTCAGTTGTTGTACCTAGAAATGTTTCAGTCTCTGTAAATCTGTCACCTAATCCTGACAGAATATTTTCCTTTTTTTTCATCTGTGGCGACATTATTTACACAGAATTTATTCATCTAAGGCTGAGTGCACTTTGCTGTCCTTGAAGTGGTGTACATCCATTATCTATGACATGAAATATAACGTTTGTCAACGTGTCTTTTAATTTGACAATGAATTCAGCAATTCCAAGCGTTTTCAATGGTGTTGAGTGTGCGTATGGATAAATCTTTGACATCGTAACGCCAGTTAAAACAGCAATGGCAATGAAGCAATTCCATAAGTTGACTCGATATTAAAGTTAAACCTACAAGCGGTAAGCTCAAACTAGCCAGTGGCTGATAAGCCCCATGTCTTATTTTTGTTTCATCAACAGTTGTCCATCAGCAGATACATTTATATCTGTGAATCACAGGAATATTTGGACTACGCCCATATACACGCTTTACAGCATCAGACCTTTTCGTTGTTGGTTTTTCGAAGTGAAGGAAACTTCAGTGTCGTTTATCATTTCAAACTGGATTATTGTTCAGAACACGTGCAGATACAGTATGACGGTAAGACGAAAATGGGGAATGACTGCCGCTGATTTCTGTCTATCTGATTAATACTCTGTTTTTCTTTGTTAACAACAGAAAATTACTCAAAGTTAAAAAAGGTTCACATCTGAAATTAAACGCGTAGGAAGACCGAAGGGAGAAAAGCCTCGATTTTAAGGTATCTCTAGAGCTGTTGGTATGTAAATGTTTAAAAGAATTTTGATATTGAAATTCATATAATACAATTATATAACATTAATAATTACGATGACCATAGTGGTGATCAGATACATAACGTATCACTATTGGTTATTATGTTGATTCACTGCAGTTTTTATTGGATGATGATAAAGTTGTTGATAAGAAATAATGATGATAATAAAGCTCTTGAAAAGAAATGATGATGATGATGATGTCTTTCTTATTAAGATAATAAAACGGACGTTTATATTTTTGTTACTTTAAACTGGATTATAAACATCAAGCTTTGAAATAATAGAGAGCATATTCTTTGACAGATTTTTCACAAAGATATAACAAACATCCTCATAGTTTTCTCATACTCTGACTTTTACACTGAACTATGACCAAAAAGGTAATGCTCAGGGAACAATATCACACTGTAAACTGAATTTTCTGGCAATTATCATAAGCAAATAACATAAAAGCGTCATGTGATATGAACTTGATGTTTACTAAAAGTACCTAGAGTAATCCAGTTCCGGAAAGAAAACGACAATTTTCCATCTATCACAAACTCAACAAATGGTTGGAAATTCGAAGTTGGTTATCTGAATCCCTAATTGCATTCCAAATGTAACCTCACAGTAAAAACCGACTGTTATGACAAAAGAAAAATAGATAAAAAAAAAACACACACATACACACATATCACACACGACAAAATAATGTAGTATTCCTCTTGCTCGGTTGACCAGGTAATAATGCTCGATGACTAACTACCTTCCAGAAGGTAACTGATAATTCGAACTTTGTAAAAAAAGTAATATTTACAGAAAAAAATTAATCGAATTATAAATAAAGAGAAATAGAATTAATAACTCAACAAAACAGTACTATCTTTCCCCCGCTGGGTTTGTCAAGTAAAACAGTTAGTAATTCGCTCGTTCTTCCAAATAGATTCCAGGAGGCACGTTAATATTTATATTTCCATATTGAATAAAATGATTCGATTTCTACGGAAATAGCAATGAAGTTAATACAGCAATAGAATACTGCACTGTCTAAGGCCCGGTTGGTCTAAAGCCCGATTGGTTGAAAAGGTAACTCACATGGTGACTTGCCCGAATTCCCCACTACTTTCCAGATGATGTTGGTTATTCGGACATATAAAATATTCCTACTTGCAATATTTAAAGAAACATTAATCTAATTAAATACTTTAATATCCATAAAGTTGACTTTATTTCAGGAAATTAATTTCTTAAATATATGTTTCTTCCTATTTCTAAAAATACTACCAGTAATTAATTTTCCAAAATCCGAATTAACAACAACCTATTGGAAGTTACTATTTTGTTGAGTAATTAACCTCATTTATTGAAAACGGAATCGAATTTTTAAACAATATGCTAGAAGTATTTTTTCCAAATGCCTTCTGGAAAATAATGAACCTATACAATCTGAAAGGTAGTTGAGGAGTAACATTTTTCCGATGTTCGTATTATCAACTAGTCTCTGGAAGCGAATTACCTACATAGTTATCTAATCAACACAGCGTGACAAAAATGTGAACAGTCTTGAAAAAGTATGAACTTCACTTATGTATAAACCAATTCATATTTTAGTACACAAATTTTCTAATACTGTTTTTTTTTCTTTTTCAAAAGGCCGAAATACCAACTGCTTTTGTGAAGGTAATTGGGGATTCTAGCGCATTATAAACTGAGTTAATTGACAAATTAAGTGGGCAAAGACTGTATCATTTTGTACAGATGTCAAGAATAATTATTGAGCTATTGTTTTGAGCCATCAACCAACTTTATGCTGCTTGTTTTAATTTGAAAACATTAGTGTAACACAACACAATAGTCATTTAAATATTTTATCATGTTTGCGCATTGGATTTTTATATAATATTACTAAAACGTTTGCTGAATTACTTTTATTTAAAAGGTGAGATCTATAAGGAAAGATCAAGTACATGAGACGTAAATTTCACCAAAAGTTACTCCATATAAAACACGAACTTGATAACGCTGTTCTAACCTCATACCGCAGGTAAAAAGGATTAGAAACAGTACCAGTGGTCTTTCAGTTCGTAAATATAAGGGCATTCTACTCTTATACACTGTCTTTGGTTAGATAACTTTCTTTTTCTTCCACTCTGCAATCTCTTGCACGCATTTTATGTTTACTGCTTACAGTGCCATTTGATTGGATTCACCATTATTTGTTTCGTTGTAAACTGTGCTTTTGTATAAGACCTTTGTGTTGGTATCTACGTCAATTTCACATACTGTGTAGATGCTCTTCTTCTGGTGCAATTTCTCTCTCCGTCTGTGATGTAAAATTGGCTGAATCATACATACTGAAGCCACGATCATACACATGCCGGATAGGTAAAACGAAATGGCGTAGCTTCCGGTGGATGCAAACAGAAACCCTGCAAGTATTAGGAACAGCTTTGCTCAGACATATAGTAAATCATAACAAAGATACTCTGATAACAATTACACATTATTTCTTTTCTTTTATTCTAAACATACACCCCAGTGTGATTTCTAAACCTCAGTGGAAACAGGTCAATATTTTAACTGAAAACCAATCCCCCTGTCTCACGTTCGCCCATAATTCATAATATATGATTTTCCCAGAATGATATTCAAATCAACTAAATCATATTCAGCCAGTTTTCATTATTGCATCGTGACTGTTTAAACGATTTTAAGAATTGCAGCAATGACATAGTGATATAACATTGTTTACAGTTAGCTTAAGAGTCTCACTTGCTTAACAAGCTAGGACTATGATTTACCTGCCAGAGGTCCACCAATCAGATTTCCAGCTGCTTTGAATGGGAGACACATGCCAATACCGTCAGCGAACCTCTCAAACCCTACGATTCTATATATCACAGCTTGGAGTAAGGCACCAGTAACAAAGTAGAAAAATCCAACAAGTCCTGCTAGAGTAAGCATTCCTGCTCTCGTCAGCCACACTGGTACAAGGCAAATAAATACACCAGTCGCCGTTATAGATACTGCATAAAGGGCAGTTACATCTACACGAGGGTGTTGACCTAACAAACTATAAAGCATTTGTCCAACGACGATTGTTAATCCAAACACTATCAATACGGTACCAAAGTCACTGTGTGTGAATCGTACCTCTCTAGAATACGAAGGTAGGTGCAGGAGATAAATACCATAAGCCGTGTTTGCAAAGATGTTACTCACACAAAATGAAATGAAAGACAACTTTCGAAAGATAGATAAGTTTATAGTCTTTCTCTTCTTCGGAAAGACTTTGAACTGGTCACTTTTGTTTTGAGGGTTGTTGGGAAGCTGATTACCAATTACTTGGTACATTGTCAGTGCGCATGCGCAAAGATTAAAAGCAATACCGCCATGAATTAGCATCATCCCTCGCCAGCCATACGTTTCTTGGAGGTAATTTATAAATTTGGCGTATATAACGAGTCCACCCTTGTGTCCTGCCGAAGCTTTTCCAGTGGCAATACTTTTGAATCTGTCGAAGTACTTGTTGAGTACAGTCATTGAGGCTGTATAATTTAAGCCGAATCCAAACCCTGGAAGGACGCAAAACCTTTATCAATGACGACATAGAGGAAGTCTCTGCTGTCTTCCTCGTCAGTATTAAGAACACAATAACATAAGATATAGGAAAAGAATATCGCGCTTAAGATATTCAGGGTTTTCCCTAATTACCTTGCGGTTCTTTTTTCTAAGTTGGCTGAAAATTCATCCACTTTTTAACATTAAGTTTTACCTTGAATTTCGATGAACAAAAAAGAAAGGAGTCTGCTTCAGTCTTCATACTGTGTTCATATTTATAATTAGACCTAATGCTTTATTGAATATAAAGAAAGGAACAAAGTACGACAGAATGACAAATGCAGCAACTCGGGGTCTATGTTTAAAATATACCGTGTCAGAACAACATACATGTCAGAAAATAGTCCATACAGTCTAAAAATTGTATTACACCGTGTTCTCTCGTACTTTGGTTTACAATCACAGTTTGTAAAAGCACGAAGACAAACTTCATTGACAGAGAGTTTTTGAATACCTATGAAACACGCCATTTCGCATTCCTGATAAAAATTATATAAACGGTATTTAAATGAGAAATGTGCTAAAAGTTATACAAAACTAAGAATATAAACTTGCTCGAAGAAAACCATGTGTGAAAAAGAGATAACCGGTACTTCTAGCGAAGTATCCAAGGCTTAGACCAACTGTTGCTATGATACCACCGATTACTGCGCATGCGCGGCAGCCATGTCTTTTTGTTAGGAAGCTTTCCGTTGGACCTGAAGCAGAAGTGATGTAGAAAAATATAATAATTATTTTTAAACTTACCATAACACCGAACAGCACAGGACTGAGAAAGAACCGTATCTATTTGTCCAGCCTTTGTATTTCGTCTTTTCAATCATTTATACCTTTTACACGGATTCACTTATATAGTTAATATGTTGCTAAACTTCAAGTTCAAGGTCACAGAGAGAGGTCATACAGAATCATTTTGATAACTTACTGTTGTCAGTAAGTACTCCAGATAAACTGAAAACATTATTGTAAGTCTTTATACAGGCACTTGATGTTGTACCAGTTTTGGGTGGATAGTTATTTATTCCAAATGAATCCTCTCTTGGTGTCTTCTCATAGATTAAAGAATAAATTTTTGAACGTATCATCGTCTTTAAATTGTATTTTTTTAAGATTTTATAGCGAATGAGCCAGTAAAACAGATAGACAGTAAATCATCCATAAATTGTAGGAAAGACTGATATTCCCTTAAAAACTTTTATTAAACAGTTAAAGTTCATATGAAAATAAACAAAATATTTCATTTATAATACTAGTATTTCCAGCAAAATGGTCCTGTCTTGTTTTAAACGCATATTTAAATAACTTTCTGCATATATGATTGTAATACGCTTTTACACTTAGAGTTTATGTAGTCAAATTTAAAATCAGTGTCATCTTTGGCATAGTACTTACGTAAAACAAAATGCACTAAATGCACCTGCATTCTTCTGCGTTCGTGTTCTGCCCTGGTGACTGTGATACGTATACAGAGTAGTATAGTATAATTGTTAAAGGGTGTGCGCATTGTAAATGACTTTCAGAGACACTACAAGTTAGGGGCAAGTAAATGACACACTTCTTAACGGGTCGTGTTGGGAATGTTTATTTCTTCCAGATGCACATATTATCTGACGTGGGAGGAAGGCATACGTACGGTTGCACAGATGACAAAACTTAAAATCAAACTGTATAATTTCTTAGTTATGTTATAGTAACGAGGTACTTTATTCTAGTTGGCTTTCGGTGTTGTTTTTTTAAAGAGGCTTACCCTAAAATTTAGATAATTTCATTTTTTTAATCATATAAAAGTAAAAAAAAAGCATGAATGAATTATTACACAGTAACACAGAGTCAGTAAAAGAGTTTAACTACTATGGTGGCTGATTTGTGCCATTTCGTATCAGCGCTTCTTCGGAACGAAAAGGCGAAAGCTAAAAAATCAAAATCACTAAAACATGACAAATTCTCAGTTTGTCATGTTAGTAGTTTCGCCCCTAAAACGCGCTAATACGACAGGGCACAAAGCAGCCACTTCGTCACATCTTAACAGCATGCATTAATAGAGAGTTGATGTTGTTGTGCAATATATGGGTGGATACTGGATACTGTTTTATTACCAACTAACACTCTCTGTGTATATAAATGCCAAAAGGAAACATTTTTAAACATATGTTTTTCTTTACATTTTTAATAATTCTATATTTTCTCATTGTTTTGAATTAACATACTAATGTTTGGGAGATGAAATTATGTTCAGTTCCTAAAATTGAATACACTGCCTGTTCTGTTCTGTCCCTTTCCTTTTAACTAGAATCTCGGTAGAACCGTCCTCATAGAAGCACTTACCCAAAACGTGTGTATTTTTAGTATTTTGTAGTAAAAATTATGCTATAAGATTTAACTATAGCTACCACTGAATGTGATTCATACCCCCATAATACGGCCTCGTCACAGGCAAAAAGAGGGGCACTATCAAGAAAGATAGAGTTGTAGGTTACGTATACCACAATTCTTTAAATTTTCTAATATGTTTCTATCAACAAAGACTAAGCGCGAAACATCGCTATCATATGGACAGCATTTGTGTCAAATTATTTCAATCATAAAGCAACAGAGTGGACACAAGACCGGGAGAACCTCTAAGTTTGATCTTAACCTTAGAGGCACGGAGTTTTGCGCCACAGGTCGTTTCAATGTGATAAATATTTTTGCGAACTTATTCCTTAGTCCTTTTCATATATGACAAACTTAGTGGACATGACAATGACTCATAATAAACACACATAAGAAGTGGTATATCTTTTCTACTAAGTATGACTTTTACTTTTAAGACAGTGACCTGGAATTTACGTGCAGAGAGGGCACAAATACGGACAAACTCTTAGTTCGACTTTGCCCTTTGAAGTAAGCAGCTGGGAGCTGTATAAAGCACATGAACATTTGGTCTAACTTATTTCGAAATCCCTTTATGTAGAACAAATTTATAGCCCGGACAAGAGGTGGATCGAACGACCGACAAACAGACCGACTGACCGACATGGTGATTCTACTTCCCCTAAAAAACCTGCGTAAGTGGGGGTATAATAAAAGGTGATAAATAATAAAAAATTACTTGGTAATGATATACTTTTTACACACTTCATACACACTGCGCTTTTCTATCACTTTATCTATCTATTGTTAAGGTCAAAGTTGAAATTGCATGCAAAATTAAAAGAATGATAAAAATTGCAAAAACAAGAAAGTATGTCTGTAAGCCAAGCTCGATGCCGGCTAAGATCAAAGTTGAAATCTACATACAAAATTAAAAGTATAGTTCAAATTTCCATGCTGTGGCTGCAAAAACAAGAAAGTTGGTCAGTAGGTTATGGTCAATATAAACTAAGGTCAAAGTTTAAATCTGCATGTACAATAATAAGTTTAGTTCAAATTTCCAAATTGTAGTTGCAAAAACAAGAAAGTGGGTCAGCAGAGAAAGTCGATGTCGGCTAAGCACAACGTTGAATCTGCATGCAGAAATATACGTATATTTCAAATTTCCATACTTGAGCTGCACAAAGAAGATAGTACGTCAAGACGAAAGTCTAGGTTATATGAAGGTTAAGGACTATGTTAAATATATGTACATGTAGATTCCTGAAACAATTAATGGAATTATTTGTTTTTCTATAATAATCTTTATAGATTAAGTGACCCCCAGGCGGGGTTAGTTTAAACCGTAAGGAAATAATCTGAACAATCTTCGTTACAAGTATTCTTTGATTCATACCAAATAACTGAAGTTTACGGCTTTCCGTTTCTGACCAGAAGATTTTCAAAGATTTTGTATTTTAGACATTTTACAATGATTGATATAAATATCTTAGCTTTCGGGCATATAGTTTCAGACAGGAAGATTTTCCGTGTACAACATTATATAAAACAATAGATCGCCGCAACGGAGTCGATTTTGACCATAAACAAATAATATAATCAACCTTTGCAGAGGTAGGCTATACAATGCTTCATACCAAATATCTTAGGTCTAGGGCTTATGGTTTCTGATCAGATGAAAATATCATACCACATAAATAGGACCCCCAGAAAGGGGTCAAACTTTGCCTCGGGTTTATAATTAGATTTTAGTAGACGGTCTCTAGATGACATTCCATGCAATATATCTAGGCCCTATGCCTTGTGATTTCAATCAGTTTTATATTATAGAATTATGCTTAGGACAAGCAGTGTAACATTATTTACAAAAAATATAAAAGGAAAATGAATAAGAAATGAAAGCAGCTAGAGTTGTAGTTTTTAAATAGTGCACTTTCTGCCAATTCCCTCTTTCAATGTGCCCAAAATCAAGTAAATTCCTTTAAATTTTAGAGTTACGTCCCTTACAATTAAAATGTACCAAGGAAAATAATGAAAGAAAGAAAATGTCAGTTATGGTTCTTGTTCACTTCACTTACTCTTAATGTCCTCTATCATTGTATGAAGTCTATAGTGAATCTTTTCATTGCTTTCTGAGTTAAATTCCAGCATCAGGAAATAAAATAAAGGGAGATAACTGAACACCGGGACAAGCAGAGTTATAATTATTCAACATTGCACTTAATGTATACACTTCCCATCAGTATCTTTAATACCTACTAAATCCCTTTTATCATTTTATATACTTAAACGCAAAAGAAACTGTGCATAGAGTTTAGGTTAGTTTAGGTTGTCTGATATCTATATAAGAAATTATATGATGTTTGGTACTATTTTAGCTTATTTATGTTGTATTTTTAAATGGCGGTTTCAAAGGTGCATGTTAATCGATTAAGCGTAGTAAAGGTCAAAGTAAGAAATGCGCAAAATAAGGCATTGTTGTTACTGTGAATTAAATTACATTTTATGACTCTCCTTATCATTTTATCTTGATTGTTTCATTAATATTTTGTTTGGCCACCAGCGTGTCGTATTACCTGTATAATACGACGTCTCGTGGAATTGACGTAACTATGAACGAAATGTGGGAGAATGTTCTTCCATTCGATATGCTGAGCATTCTCTATATTCTGCAGATTGTTGATAGCATGCTTTGCCCTAACTCTACGGCCAAGAAGATCCTAAATATACTCAGTTGGGTTTAGGTCAGGGGAAACGGCAGGCAAAGGCAAGACTTCAACGTCTTTTACATTCAGATATTGCTGCTTGGCATGAATCAATGTGACAGGAGCATGCGGATCAGTGAATAGAACAGCTACTAGTCTCAACACCTGATTAATGTACTCAGTTGCACTTAGATTGCCATTCACAATGACCAGATCAGTTTTACATCGAATCCATTAAACTGCCCCGGCTACACCTGTTTCTATATTCAACACAGGCGTCAGCAAATTGCTCCCCTCTCCTTTTAAATACCTCATCCTCAAGTTAAACCGTTATTCATCGGTAAAGTCAATTCCACCTGTCTGATGTCTTCGCTACGGAGATTTTGCCGTGTCAGGTTCAAACGAGCATCGTTTCCAGCTCAAGCTCGCCTCAGTCTAATAGGCCGAAGTTAGTGACGCATACGCCTCCTAGTGTAGTGGTAGCGGTTTAGCAACGACGCTTGGTATGCGTCAGTTCTAAAAGGCGGTCTAATCTGGCTTTAGTTATTTAGTTACACGCGGCCTGCCATGATCGGCAACTGCTCCTGTTTGCTGGAACCTTGCACAAAGATTACTTATCGTGTTTCTGTGACAATTAAATGACAGCGCAACATTATTGACTGAGTCACCTATGTTAAGAATCAACAAAGCTTCCGTACGTTAGAAAGGCTTGGCATTGTGAGTTTTGAAATCTTCGAATTGTTTTGTGTTTATCTTACTCATAGGAGTTACAAAAAAGTAATGAGAGACTATTTTGCCGATTTTACATTTGTCAAAACACTACACGGGCAAACCGTGCAAACACTTGTTTTGGGAGGTTACGTAACATTAAAAAATACTATCGTGACTTATCCATTGTTCGATAGATTGACTGGCGCGCTTCACATGGTTTACACATGACAGGTTTATGGCTGACAACTATAGTTATCGTAAACTGAAACGGGAACATTATCTTTTGTGTTTGGGTAAAGTTATGATCTGGACAAGCTTCAACAAATTATGAAGGGAAATAACTCAAAAATGAGGGACAGCAGCAAGAGTTATAGTTCTAATACTGCACTTTTTGCCACTTCCCTCCATAAATGTGCCTATTATCAACAAAATGCTTTTACTAGTTTAAGAGTTATGCCTCGGACAAACAAAATGTTAAAAGGGGCATAATGAGAAATCTTGAGAAGATGAGTTAAGGTCCTTCTGCACTGCACTTATTCTTAATTTCCTATATCATTGTTTAAAGTCTAAAGTAAGTCCCTTAATTGATCTTTGAGTTATCCTCCGGACAAAACCGAGCAGATGGACGGACAGACAGTCTAGAGGAGCACAACAATGATACATGTTCAAGTAGTGTTAAAATATACATTATATCGACTCACTTGCAAGGAACCATAGGGCTGCAGGAAGAAAGCAGAGCCAGGACTTTTCCACTGGGTTTGAGTCAAGTGCTTCCATAAAGATGACATAGAAAAGTCCACTAGAAATGCAAATACCTACGAGTATAGTTTGGCTGACCATTACAGAAAACAGTACTAGCCAACCCCAGTCACCATCTCTTCTGATCTCTTACATTTTATTCGATAGTTATTCACACTCGTCCCTTTAATTGTTTTGAGAAATACACTGTTTTAGTGATAATTAGTTAAACAACGAAGTGTTGAACATTTGATTCAAATAGGAAATTCCAATCATGTTGACTACTTCTTCCAAGTGAACCAATTATTATATCGTATATTTGATATTATTGCCACTTCGTAATACTTTAGTTCACACAATTTACACGACACAAAATAACACATGATGTGTATAATTTGAATGACGTAACAGAGGTATCTTCTTTAAATAAAAAAGATAAAGATCTTATCAATATAGGCAATTGTGGCGATTGTCGTAGAAGGTGCATAGCAAAGTACAGCTGTTCGACTTAAGGGCTACTGCACACACTACATATTCCACTCTGTATATCTTGCTGACAATGATTCGTGGTGTTTTTACCATGGGCTAGTATGCTATTCAAGTATTTTCATCACTTTAAGAAGCACTTACAAATTGATGCCACTGAACTGCCTTATGATCTACCTCAGACCTAAAACATCAACATATGATCTTAATCATTTCTTAATCATTTAGAAAACATGACCTTGATCTCTAAGTCTTGAACTTTCCATTGCCAAAAGTCAATACTGACTATACTAGGCAGGCGCGTGCCAGGAACATTAAAATAATAAAAGATAATAACAAAGAAAACAAGATTATACTAAAGATCTTACTTAAACATTTATTTTGAATATTTAAAATCTATAAAACTGGTTCATTCCACTGATAAAAGCTGGCACAGTTGGGGTAGTCTTAATCTCGGTCGGTTATTTGTTCCAGAGTCGTATAGGCCTTGTTCATGTGATGTTGTGTTGTGTGGTGAGGAATTTGTTGTTTCTTGTGTTTGTAAGGTGTTTGTAATCAACATTGACTTGTTTGTTTGTTTTTTTTTTCTGTAGCATGACCAGGCTGGCATGGTTTCGCCTTTGTTCTAATGTTGACCATTTTAGTTCCTTAATCATGTTTGTTAAACTGCCTGTATAGTGGTAATCAACGTACCTTGCAGCCGACCTCTGGGCCATTTCTATTCTGTGAGATATTTCTGTCATGGGTGCCATATGGTTGAGCAGAATTCGACCTGTGGTCTTACATTTCATCTTCATATGTTTTGTATGCTGCCTCTTTGAGGTGTTTGTTTTGTGTTTTGACATTTCGTCTGATGAACCTTAAGCTGTTTTTTACTTTGTTTGTTGTTTATGTGGGTTGATCAGTTCAGGTTACTACTTATAGTAACTCCTAAGTATTTTGCATTTTCAGAATAGTGCTATGTAGGGTGTAGGGAAAGATGACCGCTTTCTTTTTCCTGTGTATTCTGAGTACTTCACACTTGTCAGGGTTGAATTCCAGTGACCATTCTTTTTCCCATATTTCAAGGTTGTGCAAATCATTGTGTTAGGTTTGTGCAAATGTTTAACTTAGGATCAATAGTAAAGAATGCAGTGAATGTTTAAGCAGTCACTAACACTGATTTTTATTCGTTGGAACACTAGGTAAGTTTATCATGGCATAGATTTTTTTTATTTTAACGTTTGTAAATCAACTTTTAACCTAAAAGAATTAATCCGATAAAAAATACTGAAACAAAGTTTTATGATTTAATTATATCTAGACTTTTAAGTATAAGTCGCATAATATATTTTATAACGAAACCATTGAGAACTAGCGTTAATCTGACAACACTTCATTTAGATGAAATGTACGAATCACTATGTGCACACTTCCGTCATCTCCGTGGACAACAATTACGTCACATATCTGAAGTCTCACTTTCTCTCGTCATGTATTTTTGCAACAATGACACCGTACATAAACCAGGTGAAAACCTCAAATTTAGATTTTAAAGTCAAAATACATGTATTTGGAAATCGCAGATTTTCGTTATATCTTGGATTATGAAATAAAACAAGGAGTTGATTAGAATATACATTCGAAATTTTTGACTTTCGGTTCTCTTTACGTCTTTGAACTGAAACGTGTCAGTTCCTGATTCAATTTAAGCTTTATTTTTACAGAAAAATCACTGGTATGTCGTAAAAACCAGACTTTCAAATTAAAATACTGATTTTTTTTCAGTGGCCCTTTTAACAAGTTATGTTTGTGTAGATGTTTAAATCTGATCGATTTTCAACAGATAACAGCAAATAAAACGGAAGAAAACCGAAAATAAGATAAAAATGTATACGTCTACAACATTTTCCTGTTTTAATACTTTGTTTGGTTACAATGTTTCCGAAACATGGCAGAATAACTGGTCTTCTTTATTAAATAAATCAGTTTAAGCTAAAAATCTCTACTCAACTAGACTAGCTACTTTCTGTTGACGGTGGATAAGTCCGAGATGTTTGCTTTTCATTTTGTATTATGTCTCTGAGGAAAAACATCTAGAACTTTGTGAAAACATCAACTTTACTTACCGACTCTCGTATTTAACCTTATGTGTACAGTGTAATTATGGGCACGGTTTTGCCATTAAAAAAGGCCTTATTTAGCCTCAGAATATTCTTTCTAACACTATTTTCTAAAATCTGTCTCACTCTTTTCGTATTGTTGTCAATGTGCAGTTTGTCGTATGTCATCAAAAACGTTTTGTTATCATCACGAGATCTACAAATTTTAAGACCGTTATCTTATTTTCTTTATATAAATTTACTATCTTCAAGGTCAATATTCATGGCACACGCTCGTGAAATATCCACGTTTAAATTTTTTACCTTGATATTTTCAGAATCATCCAAAAACTCATAAAAAGCAGTTTTTTTAATCTATTTACTGTAATGACATTCGCAAAAATATTCGAAACTTTGTAAACATTGCCTGCTGGAAAACGTGTCGGCCTATTATTTTATCTTCGAGGATAGTTACATACATATAGAGGAAGGAGATGTCACATCAACAAAGGGACTCCAGTGTGTGGTAAAACATGAGGCATCTTATCTTAAATCACTGGAGTGTGAAATAAGGCAAAAAATGTTGGAAATTAGGAGAGATGGTGGCTGGGGTTGGATAGTACTGTTTTCTGTAATGGTCAGTCAGACTATACTCGGAGGTATTTGCGTTTCTAGTGGACTTTTCTATGTGATCTTTATGGAAGCACTTGACTCAGACCCAGTGGAAATGTCCTGGCTCTGTTCTCTACCTTCAACCCTTTGGTATCTTGCAAGTGAGTTTTTTCTATTGTTTTCATGAATTTTATTTCTGTGCTTAGATACATCGCCAAATGTATGAAGATATCTGAGTATTTATCCATAATGACCCTGTTAGAATTTGTAACGCCATCCCCTGAACCCGTATTTCCACAAGGGAAGACAAGCAAGGGGTACAGTAGATGTCTTTAATATTCATAAAATGAAATACACAAAATACAGTAAACTATATCACAGAGTCTTAATATGTAAGCTGAAAGCACATGTATATCGTTACAATAATGAATCTATCGTACCTCCTTGTCGCCTTATATCGAATGAAATATTCCAGAGTTTAAAAAAGAAAATAAAACACACACATACACAAACATACACACACAAGCTCAAAATTCCAGTCGCATAGTTGCCCTAAGAAATGGCATATCAACAAATGCACACATGCCATATATTCTATAATCTGATCCGCGCTTTTTAATCCTAATCCTTCTTTTTCATAAATTCCAAGACTTCTACAAATGCTTAGAACCTTAAATGGATATCTACTGTCCTATTTCTTTGAAGTAAACCTTTCGTTTCTTTTTTGATACGGTGCTTTGGCTTTTTCTCTGTTTCCCAGTATAGCACAAGTATTTTCAGAACACCTGATGTCTATTTTATAAATAAATTTCTGTCTTTTATGCGGGATGTATATATTTATATATTTATTAAATATATTAAAGAAGACCAGTTATTCTGCCATTAGTCGAAAGCATTGTAACCAAACAAAGTATTAAAACAGGAGAATGTTGTAGTCATATACATTTTATCATTTTTATGTTATATTCGGTTTTTCTTTTTTTTTTTTTTTCGCTGTCATCTGTTGAAAATCGATCAGATTTAAGTATCTGCACAAAAGTACCTTGTTAAAGGAGGGCATTGAATAAAAATCAGTATTTTAATTTGAAAGTCCGGTTCTTACGACATACAAGTGATTTTTCTGTAAAAATAAAGCATGAATTAGAAACAGAAATTGATATGTTTCAGTTCAAAGGCATATGAATACGAAATTTGTTCTACCATTTTATCAGCAAAATGTTACTGAATTCATATGTATTTGTAGGTGCAGTTAAATGTCAATGTATGGATAAATACTTCGTAATCAAGTTCATATTTTCTACATTATTAAGATGCCATGGTGATGTTTTAGGTCTGTGGTACATTACAGGGCGGTTTAGTGGTACTTTAATTTGTAATGACTTCTTAAAGTGAGGAAAATACTAGTAAATGATAAAATTTAAAAACACCACGAATCATTGTCACCAAGGTATTCAGAGTGAAATATGTAGAGTGTGAGCAGTAACCCTTAAATCGAACAGCTGTAATTTGCTATGCACTTCTACGACAATCGCCACATCAGAACCATCAGTGCTTTGATTTTATTATTACCCGTCCATGCCTGTATTGGTAAGTCCTTTATCTTTTTTATTTATTTAAAGAAAATACCTCTGTAACGTCATTCAAATCATATCACATCATGCTTGGGGTCACTGTAATTTTATGTAGTGTAAATTGTGTAAACTAAAGCATTTCATTGTGTGATAAATATCAAATATAAAATATAATATAATTGGTTTACTTGGAAGGAGAAGTCAACATGATTGGAGTTCCTTGTTTTAATCAAATGTTCAACACTTTGTTATGTAACAGATAATCTCTTAAAAAGTGTTTTTCTCAAAGCAATAAAAGAAACGGGTGCAAAAAATCTCTCGAATAAAATGTTAGAGATCAGAAGAGATGGTGGCTGGGGTTGGCTGGTACTGTTTTCTGTAATGATCAGTCAGACTATACTCGGAGGTATTTGCGTTTCTAGTGGACTTTTCTATGTGATCTTTATGGAAGCACTTGACTCTGACCCAGTGGAAATATCTTGGCTCTGTTCTCTTCCTGCAACTCTGTGGTTTCTGGCAAGTGAGTCAATATATGTATATTCTATTAGCGTCTACAATTGTTATGCTACTCGCAGAGACAGCCTATAGGCGGTGACTTGTCTGTCCGTCCGTCTGTTCGGTTCAGAGTATAACTCAAAGACCAAATCCAAGGGATTTACTTTAAACTTTGTATAATGATACAAGACATTGAGATTAAGCGCAGTGCACAAGAACCTTAACTCATCTTTTATAGTTTTCTCTAGTTTTCTCATTATGTTTGTCTGGGGCATAACTGTAAAACTAGTAAAGGCATTTAGTTAATATAGGGCACTTTTACAAAGGGAAGTGTTAGAAAGTGGAGTGTTCAAAAACTATCGGCGATAACTATAGTTATATCGGTCATCCTGTCATGTGTATACCATGTGAAGCACGCTTGCAGTCTGTGGAACAATGGATACATCACGACAGTATTGGGTTAAATGTTACGTGACGCCCCAAAACAAGTGTTTGCACGATTTGCCCGTGCAGTGTCTTGACAAATGTGAAATCGGTCTAATAGTCTCTCATTTTGCAACTCCTGGGCGTAAGATAAACACAAAACAATTCATTTTCAACACTCGCAATGACAAGCCTTTCCTAAGGTCAGGGTATTGAAGCTTTGATGATTGTTAACATAGTTGACTCTGTCGCTTATGTTGCGTTGGCATTTAATTGCCACAGAAACACGATAAGTCATCTTCGTTCAAGGTTCTAAGACACAGAAGCAGCTGCTGATCGTCCTCGAAGCGGCAAGCCTCGCGTAACTAACGCCAGATTTCAAAAAGACAACATTTTGTAGGCAATTAAATAAGCTAAAAATGGTACCAGATATACATAGCAATTTCTTATTAAGATATCAGACAACCTTAACCTTACCTAACCTAAACTCTATGCACATTTTCTTTTGCGTTTAAGTATATTTACTCACGCTTAAGCCGTGAGTAAATTCATTATTCTCTAATTTCATTCATCTGCTTGAACATAACAAAAAACACACAACAACATTATAGGAATAAGGTATGTAATTGCCAGCATATATGAGCATAATAAACGGAAATTCGACAGATATCCAGCTGTTGACGTCTGTTGGAAGGGTTTTCTTTAGGATCCGAAAAGACTTGTGTACGAAACCTGAAATGAAACTAACGAGACACGTGAATTCGAATGGAAAAAAAATATGCGAATTCACACAGAGTCAAACAAACAAACAAAATTAAAGATGAAGGTAACGAACTGGTTCAGTGTTCTTCCTTCGAAATAAAACCTGAAAGAAAAATGGAATAGAAGAAGTCGCTCTGAACCAAAGCAGATGAGCTGCAAAGAGAACAATTTTATTTGGGTGGGCGGGAAGGGTTATGACTAAGTAAAATGCAGAACGTCAGAAAACGAAGTGTATGCTGCCAATTAAACCTCGAGTGGCGTAAAACACGCCGTTTTCTCCTTAAATACTGGACAATAGTCAGTAAAAAACGTGCACCAGGAGCCAAAAAAAGCCCGCGAAACTATACACTGGACAAAACTACTTGCAGATAAGAACGGACTAAAACTTCTGTGCAAACACCGAACAAGGACAGATAAATTCAAAACGAGAATAATGTCTTATAATAATAAAAGAGATTTAATAGGTACTAAAGATATTGATGAAAAATGTATACATTAAGTACAATGTTGAATAATCATAACTCTGCTTGTCCCATTTTCAGTTATCTCCCTTTATTTCATTGTATGACATTTTTTCCGATTTTTCCGGAATTTAACTCAAAAAGCAATGAAGATATTTGGATCAGACTTCATACAATGATAGAGGACATAAAGAGTAAGTGAAGTGCACAAGAACCTTAACTCACATTGTCTAGTTTTCTCATTATTTTCCTAAGTACATTTTGATTGTCAGGGACATATCTCTAACATTTAAAGGCATTTACTTGATTTTGGGCACATTTATAGAGGGGATTGGCAGAAAGTGCACTGTTTAAGAACTATAACTCTAGCTGCTCTCATTTTTTTCTTTATTTCCCTTTTTATTTTTTGTTAATGTTATTCTGGTTGTTATAAGCATTACTCTAAATATAAAAAGGATTGAAACCACAAGGCCTGGGACTTAGATATATTGCATGGAATATCATCTAGAGACCCTCTACTTAAATCAAATTATAAACCTAGAGTGAAGACTGGCCCCTTCCGAGGGTCCTATTTATGTGAAATAGTATATCTTCATGTCAAAAAGATAGGCCCTAGTCCTTAGATAGTTGGTTTGAAGTATTGTAAAGCCAACCTCTGCAAAGATTGTTCAAATTATTTCCTTATGGTCAAAATCGACTCCGCCCCGGGGATCTATTGTTTAACATAATGATGTACAGGGAAAGCTTTGAAAATCTTCCGTCTGCCCTAAACTGTATGCCCCAAAGCTAAGATATTTTGTTTGTAGCCGTGTTTGGTAGACCTCCAGCAGGTTTGTTAACATCATGCCACTGGGGTTAAATTGGCCCTGCTCAAAGAGTCCTATCTATGTAAAATACAAAATCTTTGAAAATCTTCTGGTCAGAACCGACGGCCGTAGAACTTAAATATTTCGTAAGTAGCATTGTATACTTGACTTTTACAAAGATTGTTCAGATAATCTCCCTAGGGTTTGAACTGACCCCGCCTGGGGGTCGCGTATTTATAAGACTGTTATAGAAAAACAAACAATTTCCTTGATATTTTAAGTTATCTCCATGTTCACATATTTAACAAAGTTCTTGATCTTTATGTGCTCTAGACTTTTATCTTGACATATTTTCTTCATTGTGCAGCTTGTTATGGAAATTTGAACTATACCTATATTTCTGCATGCAGATTTCAAATTTGACCTTAGCCGACATTGACTGTCTGTACTGAGCTTCTTTCTTGTTTTTGAACTGAATTGTGGAAATTTGAAATATACTTATTATTTAATATGAAGATTTCAACTTTGACCTTAGCTTATATTGACCTTGACCTACCGACCTACTTTCTTGTTTTTCAGCTACAGTATGGAATTTTGAACTATATACTCTTTTTTTGCGGATTTCAGCTTAGACCTCAGCCGACATTGACATTTACCTACTGACTAACTGTTTTTGCAGTCACATTAAAAAAATATGAACTATACTTACAATTTTGCATGTAGATTTCAATTTTGACCTTAGCTGACATTGAACTTGGCCTACTGACATACTTGTTTTGTTTTAACAGCTATTGTATGGAAAATTTTATCATACTTTTAATTTTGCATTCGGTTTCAACTTTGACCCTAGGTGACATTGACCTTGACCTACTGACCAACTTTTTTTCGGCTACAGTTATGACGTTATACTACTGACCTACTTACTTTTTTTTGAAGTTTTGTCCATGAAATTTGAAAAAGATTTACAATTTTGCATATTCATTTCATCTTCAGCATTACGTGGACTTACCTTCATTGGCCTTAAATGGTGGTAATATCAAAGAATTATAACTCTTCCTTACCAAATTTTTTGACAGCCTTTCCTTCTCTTTTTCATAAAGCTTATTCTGAGAATTAATGAAATCTGTTCAAGGTTTATGCTTGATGTTCTTAACAATAGATAGATGAAGTGATAGAAAGCGCACTGTTTAAGAAGTATAACAGTAACTGGTAATTTTTTTATTATCACCCTTTATTATACCCCGATTTACGAATCACCATGTCGGTCGGTCGGTTTGTCGGTCAGTCGGCTTGTCGGTCGGTCGGTTTATCTGTCCGTCGGTCGGTCTACTTCTTGTCCGGGCTATAACTTTGTCTTACATAAAGGGATTTCGAAACACGAAATAAGTTAGAGCAAATGTTTATCACATTTAGACCATATACCTCATACGGCTCCCATTGCGTACCTCAAAGGTCAAGGTCGCACTGAGAGGTGGTCCGCGTTTCGTGTCCTCTGCGCATAAATTCCTTGTCTTAAAGGTTAAGGTCACACTGTGCACACCACTACTTATGTGTTTATATTATGAGTCATAGTCGTGTCCAAGTTTTTTAACTTTGTCATGCATGGAAGGACTTAAGAGGTTGTTCCTATTATGTGTCTGCTCTGTTACTTTATCATGCATCAAAGTCTTTTAAAAAAATTGGCATAAATTTTGCCCATTTGATAGCAATGTTTCTAAAGCAAAAATAATAAAACATTTTGTGAGGATGTGTGGTATACAAAACCTATATAACTCGATATTGTCCCTTTTCTCTGACAAGACCGTATTGTGGTGTAATGAATCACATTCAGTGATAGCTATAGTTAAATTTTATAGCAGATATTTTACTAAAAATTCAGTCGTGTTGAATAAGTGCTGCAATGGGGAGCATCCGTCAATTCAACCGATTTTCTAGTTAAAAGGAAAAGAACAGAACAGAACAATGTATTCAATTTTAGGACCTGAATAAAAGTTCGTCTTCCAATCATTAGTACTGAATTCAAAACACTAAGTAGTTTTATGAAATACACTTTTACATCATAATATTAACACAGATGAAAAACAATTTTTGTAAAGCAAACAATACTACGATATCCTTTCTAATGATAATCGCTCTAAACTTCCGTTTTTTGTGTGTGTTTTTTTTTTTTTTTTTTTTTTTTTAAATTATATTTCATTAAAAAATTTATAGAGCCTATAATTTAGTTCAATGGATAAACCTTAGAATAAACCGATGATGTATCGTGTTATATTGTGTGTGATTTTCATTATAAAATGAAAAATGATTAATACTGTAAAGAGGAACAAGTGTTCAAAAATGTTTCCTGATGGCATTTATACACACATAAAGTGTAAAACAACAACAACTCTGTTTAAGGCGGATATTAATGCATTTTTATTATGATGGCTGCTTTATGCCATGTTATATGAGCAAGGTTTTTGGCGAAAAGACGAAAGGTCTTTATGCCATGTTATATGAGCACGGTTTTTGGCGAAAAGGCGAAAGGTCTAAAACATGACAAACGTTGAATTTGCCGTGTTTACATTAATAAGTCTTTTTAAAGTGATAATCTCGGCCTTTAACCTTCCCGACACAAACCGTTTAGAAATGTGTTATTTACTTGCACCTACACTGTAGTGTCTCTGAAATTCATTAACAACTTAAAAATTATGCGCACACACCATTAGCAACTATCGGTTTTTGCTAAGGCATGTAGTTCAGTGCGCTGTACTACTCCATGTTAAATACCACAGTCACGAAGACAGAACACGGAAGCATAAGAATCAGTTGCAATTAGTGTATTTTTTTTACATTAGCGATATCTTTAAGAAGACACTCAAGCTGATTTTAAGTTTCGCAGCACGAGAGCACATTAGAGTCGTTAATTCAGAAAATTCTTTAGACTGGCGTTTTGAAAAAACCGGATCGTTTTGTTGGAAATGCTAGTATCATAAACGTAATTATTTATTGTGTTCCTGTAATCGCACTCTCTGTCCGTCCGTCCGTTCGTCCGTCCGTCCTATTAAATCTTGTCCTCGCTTCATCTCCAAAACCACTAGGAGGATTTCATTGAAACTTAACAGGAGTGTTTGTCACCAAACCTAGTTGTGCATATCATCAGGAGATTCCGTTCGATTTATTTTTAGCAGAGTTATGGACACTTAGTCATTTTTTTACTCTAACTTCTATATTGAAGTCTTGTCCACACTTCATCTCCCAAACCGCTTGGAGGATTTCATTGAAATTTCACAGGAATGTTTGTCACCAAGCCTTGTTGTGCATATTGTCAAGAGTTTCTGCTTGGATTATTTTTGGAAGAGTTATGGGCACTTTGTCATTTTTTACTAAAACTTTCTTTATTAAAATCTTGCCCACGCTTCATCTCCAAAACTGCTTGGAAGATTTCATTGAAAATTCACAGGAATGTTTGTCACAAAGCCTTGTTGTGCATTTCGTCAGGAGTTTCTGCTCAGATTATTTTTGGCAGAGTTATGAGCACTTAGTTATTTTTTACTCTAACTTTTATATTAAAATCTTGTCCACGCTTCATCTCCAAAACCACTGGAGGATTTCATTGAAAATACGCAGGAAAGTTTGTCACCAAACCTAGCTGTGCCCATCGTCAGGAGTTTCTGGTCGGATTATTTTTGGCAGTGTTATGGGCTCTTAGTAATTTTTTACCATAACTTCTTTATTAAAATCTTGTCCAAGCTACATCTCCAAAACCGCTTGGGGAATTTTTATTATATACAAAACATCAGAAGGGGTTAGAGATAAAACAATATAGTTCGTATTTAAGGCCAAACTCTCAGCTTTCTATTTCATTGAATAATTATGTCTTCAACCTTCATATAAGAATCTGAAGCAGAAAAACATCACTTTACCATTTACCTTCAGTTCATGCTCTATTTTTTGTCAGATCTCTTTTCCACAGGCATATTCAATTATACATTTACACCAGTTTCATTGCAAAGTTACATTTCGGGGGCATATTTCAATTTCCAGTGACAGCTCTAGTTTTCGTATGAACTTGAATTGCTTAATAAGTCCTTCAAAGGTACACTAGTATTCCCCACAATTAACAGATGATTTACTGCATATCTATTTTATTAGCTCATTCTCTAAAATGAAAAATAATTGACAATTCAGAGATAATTGACAATTCAGAGATAATTGACAATTCAGAGATAATTGACAATTCAGAGATGAAGATATGTTCAAAAAGGTGTGTAATGTTTAAAAGGCTAAATATAACAACTGGGCAAATGCATACGGTTTATTTCTCCATCCTCTGGTGTTCAGTTTATGGTAGGTTTAAAATCAAATCAAATCAAATCAAATCAATTTTATTCGTGAGAAAAGGCCACCGGCCCAAAATACAAACACCAAATAATACAAAGATGATAACATTTCAAGAGTTTACAATACTCGAAAATGTTTAATATATGGTTTGGGTAATAAATAGTTTATAGGAAGTTTTAAATCAAGTCCATAATATTACAGATTGTTATGAAAACTTTCTAGTTTAGTCTAGTACATTGAACAACAAATATGAGCTAGTTCATTGTCTATTTCTTAACTAGAAACCTGGCTAGAGAAATACACTGTCTCTTAGTATCAGACATTATCCTGATAAACAATTGCTCACAAACGATACCATTAATCCACTCATCTTAAAGCATGTCTGTCTCAGGACTTTGTACATCACACACACAATAAGGAAATGTAATTCAATTTCAAGAGTATACACGTTCCTATCGAGACAACATGTGCAGTACCTAAAATCACTATGTTCAAATGCCATCCAGTTTCAGCCATTAAATTATGACTTGAACATCTGATATTTGACGAAGTGCATTTCTTTCTAGACGTATGTTAGTGGAAAACTCAAGTACATTTCAGTATTTAGCAAACTTTTGTATAGTTTATACGACGAAGCCTCGGAAGACGAACCAATATCTGAAAATATATTTTCTTGTGCACAGTCTTTTACTCTGGTAGTGAACGCGTCCAAGAAAGACAAGGGTCTCCGACCACTCCGTTTATTCATGCAAATCCAAATCCAAACTGGAACAAGAGGTGTTTGATATGAGATACACATGTTGTTCGACCAGCGTCATCGAGTCGACGTAACATTATGTAACACTGTCTTGGGTATCTTTTTGTAGGCATGGATGTAAGCTTTATCCAGTACTAAACACAACGTGTCATATAAGTAACGTATAATTGCAGACGCCCAAACTCACTTAGCGTGAAAAAGTTGGCAATATTTTGGCTCAGAAGTGCTACTCTTTTGTAAAAGCCTATATGTACTTCTTCTATTTTATTACACTGTCTGTGCCCCAAATTTCTGTATCTCAGTATGGGATTCACAATAGCATCAAATAACTTGGACCCATCTTTTGGGTTGAAATAACCAAATTGCTTTTTGTACCTGAATATGCAATTAACAGACTTTTTTGCCTGAAGAAATAGCGTTTCTCGTGTCTTTGACATAATAGTTTTGGTGTACAAACGCACCAATATATATTTCACATGACACGACTTCTATACGTTCTCTGTTAAATGTCGACTTTTCATTTTGTCTTTGTGGCCTACAACAACGAAACACCATTATTTTGGATTGTTCTTAGTTGACTTTCATGCAAGTTTCTACACAAAATTAACTGACGCAGTTAATTTGTTTCTGCAGTGTAACGACAGTTTCGCAAATTATTGATACGTCATCGGCAAACATAAATCTGCTATATCATTTGTAATAAAGATACCACTACCGCATTGGGACTTTAAATTAAAAGTTCGATTAAATTAATGAATAGCGAGAATAATATCGTGGAATTAACACGCCCTTGGTTTGTATCGATTTCACACGGGAAGAACGACGTCTTACCGCCACAAAGCTTAACACACGACTTTAATTGGCTGTTTATTTGAAAACTGCTACGAGTTTAATTCTATCATCTATACTTTTCGCATTAGACTATCCCATAGTTTCGAATGGATACAATTATCAAATGCATTCAAATAATTTACGAAGAATACATATACACGGCCGTTTTTCTTCGTCAAGTACGTGTCTATAACTGCTTGAATATCAAAGATGTAATCGGAGGTTAAGTATCCCGCTTGCGACTCGTCTATAATGTTATTTCTATCCGCCCATTCAGTCAAACGATTACTCAGAACTTTCATGAATATCTTGCTCCAACTATTGACTACCGATATTGCCCTATAATTGTTTGGTTCGAACTTCGATCCTTTATTGTAGATTGGCGTCACCAGCTAGCCGGAGCGTTTCCTGTAGCGGGAATTTCCTTGAGTAGTCTAGTTATATATAATTAGACATCGATTGTGCACTTGTACCCGACGAACGTGTATAATGTATGAATGATTTAAAAGACTAAATGTTACAACTGGGCAAATACATAAGGTTCATTTCTCCATCCTGTGCTGTTCAGTGTTATGGTAGGTTTTAAAAGTAATTATTTAACCTTTTTACATCACTTCTGCTTCAGGTCCAACGGGAAGCTTCCTGACAAACAGATATGGCTGTCGCGCATGTGCAGTAATCGGTGGTATCATAGCAACAGTTGGTCTAAGCCTTGGATACTTCGCTAGAAGTACCGGTTATCTCTTCTTCACACATGGTTTTCTTACAGGCAAGTTTATATTCTTAGTTTTGTATAACTGTTAGTACAATTCTCATTTAAATACCGTTCATATAATTTTTATCAGGAATGCGAAATGGCCTATTTCATGGATATTCAGATGGTTATCAAAAACTCTCTGTCGAGGAAGTTGGTTCACGTGCTTTAACAAACTTTGTGAACAAAACCAGGAGAGAACACGGTATAATACCATCTTTAAACTGTAGAGTCCCTGAGTTGCTGCATTTCTCATTCTTTCGTTCGTTTTTCTTTTTTTTAAATAAAGCAGTAAGTCTTATTATGAATTAAAACACAGTTTGAAGACTGAAGCAGACCGCTTTACATTTTGTTCATAGAAATTCGCTTGAGAGGAGCAGCGGTCAAGCAATTAGAGCGCGGGATTCCCGATCCGGAGGTTGCTGGTTCGAATCCCACCAGAGATGAGAGTCTCCAGTGACATTTCACATTGCTTACTTTCGGTGCGAGTACTGGTTTGAACCCAGGAAGCAGTCATCGAGAGGGATTAATATAAGTTGCAGGAACTTGCTTCCCAATCGATGTTAAATAAATAAATTGAACTAAATTCAAGGTAGAATAAATGTGAAAAGCGGATGAACTTCCAGCCAACTTAGAAAAAAGAACCGCAAGGTAATGAAAGAAAACGCCGAGTACCTGAGTCCAATGTATATATTCTACATCTGATATTACTGTGCACTTTATACTAGCGAGGAAGACAGCAGACACTTCCTTTATGTCGTTATAGATAAAGTTTTGCATCGTTTCAGGCTTTGGATTTGGATTAAACTATACAGCCTCAATGACTGTACTCAACAAGTACTTCGACAGATTCAAAACTATTGCCACTGGAATAGCTTCGGTAGGACACAACGCTGGACTCGTTATATACGCCAAATTTATAATTTACCTTCAAGAAACGTATGGATGGCGAGGGATGTTGCTAATTCATGGCGGTATTGCTTTTAATCTTTGTGCATGCGCACTGACAATGTTTCCTTTGAAAGTAATTGGTAATCAGCTTCACAAAAACGCTCAAAACAACAATGACCATCTCAAAGTTTTTTCGAAGAAGAGAAATACTATAAACTTCTCTATCTTTCGAAAATTGTCTTTCATTTCATTTTGTGTGAGTAACATCTTTGCAAACACAGCTTATGGTATTTATCTCCTGCACCTGCCTTCGTATTCTAGAGAGGCAGGCTTCACACAAAGCGACTTTGGTACCGTATTGATAGTGTTTGGATTAACAAACGTCGTTGGAAAAATAATTTATAGTTTCTTAGGTCAACACCCTCGTGTAGATGTAACTGCCCTTTATGCAGTATCTATAACGACGACTGGTGTATTTATTTGCCTTGTACCAGTGTGGCTGACAAGAGCGGGAATGCTTACTCTAGCTGGACTTGTTGGATTCTTCTACTGTGTTACCGGTGCTTTACTCCAAGCTGTGATATATAGAATCGTAGGGTTTGAGAGGTTCGCTGACGGTATTGGCATGTGTCTCCCATTCAAAGCAGCTGGAAACCTGATTGGTGGACCTCTTGCAGGTATATAATTGTCTTAGCTTGTTAAGGAAGTAAGATTATAAAATAAGCTAACTGTAAATAATGTTATATCACGATGTCATTACTGCAAATCATGCTAAAACAATCTATGAATTGCGTAGTCACATTTCTGTATAGCCCTGTTCTATGACAATCAGTAACATAATAATTGTCTTGCATGGCAAAAGTGTGCTTGTTAAAACCACGTACCTTTCTGAGAAGTGAATAGACTAAAGATTAAATGTTTTTTAATCATAATGTATGTTATTTTGCCAATTATCTTTTTAAATGCTCTTTATGCCCAAACATATTTCTTAATCCTGACGCTGTAATTATGAAAATTGGCTGAATATGATTTAGTTGATTTGAATATCATTCTGCGATAATCATATATAAGAATATTTGGTGAGCGTGAGACAGGTAGATTGGTTATCAGTTAAATACTTGACCGGCTTCCGTTCCGAAATCACACTGAGGTGTATGTTTAGAATTAAAAAAAGAAATAAGGTGCAAATGTTATCAAATTATCTATATTATTTTACTATCCGTCTGAGCAAAGCCGTTCCTTATACTTGCAGGATTTCTGTTTGCATCCACTGGAAGCTACGCCTTTTCGTTCTACCTATCCGGCGTGTGTATGATTGTGGCCTCAGCATGTATGATTCAACCAATTTTACATCACAGACGGAGAGAGAAATTGCACCAGAACAAGAACATCTACACAGTTTGTGAAATTGACGTAAATACCAATACAAAGGTCTTAAAGCAAAGCACAATTTACAGTGAAACAAATAATGGTGAATCAACTGGCACTGTAAGCAGTCAGCAAAAAATGCGTACAATAGATTCCACGCTGGAAGAAAAAGAAAGATTTCTAACCAAAGACGGGGTATAAGAGTAAAATGCTTTTGTATCCTCGAAATGAAACATCACTCCTGCTGTTTCAAATCTTGCAGCATCATGTAACAGCGTGTTCAACTTGGTGTTTTATATGTAGTAACTTTTGGTGAAATTTAAATCTCATGTTGTTGATCTTTCCTTACAGATCTCACCTTTTTAATCAAAGTAATTCAGCTTACATTTAAGTGATATTTTGTATAAACCTAAAGCGCAGACGTGATAGAACTGTAAAATGACTATTGAAGACGCCATAAACATCAAACCGGAAGTTGTGTTACATCAATGTTTTCAAGTTAAAACAAGCAGCATAAAGTTGGTTGATGGCTCAAAACAATAGCTCAGTAATTATTCATGAGATCTCTACAAAATACTACAGTCTTTGCCCCGCTAGATTTGTCAGGTAACTCAGTTGATAATTTGCTAAATTCCCCAATTATCTTCACGAAAGCATTTGGTTATTCGGTCTTTAGAACACAATATTAGAAGTATGTGTACAAAAAATTGAATGGGGTTTTCCATAAATAAAGTTCACACTTCTTCAGGATGTACTTTTTTGTCTCGCTATTTTGATTAGATAACTATATAGGTAAATCGCTTCCAGATATACGAACGTTGGGAAAAAAATGTTACTACGTAAGTAAATACCTTTCTAGAAGGTATTTAGTCATTCGGCATTTCGAAAAAAAAGCATATTGCTAGCATATTGTTTAAAAAATCGATTCCGTTTCAATAAATGCGGTTAATTGCTCAACAAAACAGTATTTATTAGATAATTGTTAATTCGGATTTTGGAAAAGCTTTTACTTGTAGTATTTACAGATATATGAACAAATGTATACTTCAGAAATAATTTCATTAAAATAAAATCAACTTTATTGATATTAAAGTATAAAGTGATTACTATTTTCGTAATCATTAGAAAAAGAGATATTTTAGAAGTCCGAATAACCAACTACCTTTTGAAAGGTTGTTTTTGATTCGAGCGAATTACCAACTAAGTTGCCTGAACTAAAGGTCGGGGCGAAGAAAGAGGCATTTTTAAAGTATTAACTTCTTTCATATTTATATTTAATCGGGTCTATATTTCTTAAATATTGCAAGTAGGAATATTTTGTATGTCCGAATGACCAACCACTATCTGGAAGGTAGTTGGGGATTCGGGCTAAACATCATTTTAGTTACCTTTTCAACCAGCCGAATCTTAGACAAATCGGATCTTAGACCAGTCGGTCCTTAGACCAATCGGATCTTAGACCAATTGGGTCTTAGAACAATTTGGGCTTACACCAATCGGGTCTTAGACCAATCGGACCTTAGACTTATCGGCCATTAGACGAATCGGGTCTTAGACCAATGGGGTCTTAGTCAGTGCTAACTTTATTTATATTTCCGTAGAAATCGAATCATTTTATAAAATATTGCTATATTAATATTAACGTGCCTTCTGGTATCCATTTGGAGAAATCAGCGAATTTACTACTAGCATCTGCTTTACCTGACCAACCCAGAGGGGCGAAGCTTATTATGTTTTGTTCGGGTATTAATTCTATTTCTCTTTATGTATATTAATTCATTTTTTTATGTAAATATTACTACTAGTATTTTTTACAAAGTCCGAATTATCAGTTACCATCTAGAAGATAGATGGTGACTCGAGCATTACCTGATCAACCTAGCAAGAGGAATACTACATTAGTATTTTGACGTGTTTTTTTTTTTTTGTCGTAAGTGCTGGTTTTTATTGTAAGGTGACATTTGGAATACAGTTAGAGATTCAGATAATCAATTTTGAATTTCCAACCATTTGTTGAATTTGAGATAAATGGGAAAATGTGGTTTTCTTTCCGGAACTGGATTACTCTAGGTACTTTTAGTAAACGTCAAGTTCATATCACACAATGCCTTTATGTTAATTGCTTATGGTAATAGCCAGAATATTCAGATTACAGTGTGATATTGTACCCGAGCTTTTTTTTGTTTGGTCATAGTTCAATGTTAAAGTCAGAGCCTAAAATACTATGAAGATGTTTGTTATATCTTTGTGCTCTCTATCATTTCGAAGCCTGATGTTTATGATCCAGTTAAAAATAACAAAATCCTGTTTTACTATCTGAATAAAAAAACATCATCATCATCATCATCATTACTCATCAACAACTTTATCATCATCAAATTAAAACTAGCAGCAATGAATCAACAAAATAACCAATAGTTATACCTTATGTATCTGATCATCACTATAATTATTAATGTTATATAATTGTATTATATGAATTTCAATATCAAGATTCTTTTAAACATTTATATACCAACAGTTCTAAAGATACTTTAAAATCAAGGCCTTTCTTCCTTCGGTCTTCCTACGCGTTTAATTTCAGTTGTGAACCTTTCTTAGCTTTGAATAATTTCCTACTGTTAAACTAAGAATAGCAGAGATAGTACTATTAATTAGACAGACAGAAAGGAACGGCAGTTATTCCCTATTTTTATCTTACCGTCATGCCGAACCAGCATATGTTCTGAACAATAATCAAATCTGAAGTGATAAACTACATTGAAGAGTCTATTACCCCCCTTCACTTCGCCAGAACAGGCCTGATACTGCAAAGCGTGTATATGGGCGTAGTCCAAATATTCCTTGATTCACCTGCAACAAATGTAAAGGTATTTGGTGATGTGGACAACTGTTGATGAAACAAAAAAAGTCATAGAGCTTATCTTAAACTTACCGCATGTAGGTGTAACTTCAATATCGGGTCAACTTATAGGATTCCTTCATTGCCGTTGCTTTAACTAGCGGTATTCATGTGAGTGACAGAGGACCATCATGGCCCTTTTTTTCTTTTTACTATCCTTGATGTGTTCTTGCGCTCTTTGATATACTCAAAGTCTAGGTCCCTTTTGAAAGACGCAAGTGCAAATTAATCATTGATTCGGGAGCTACTATAAATTGTCTAGTTCTCTTTAAATTTGAAAAGGTGAAATTCCCGTCCACAATTGCCACAAGATGTCAAAGATTTATCCATACGCACAATCAACACCATTGAAAACGCTTGGAATTGCTGAATTCAATGTCAAATTAATAGACAATTTGATAAAAGTTAAATTTCATGTCATAGGAAATGGATGTACAACTCTTCAAGGACAGCAAAGTGCAGTCAGCCTTAGATAAATAAATTCTGTGTAAATAGTGTCGTCACAGATGTAACAAATATGGAAATTATTCTGGTAGGATTAAGTGACAGATTTGCAGAAACTGAAACATTTCTAGCAAAAACAACAGAACGTCAACAAAGATGTGAAACAGTTGCACAGCAAAATAGTAGAATTCTCTTCAAAATGCATCAGTATACTTCTCTTTGCGTGGAAGGATTTTACAATACCTTGGCACATTTGTTCACCCTGATAAAACGGTGTCTCACATGAAAGACCCAGGTTCAAAGATCAAGGTCACAGTAACGTGTTAAATTATAGACCTTGCCTTGACCATAGCTTCTATATACATGTAAAGATTTTTAAATATCACGTTTAAGTCCCAGATTCATAGCTCAAAGGTCAAGGTTACAGTGACTGTTCAGAGGTCAAACATATTGATGATAGACCTTGTCTGGACCATAATTCTACATACTTGAAAGGCAAATATATGCTACCTTTCCTGCTTATTTGCCTTCTTGGTATTTTATGACTTCTTATTCATACCATCTAATAAAATAGCATCATAAGCGTGCTTGTTCATTTCATTGCCGTGTAAGAATTTTGCAATGACCCTTTTTACTTACAAAGCCTTCAGTCCAGTGACCAAGCGGAGTGTGGGGGTATTCGTCAATTATGTGACAAGCTTTAGTTAAAATTCTGTGATGACAGATTTCGGGACATGCCATTTGTAGATTTTTAGATCTTATCAAACCTAAACCTTCTCCATCCAGTTTTTTTTAAGTTATTAACTTTCTTATAGCTTTACTCTAAAAGTGGATGTAACCATCTGCGTATTCTGCGAATAACAGGAGGTACGCATTGAATCATATACATGTATATCCTTTAATGAAATAATTATCAACGACAATTATTTCTTCTTATCAAGCTAAATAAGCAAATTTAGGATGACAACTTACTTCGTTGTCTTTCACCTTTCATTAGATCAACGATATGATATCTGAAGCAAACTGTGCGAAACAGTATTAAACTATTTCTGCGTAATACCGTCAAGGAATCAAAGAAATTGGGTGCCATATTCACTAGTAAGTGTAACCAAAAATAACTTAATACGCTTGTTTCGGTGTGCTTTTGAAATTATCAATGCTCAAATGAATAAAATAGCGTTCTACAAGTAAACTAAAGAATGCCATTAAGTTTTATGACCACGTGGTTATTTCAGCAGACGATCCGAAAGTTTTATGCACTCAGGACTTGTTGTGTAGATATATATTTATTTTCACTTCTGCATCCAAAAAATGGTATCTTTGTCAATTTTAGTAATAATGAGATATATATTTTGAACGTTCCGTGAGATGTTTATTTACTATAAATTCTTTTGCATAAGACTTCTTTTTGTTGCTATTTGATATCTGCCGTAACTAAATTTCCTGACTTGCAGCTGTCACCATTCGAGCTCACAAGCAACGTTAAATGACTTTCGAGGGTGTCGGGGTGGCTAACTACCGTGTGCATTGTTCAACAAGCCTGCCGTGTTACAATTTGGAATGTTTTAACATTTACCATGTGGCTGTTGAGGGAAGAAAAGAAGTATGAAAATGTTTAAAAAAACAACCAAGTCAGAAATACTGTGCATTAGTATCCCTATAGTTGCTGCTGCTTGTATTTACTGCATTTGCTGCATTAGATGCTGCTGCTACTAATACTGCTGCTGCTACTACTACTTATGTTGACGATGATGATTGTGCTGACGACGACGACGATGATGATGATGATGATGATGATCTGATTGTTCAGTTGAGGCTGTTGAAACTATTGTTATAAATAAATAAACTTTTATGTCAATGGGCGTCACCATTATCATCGAATTATTGAACCACACTTTTTCATCACAAAAGGGCGTACCAGTAAAACGTTTAAAATTCAGTTTGCTTCTGATCTTGGGTTTTCGTTTGAACAAATGAAAAAAACAAGATCGCAATGCACATAAAAGCGTGCGCGTTTACACCTGGCTGCGTATTTAAATACGCAAATTAAAATTTTATTTACGCACATTTAGAGGGATGTACATGTATAAATCTTGTAGGATAGTGAACATACAGGCTTAACTGATAACCTGGTAATGGAAGCCACAGATTAACCGTTCTATAAATTCCTCGGTAGAAATAAGTACAAACAATATCTAATTGCGCTGTTAGCTGAAGAAAAAATATTTTCAGGTGTTTGTTAATCCAGTGAGATTGAATAAGTGCAAAGCTTACAAAGGATAACCACTTTTTTCGGAAAAGATTGCGCGAATTTTCTTATGTTATCAACTTGGAGTTTTTATACGTATTGATAAAATGTTTGCAACAGATAGTATTTGTTGTTTTATCTTTTCAATTTGTGTTGCCATTGTGACAACCGCGAAAGTGAAAGTGGCTGTTTATGAGCACGTGGTCATTTCAGCAGACGACCCGGAAGCTGTATTCACGCGGCAGGAAGCTTTTCAGTGGATGGCAAAGAACTTGAAAGTATTTGAGGAGCAAGCTCGAACCGCAGCGGTACAGGTATGAATAAAAATAAAAGCAACAATAATAAAACTACTTATTTTATTTTTATATAGTTTTCTATACATATTGTATGTCCAAAATCTGTCATTCATTCATTCATTCACTCATTCGTCTGTTCTTTAATTCGTTCGTTTATTTGTTCATTCTTTCGTCCATTTATACATATGTTCTTTCGCTTATTTGTTTGTTTATCCATTCATGTTCGTTTCTTTGTCTCAAATGTACCATTCATTTAATTCCAAAGGAAATACTAAGTATATCCTATGAAACAATCTAGAATAATCTTATATAGCTTGAAGTTTGTTGTAAAAAAATGTCACATTAAATATCCATAGCAAAGGTCTTATATGATAATGCCCGCTATATCATTAAGGAACCTACTATATTTACAGATAAGGATCTCTTAACTTACTTTTATTCAACACGCAACCTCGCGGTTACCTATGTGTATGTTTATATTTTTTGTGTATTTTTAAGTACAACTTTTATATAAACAAATGCAGATATTTTAAAATGTCGTATAAATGTCTTGAATTAATAATTTATATTTTCTCGAAACGTGTACGAGTGCTAGCCTGAATTCTTAAATTCTTATTCAGTTCGTCAGATAAATTAACGGTGATCAGATATGCCTTTGGCTTGATTGAAAACAGACACGTAAATATTTCAGTGTGAATTTCAATTTTATCATCTACGTTTTTTTTTACTCGTCGAAAAGTATTCTCAAACCCGCGTAAGCCTTCCGCTGTCTTAATAATATATAACCCTTCACAAGCTAAATACTTAAAATGGACGTGTCCATCTTGCAGTTTGGACGGATCCATAAATTATTTTTTTGGGGTGCTTATTGAAAGTTTAATGTTTGAATGGCAAATAGTGCAGGCTATGATCAGACTGCGCGGAGATGAAGGCTAATCTAGGCCTGCACTGGTCACAAAGCCAGAGTCAGTTGCATCTAGAAAGGCGAATCCATTAACCAAACCATTCAGATTGACCTTGTTACTAGAAGGCTATGAATTTCTCACGGAAGAATTTTTTGTTGTATATAAATCTACTAAGTAGATACCTGGAGTTTCTAATGTTTACTTTTAGTGCTGGCAAAATTTCAAATTTTCTCGATCAGAGTCTTAACTTAATAGATTGAAGGATGGCTATGCAATTATTTAATTACGGGAGCATCTGTAGGAAATAGATACTAAAATATATCCAGTGTTTCTCTTGCACGCGAGCTTGTTTTTACATCTGACCAATTTTCAGCTTCTGCTTTTGTAATGAAATTAAACTGACTGTTTCATATATTTATTTTGAATTCTGTTATTGCCTTTTTGCATGTGAAATAGCTGTAGCGCTATAAGCCTGTTGCCCATACATCGGTAACTAAACTGAAACATGCAACTAAATGCTTTGAAAGATTTAAACTTTCTTCATATCAAAAGTAATATATAAAATGATAGATGATGATGATAACCACGACAATGATGATGATGATGGTACTGTTGTCCTTGTTAATGGTGATGATGATGGAATAAAACTGACACTGGAAATAGTTACTTACAATGCCATTTTCCGAAAGCTGATATATTAGGATATTCCTTTCTTTAAAATCTCAAATTTCCTTAAGTTTGTGGATACAAATAATAACCTATAGCTTTCAAGGTGTATAAAGTAATTGGCAGACATATCTTCAAAAGCAAACGAAAGCTTGCACATAATTCTTCTTTTACAAGACAGGACTTTCTTTATATTTCATCCATGACTGAAATAAACTGATAAATCCAGTACGCACTTTCTAATTTCAGGGTGCCAGAATAATTGTATTCCCAGAGTACGGAATCACTGGCTTTGACCATTCCCGCGATTCAATAATACCATTCCTAGAAGACATACCAGATTCTGACGCCAGCTGGAACCCTTGTAATCAACCAAGTCGATTTCAAGACACTCTTGTGCTCCAAAACCTTAGCTGCATTGCTCAGACCAACAAAATATATCTAGTCGCAAATATGGGAGATATAAAGAAATGCGATATTATTAGTGATAAAACATGCCCGAGTGATGGCCGTTATCAGTTTAACACCAACGTAGTTTTTGATGATGATGGAAAATTGATTGCACGTTATCATAAACGTAATATGTATGACGAAACACCCTTGTTTGATCCCTCGCCAACCAATGAGTATGTGTATTTCGACACTCCTTTCGGAAAATTCGGGACAATTGTATGTTTTGATATAATGCATTATAATCCAACTCAAGTATTGCTGAATAAATACGGAATCAGAAATTTATTGGTGACGTCAGCTTGGAATGTATTCTTGCCGTTTATTATCCCATTACAGATGTACTCGGGTTTAGCAAAGAAAAACAACGTCAATGTTATCGCTTCCAACATCAGAAATGAGTTATATCAAATGGCCGGATCGGGAATCTTCGGTGAAAGTACCCAGGTGTTTTCACAAGTAAACTTTACCAGCGGAGACGGAGAACTTTTGTTTGCTGAGTTAGAAACTGAAATAGAAAATACCAAGGCACACACTGAGATAAAACCTATCGCAGATCTGGATGCAATTAAATTATACATGAACGAAACACATATTGGGTCCTATCACTTTGAACTGCAAATTGCATACACTGTTTTGCATGGCCTGTCCGGTTTTGCAGTCACATGTCAGGATTCCGTTTGTTGTTCGGTAAAGTACACCTTTAAGCATCGGGATAACTCGGAGACTATTGTATTAAGCGCTGTCGATGAGAATATGGTTGACCCAGGAATTATTCACATGCAGTACTGCGCCGTGTTCATGTGCTCACCGGGAACCAATGGATCATGTAACGGTGTGGATCTGTCAGTAAAGTCTGTATTTTCTGAAATCAAAATACAAGCGTACGTTGATAGAGGTGTAACATTTCCATTCGTATCCACGGTGTTTGTTGACGAGCTTGGGGAGATACAACTAGACATGGAAATGGAAAGTTACCAGTTTGACGAGAAAAACGCTATATTATATAGTAACCAGTTTGATAAACCACTTTTAGCTGCGGTAGTGTTCAATACTGTATATACAGAAGAACCTCATACTGCTGAGTCAAGTGGCGCATGGAAATTAACAGCCACGACATGCATTATTGTGATATTTTTAGCGAAGACAGTTTTGTTGTAGAGAATTATAACGAAACAAAACTGTTTAGCACTATCAGGAAGAATTTCAGAAAATAACTATATCAAAAGACGTACACATGTGGTATTTGAAACAATAATATGACATTTTAATCTTGTCCTTTGTAACATAAACACTTGTAAAATTGGTCAAATTATTTCTAACAGTCTCAAAATTTGGAATAAGTTTAAATGGAGTGTAGTTGTTCTTTTAAGTATTTTGTTAGGGGTGGGTATGTTGTTGTTGTTGTCCTTACCTAAGGTATCATAAAATAAAATATAAAGCCCCATTATCTCTGAAAATGACAATATATTCAAATTTCAAACAGGGTACGTTTTACTTCGGTCATATGAGCAACCGATACTGACAATAAAGAAAACACTCAAATAGATAGATAGAGATAAGTAAAGATAGTTCTTTTTCAGAAATCTCGTAAGTTGACAAAATAACACCACTTATTCGGTCATGAGGTTATCAAGACTTCTAAAATCCAGAAATGTAGGTTATGGTTCATATTCAAATTAAAGAAGCAACCGAGGCACTTATTTTGTTTTAATGTATGAACTTTTACAGGCTGATGAGTTCAGCCTTTTTTATTAATCGGATTTCTGACGTTGAAATTTACCTGAAATTACATGAATACCTGTTTCCACGAGATCATTTTACTTGACAGGTAGCACTACAATTTATTTTGTCGAGCAGATTATTTTCTGTCAACATTTGTTCAGACCCCGAAGGTTGGCATAAAGTAGTCCTACTGTCCGTCCGTTATTCCGTCTGTCCGTCGGTACCGTCGTCTGTGCGTAACTCCTCTTACAATTCTCATTTGATTTTCACCAAATTGTTACACAATGATTACTATCAAGTGCCACAGTGCATATACTCCGCCTCTTGCGATTCGAGTATTTTTGGCGGGGTTATTGCCCTTTATTAATTTTTTTACTTAATATTTTTTGTGTGTTCTATCCCTCCTAAATTTTCAATGCGATTTTCGCAATTTTTACTTATTAATATTTCTTGTGTGTTCTATTCTTCCTCAATTTCCAATGCGATTTTCGCAAAAGTTTCATGGAATGATCATAGCAAGTGCCACAGTGCATATACTCCGCCTTTTGCGATTCGAGTATTTTTGGCGGGGTTATTGCCCTTACTAATTTTTACTTAATATTTCTTGTGTGCTCTATTTTTCCTCAATTTCCAACGCGATTTTCACAAAAGTTTCATAGGATGATCATATCAAGTGCCGCAGTACATATACTTCGCCTTTTGCTATTAGATTATTTTTGGCGGAAGTAAAGCCCTTTGTTAGATTAAACTTAATATTTTTGTGTGAACTCTTACATTTCCCTTGCGATTTTCACAATACTTTCACAGAATGATCATTATCAAGAAACGCAGCGCATATACTCATGCTTTTGTGATTTGATAGTTTTGGCGGAGTTATTGCCCTCTATTAAATTTTACTTAAAATTCTTCAGGGCGCAACTTCTCCTACAATTCTCATATGATATCCACCAAACTTTTATAGAATGATCATTATTATCAAGTGCCACGGTGCATATCATCAGGTTTTCGCCATTCGATTATTTAGACCCGGTTTTTGTTTTTTGTTGAATTTTACTTAATATTGCTTCTGTCCACAACTCCTCCTACAATTCTCATATGATGTTCACCAATTTTATAGAATGGTCATTATCAAATGCCATAGTGCATAATATCAGGTTTTTGCCATTCAATTTTTTGGCATAGTTTTTGCCTTTTTGTTAAATTTTACTTAATATTGCTTCTTTACACAACTCTTTGTTTTCCCATACAATTTTAACCAATCTTTCACAGATTTTCACAGGTTCTATGTGCAACTCCTACAATTTTATAAATGAACTATATAACTATCAAAGATTTAAAAGGTAAGAAACACTTTTTCTGTAAAAAATAATGTAGTGAACTATGGGTAGAAAACATTTGATCAATATCTTTTGATACACATCAGTTTTGAAAATATATTAATTTTACCAGCCATGGAAACTGGTAAAGGACATATAATAGTCTGCCTCTTGACTTATGGGTACTTTGGTCAGCTCACAAACTGCAAAAAATTATGATCAAGGCAACATCAAGTTATAAGCTACCATGACTGAAGCCATTGCCATGCTTCGGGGGCATTCGAGTCTTTGGCACATTTTTTGTTGTTGTTTTTTTTTCTGTAACCATCGTATTGATGTATATAATGTATTGACAAAAATAACGGATAACCTTTCAGAGCATTTACAATTGTGTAGCAAGGTCAGATGTTGACTGTCTAAACGAATTGCTTACCCTGATACCCAAGAAAAATGTTGCTGATTCGATCAAATACACAGGAAGAGTTGGAGTGAACTTACTGTAATGAAATAAATCATGTTCTCAAATTAACTGCTTCTAAGAGATAAAGGGACTTTAAAGTAAGTTACACACCCAAAAAAGGACACTTGTTCCATTATGGCAATTGTTTAAACTCTGAAAGGGTTAAATATGTGTTTATCTATTTAGTTAATTCTTCTTTTACAAAACCTTCGACAATTTTCTTAATGATATACTGGTTGTAATCAACCTTTTTTTCCAAGAGGTACAGTACAATTCCTGTTTATTTGACTTTAACTGAAACTGTTTGGATACACACTGTATTTGTTCTATTGACCAATACTCTAAACGCTGTTCTTAGCAGTTGAATATGCGTTAAATATAGACATGGTTAGACACTCAGGAACTAAACATTTACTTCGTATATAAGCTGTATGTTTTGTAAAACGTGTGCCTCAGAGTTACTAGAATCATCTCAAGAAAATATTTACGGTTTCCTAACACCTGTTTCGTGCACAGAGGCTGTATTGTTAAATAAGCATTAGACACACGCAAAAAACCATAAAATTGTACAGGGTTCTTACAGTGATCTAATAAAAAGAAAGTAGAGCAAATCCATGTTTTAACCTGAATCTTTTGATCTCAAGTTTGTATCTTTTCTCAGAATATGTTATTGTATTTTCCTGCAACTTGAATTATACATGTATAAACATCTGTATCCACTTAGTTTAAGAACTGCAGAGCCATTATCCAGGTAAAATAATTCAATATTCTTTGTATATATTTTTCATTTTTCCATTCGTCATATTGTAGGCATCATTGATGTAAGAAAAGAGGCATTTTTTTGTTTTGTTGTGTTGCTTTGTTGTTGTTGTTGTTGTTGTTTTGTTGGGGATTGGTTTTTGTTGTAGATGTTATTTTATTTTATTTTTTTTTGTTATTTTTTGTAGTGATTGTTTTGTTTTTGGAGCTTTTTTTTGTTATTGTTTTTTGTTGTTTTTCTTGTTGTTGTTTTTCTTGTTGTTGATGTTTTTAATTTAAATTTGAATGATATTGAATGATAAACAAGGATCCGAGTGCAACAGGTAACAGAATGCATTAATATTATTCTTTGTTAACAGAGTTGTTGTTGTAGAGTTTTAGGATGAATAAGGATTTATTACAAACGAACAACTTTTGGTGTGTATAAATGCAATAAGGAAACATATTTGAACATATGTTTTTCTTTACATTTTCTGTAGACAATGAGAGCATGGAATGCATATACATGTATACAGTATAACAATGGTTTATTATAGGGTTTCTCCTTTAAAAAAAACTATGGCAAAGTAATCCAAGAGACGCTGGCGAAATAAACATTTACTGCGAGATAAATAAAGGTACTGCGAAAATAATGATACAATGACTGGATGGAGTATTTATCCTGGTGAAATTTAAATGAACCTGAAACGGTAAATAATATCCAAGAATGCGATTTATATAAATAGGTGAGTAATATTATGTAATAATATTATACCTTACACAAATGTCTTCCTCCTTTCAAAAGGAAACCATAGTACTTGATATAAACATGTCAAGGGTGATTCCAAGAAATGTATCAGTGGTCCAGTGGTAACGCGCTTAACTGGTAATCCGGGAGTTGCAAGTTCGATCCCCCGCTCCTCCACTAATATTACTAGTTGTCTTTAGGACGGGACGTTAAACCAAGGTCCCATGTGTTAGAGTTATAAACTGATTCTGGAAAAAAAGAACCAGTTATCGCTATCCCGATGGTAGACAGATACCCTGCAACCTAAAATATCTGAACTCTGTGGAGGCGCACGGCATATGGCCAACCCGTACCAACGATCAATAGGCTCAGATAAAGACAGACAGAGGTGATAAATACTATAAATACACTCTTTTCTAAAAGTTCTATCAGCATATCTAAAAATGGGTATTTTATCATATTTAACTGATAACAAGAGATTTGTTTCATTGTGGCAATTTAGCGCATATCTTTGCTCATAAAATCTCATAAAAATAAAACCTAGATACAACTAAATGAAAAAAACATAGCATACAGACTTGTGTAATATTACAACAATAACATACCGCCCTCTTTCATAATAACCTGTTTGAAAGTAACTTTATACAAGAGTAATAAAATAGCCTTCAACAAATGTACCCTTCTTAATGTTATTGTCATGTTTTTTCTTAAATATATCAGTTACGTGATTTACAAAGAATACACTTTTTCTACTACATAACACTTAATTGCGGTGCAGTTTCTTACGGTGGCACAGAGCTGACAAGCACTTCTCTTTTTATGTCGTCCCCACGAGATACAAGCTCGAGCGAACAACTAAGTATGTCGTGGTAACGAGCTACAAAGTCGTGAGAACGACATAAGAAAAGAAAAGTACGATTTTTAAAAAGTATTGCATAGAAAAAACGAGTAGCGCAATGAAAAAAAGAAAACAAGAATAGTGTAATAAAAAAAAAGATAAGAGCATGCTAGCTAGGTCGAGGGTATGATTTACTCGTGGGAACACCTAGCTATGTCGTGGTAACGGGTTAGCTAAGTCGTGGGAACGAGATAGCAAGATATTGCGGTACTCAATATTTTTTCGATGCAGTACTTTTTTCAAGTGCACGTCTCAGTCGTTCCCTGTAGTAACTCGTAAATACCAAGTCGTTCCCTCGAGTAAGTATCCCGTGGGAACGACAAAGGAAAAAGAGATGTGCAATAAAAACAAAAGAGTAGTGCATAATACCTCTGTGCCACCGTAGTTTCTACACGGAAGATAAACCAGATATTGTCTTTGAAAGCTAATAGAAAGTAACCCAAACAAGAGATGTATCTTATCAAGTTTAATCATTTGATAACACTTTAACTAAATACATCTAGCCATCTTTATAAAAACGTTGATATAAAGATTACTCTAATCTAGGATCATCCGTTTCAGGTGCAACGCAATAATTTTCTAAATCAAATATTCCGTGAAGTTGGTTATCAGAATACAAAGGTATGATAGATTTAACAGTGAGGCCAGACAATATAACACTTGGATAGCGTAAGTTGCGAGTACTGTTCTAATGCAAGTATTAGACAAATTAAAAAAACGTTCTACCTGGAAATTCGAGCTGAAAACGCGTAAAAAAACTATAAGAAGAAATTAAAAATGTTTTATTGGCTCACTATACCTTAATTTTCAGTTAAAGAATATGTCTCATAAATGATATTAAAATGTGACATGCACTTACAGTTGAGATTTTAAAATTTACCAAGAGATAGTGAGCCTTTGTCTTACAGCTAGTACTTAAAGACCACTTACAAAGATTCAAGTACACAAACCTCAAAGTTGATAAAAATGGACAAAAAAGTGTCATTTTATAAGTAGTTCCTTTTAATATTTATAAAATGTTTACGTTGTTTTCATCCAATGAATGGGGTATTTTTGTGTGACGTTGATCAAGGAGAGTGTCCGCAGAGCACAGGTATAAGTTTACGCTGATAAATATACAAAACAATTAGTTTTGGAGTAGTGTCACTCGAATCCCACATAGACTGCAACCCCGATTCTGATGGTCAAAGGTCACGTCATTCGACGCATCCTCAAATCTGGAGTACTGCCCGAGTTTAGTTATGGTAGAGTTCGAGTAACGACAATGAATATAGGCATAACCGAGATTTGCCGTAAGTCAGTTGATGAGTTCTCTCAAACAGTTGGAAGTGAAACCCTCAGTTACTTCTGCGATTGAAGTGAGGCTTTGTAAACGTGCGAGAAATATAAAGCCCTGGTGAAGATGTGTAAAACTGGCTCTTAGCTCATAGCTGGACAACGGTTCTGAACTGAAAATTCAGATCTTACTCGAAACTGAAATCAAACCTGATGCAGTATTCTTATAATTGAACATTATGTTTATGTAAATATCTGACCATTCAACTTTCAGTTACAGTTATATTCTCACTATATAAGGCAACACGTATGACAATCATTTCCTTATCAAGGACGCGTTAATCAGCATAACCATGGCAACCGATCCCTTTATCGAACTTCACGTTTTATCTAGATTGCTGACCTAGACATTTTATTTGTTGTACCAAAAGAAGAAAAGCATATCTCAAAACGACATTTATACGTGTTTTATTTGTAATGTCTATATGACATGAAAAACTTAACGTAGCAGATTATTATTTTAGTCGATTACGCCAGGACACGTAATTGTGATAATTTATCTTTTATCTTGTAACATCTCGCGTTACAGTAATGAATCTATCAAGCTGACACCTATATATTTAAGTGCATGCGTTATTTTCCATTATTTAGATAAACATACATTTGTAAACATTCATTATTGAATATATAGTACTTTATGCACAGCTTAGATTAACTGTATACCATATAGCTCAACAGGAACGAATCTCAGCGATATGCTTGACTAACTTCGTATTATTAAAAGAAGGAAGTTTAAAAACATTTATAGTGGAACTTAAATTGACAGTTTTCATTCTATTTAATAATTGTATGTACACGGAAGAGGAAAACGTAGACTTTCTACGGTCCCGGATGAACTTTTAAATGTGACGTGATATGGACTTGCATTTTAATGTGCTTATTATAAAGTAATGTGAAGTTCTGGCTGAGAAATTTGACAATGACTCGTGGGTTAACTTTCAGTGAAGCATTCTGGGTAAGTTGTTTCGTATATATATATATGTGTGTACATATAATTTTATATATTATAGTCTAAAAACAACAAGATCGTATTATTAATACATTTATCTTATTATGAAAATAAGTTTAAACTGGAAAAAAAACTGTAGACAACAGCATAACTTCTACCTTGTTGGATATAATTCTTTTCTTAAACTACCTTCACTTTTTCTCTGTTATTGCTTCAAAGAAACCGCTAACCTTACCCCACCCCCTTATTGCTGTCGAATTAAAGGTGAAATATGCATCATGTATAAAAGGTATGATACATTCGACGATAAAATATGCCATTATTCGTCAGCAGGTGATACATACATATATGTATCTCGTACGTATGTCATACCTGACAGTAATGTTTACTATGTTTTAAATGCATTTACCAGTCGGTTTTATATTTACACTGAGCGTTTTTGTAACCTAAGATTGTTTTGTAAACATTGCATTGTTTCCTTGTATGAACCACTTAAGAGTTTTATTTCAAGTTCATGAAAAAACGCTTAACTTGGAGAAAAGCACTCACATGGTTTTTAAATGTCTTTGTGTTTGTTTTTTATGAAGACAATTACTTATTAAATTTAGATAGAAAACCGCCTGATCTTAACATAAAATCAAGGAAAGACTTGTTAAATACTTTTGCATTATGATCAATAAGAATTTTAAGGAGATCGAGTCAGGAAAAAAATAAAATGGAAAGAAAGAAAGAAAGGAAGGAAGGAAGAAAGAAAGAAAGAAATGAAGAAAGAAAGAAAATGCGAAAAGTTTTGTTACAAATTCAGTGCTGCGGAGATGCTTTGCTTCTAATTACATCAAAGATTAAGTATGGATCTAATTCAGCATGAAAATATATAGACCATGACAGTAAAGAAAGACTTCCTGTCTCATAAAGGTGGAGGCCGAGTTAACCCCTACAATAGGGGATACTTTGTCAGACTGTCATATTCGAAAATAAAAAGTACGGAAATGACCGCGACTGAAAGATTTAGCCTTGAGGACAGTTTTTCCCCCAACACTCCACAATACACTCCACGACATACACCATTAGTTCTCTTATTATTATTATTATTATTATTATTATTATTATCATTAGTATCATCATCACCATCATCATTATCATCATTATTATTATTATAATTATCATTATTATTATTATTATTATTATTATTATTATAAATGCATGTACGCAAGGATTAACATTTGGGTCATCTAACGTTATTTTTTAAAATGATACCACACTTTTTAATGTACAAAATTTTGAATATGAATTCTACATTAGCACTTATTATTTTATGCTTTTCGGTAGATTACTGAGATTTCTGTGAAAATTATATTCGAAAATTTCACTGTGAAAAATATCAAAAATAATTTCATTCTTTTTCCAAGAAGAACTACTTTTAATAAATTCCCCCTTGGATGCCTCAAGTGTACTAAAAACTTACTTCCCTTTGATAAAATTCGAGTTACTTCCCCTTCATTGTTTACATAGCAACATACATGTATAATTTTTACAGTTCGTCTGCAAATCAATACAATGGCTGAATCAGACATAGATCCTGCCATTTTGTCAGAAATAACTAATAATTTTTATGACAAAGAGGCCTTTGGTGACTTTAAACTTCAAATAACACTAGACATTGACATTTAAACAGATTTTAATTTTCCTTCGCTTCACTTTTTTCAACATGGCGGCAGATTTTTTTTTTAAGAATGAACATGTGCAAATTAATTCACCGAATATTATTTTAAAAAATAGGTTTCAAACGATACAAAAACTGCTGCTTAATCATCTAAATACATGTAATACAAAATTTTTCTTTTTTAAATGACAATGATAGTGTTTAATTAAACCGTGCGGTAATTCTTGTCCGCACACTTTTCTTTAGCGTATTTGAGTCAACCAGTGGGAGATATATGCAAATAAAACCCGGAAAGAGCATTTACTTCGGTAAAAAACACCGAAAAGCATAAAATAAAAAGAAAATTTGTGTTTATTCTGTGAAAGATTGAATTTTATTTCATCGAGTGAGCATTAAAAACAGTATTCTCACGAGTGGCGAAGCCACGACTGAGAATACTCTTTTTGATGCTCACGAGATGAAATGATGTTCAATCTTGGACAGAAAAACATAAATATCTTCTATATCTTAGTCGGAAATATAGAAATTTTCCTATCTCTAGTTAAACGGAAGCTGTCATATACAGCCCAGCCCTGATAAAACTGTTTACACTGGCCATTTAACAAGGGATGTCTGATAAAGATTATAGAGACATATTTCAGTGAAATAATAGAGATTATTTTTTCTTCCTGGTTTGTCCAACAGTTAAATAGAAAGTTTAGATTGCCAGGCATGTAACAGAGGAAAATCGCAAGTATCCTGTTCCGATGTAGTATCCCGCCGGTTCTTTTTTTTTTTTTTTTTTCTACAACATATCCGGTTGTCATTTTTCCTGGGATTTGAATGTTCGCCTATCATTTTCTATTGTGCTCTAGATATAAATTTTTTTGGGGGTATAAATATATCAATACACTTACTGTCTTACATACATTTATCACGCAATGTGCCATTGTACAGCCATTTTAGAACATTTTAACCTAAGTGCACGCCTTTTAGTTAAAGTTATTAGTTAAAGTTTGTTGACTGTTTGGTTTTTTTCTGAAAATTTAGCACCTTCAGAGAAAAATAACACTGGTTCAAGTCCTAGCTTTTAGGGGAAAACTTCAAAATAAAAGGGAAAAATGAAAACTTCTTATCAATGGGGTCTTGTGATTTTAATATGCTTCAAGGAAAAACGACGTGACACTGTCCTGAAGGACTAAGTCATTTGTAACATTTTTCTCTGTCTGATGGATTGTAGCCCAGAGCAATGGAAGTTATGATATATCTTATATACTTCACTACAAATCAAAATAAATACTATTTAAGTAATTCCCGTGATAGCTCAGTTGGTAGAGCGGAGGACTGTAGTGGTATTTGTCTGTGATCCTTAGGTCGCTGGTTCGAATCCGGCTCGCGGGATGCTTTTTTTTTTCTTCTGTTTATTTCTAAGTACATACGACATAAAAGTGATGATAAGTATACAGTGGGCACACACGCTCAACACCAAAGGTATTAGAAGTACACACATTAGAAGGTGATGCTCTACTTACATACGACATAGAAGATTCAAGTTATCTGAGGTGCCTTATTTAGAAGTAAGCTTCACACAGGTTTCACACGATATTAATCTTACCTTCCTACATACAGCTGTGCGTAAGCTTAAAAAACAGGAGAGTTTTTTTGTGAAATTTAAGAATGAATTTTTTCTATGAATATATATTCGGTGACAAAAACAAAATGCCTTTATGGTTGAAGTGTCTGGCCGATTTTATTATGTTCTGTTTTAACTTCCCTGAGCCAGACTTAGTCAGACTGTGATCACATACCGTCCGGCTACCGTCGTCTACCACATTTAAAACAACATCTCTTCTGAACGACTGAGTCAGAGTTGATCAAACTTGGCAGGGTTGTTCCTTGCATAAAGCTCTATTAAAGTTTTTCAAAGAATTCCATTCCATTATAAACCCTGGCGGCTAAAGCTATTTGAATGAAAACTTTTAAAATCTTATCTTTAATCACCAGGGCCAGTCCTCTGGAATTTGGCGTGTTGCATTTTCTAATGGACCTCTTCAAGGGTTGTTCAGATTATGTCCTTTGAGTCGCTATTACTCCTGTCGAAGAAGTTACTGTTTTTTTACATAGATATACAGACACAAAACTTTAAAAATCATTTTTTTTTAAAACGCAGTCCTTGAGTCTAGACATTTGGTGTGTAGCCATTTAGTGTGTAACCATGTTGTCACTTGGGTCAAAATTAGCCCCGATGGGTATTTTTTTTAAACTAACATAGGAAAAGGTCAAAACATATATAAGAAACTACAAGTTCTAAAATTTAGGTATATGGTGTGTGGCCGTGTGTTGTTTTCTTTAACAAAAATTATTTAGATCATGGACAGAGTGTCAAAACTGGCCTCTCCATTTAGTCATAAATTTAACTAATATATGATTTTAAATCTTCTCTAAAACCATAAGGCACAGAACTTAAATATTTAGTGTGTGGCATTGTCTGGTGGTTCTGTACACACAAAAACGTTCAATTAATTGCCACGGAATGAAAAGTCAATAGTCAAAAGGGTCACTAGTTTTTTACAGACTTACATGAGAACTTAAATTCTGCTGATCAATGTTGAGAGGAACCTTCATGTTCAAATATTTAATCTTGACTTTGACCTGGAACTACTGACCTACTTCCTTGCAGCTACACCCTTGAAATTGGAACTATATATATATATAATTACAACTTTGACCATGACCAACCTTGACCTACTAACCTGCTTTCTGTTTTTATTTATGAAGTTATTTCTATGAAATTTTGACTTCATGTACAGTTTTGCATGTAGATGTCAAATTCACCATTGGATGAATTTAAATTTGACCCACCTCCCGTTTTCGTGCTAGATACTTTTGCATTATAAACAAAAAGAATTTTAAGGAGACCGAGTCAGGAAATAAAATAAAATGGAAAGAAAGAAAGATAGATAGAAAGAAAGAAAGAAAGAAAGAAAGAAGGAAAGAAAATGCAAAAAGTTTTGTTACAAATTCAGCGCTGTAGAGATGCCTTGCTTCTAATCACATCACATCAAAGTTTAGTATGGAGCTAATTCAGCATGAAAATATGTAGCCCATGACAGAAAAGAAAGACTTCCTGTCTCATAATGGTAGGGGTTGAGTTAACCCCTACAATAGGGGATACTTTGTCGGACTGTCATATTCGAAAATAAAAAGTACCGAAATAACCGCGACTGAAAGATTTACCCTTGAGGAAAGTTTTCCCCCCAACACTCCACAATACACTCCACGACATACACCATTAGTTCTCTTATTATTAATTTTATTATTATTTTTTTTTATTATTATAAATACTTTATAAAAACCGGATTTACTTCACTGTTTTTACGAAGGCAAGGATTAACACGTTATTTTTTAAAATGATACCACACTTTTTAATGTACAAAATATGAACATGAATTTCATTATTAGCGCTTAATCTTAGTCGGAAATATAGAAATTCTCCTATCTCAAGTTGAACGGAAGCTGTCATATACATCCCACCCTGATAAAACTGTTTATTTCATGCTTTCCAGTGTTTTATTGTAAAATATCAGATGATTATATTCTGATAAACCACTAGTGAAATTTACAAAATATAATTTTCACTGTGCCGGACTACTTTTTTCCCCTTACTGCACCCCAATTACAAAGAAACACAGTTCGACCGGCATATAAACGTATCTGCATGATAGAATCAGATGACAGTGATTGAATTTTTGATAAAACACTTAATTAAATCCAGATGAATATGAAAACACTTTTTATTTTGTTCAGTTATCGTGTAAAGAGCTTAGTGGACCAGAGCGCGATTTTACTGTTACAGAATCTGTAAACAATATGGCAGACGTTTCAATTTTGCGTCACGTCCTGACGCGGGGGAATATATTTCATTGATATATTTGTAGTTTCTGTAATATTTCGTTAGATTTAACAAATATTAAAAATGTTTTGTTAAAATGTTATTTTTGTGCTTATGAGTGAAGACATAAACACTGAAAGCCCAGATTTTCATTATTTTTTATCGAATTTGTTGGAACTACCTTAAATAGCGTCTCGCACGTGCAGACATAGTAAATATTGGGGTGCACCACGGGTGGATAAGATGTTCATGTTATCACTGTTTTACCTTTTTTTCCGAAATAACACTGAAAAGCACGAAATAAATAGAAAATTTGATTTTTTTCAGTGTGTGATCGAAATTTATTTCACTCGTGACCATCAGATGTTGAATATTTTCACTCGTGGCTCCGCCACTTGTGAAAATATAAAATCTGATGGTCACTCGTGAAATAAATTTTTGATCACACACTGAAAAAATCAAATATCCTCTATTTACACTGTCCATTCAACAAGGGATGTCTGATAACGATTATAGAGACATATTTCAGAGATTTTTCTTCCTGGTTTGTCAAACAGTTAAATAGAAAGTTTAGATTCCCAGACATGTAACAGAGGAAAATCGCAAGTATCCTGTTCCGATGTAGTATCCCGCCGTGTTTTTTTTTTTTTTTTTTTTTTTTTTTTTTTTTTTTTTTGTTGTTGTTGTTTTTTTCTGCAACATATCCGGTTGTCATTTTTCCTGAGATTTGAATGTTCGCCTTTCATTTTCTATTGTGCACTAGATATAGATTTTTTGGGTATATATATCAATACGCTTATTGTCTTACATACATTTATCACGCAATGCGCCATTGTACAGCAATTTTAGACCATTTAACTAAGTGAAAGTTATTAGTTAAAGTTTGTTGACTGTTTTTTTTTTTTGTAACTTTAGTACCTTCAAAGAAAAATAACACTGGTTAAAATCCTAGCTTTAAGGGGAAAAATCAAAATAAAAGCGAAAAATGAAAACTTCTTATCAATGGGGTCTTGCGATTTTAATATGCTTCAAGGAAAAACGACGTGACACTGTACTGAAGGACTAAGTCATTTGTAACTTTTTTCCCAGTCTGATGGATTGTAGCCCAGAGCAATGGAAGTTATGATATATCTTATATACTTCACTACAAATCAAAATAAATGCTATTTAAGTAATTCCCGTGATAGCTCAGTTGGTAGAGCGGAGGACTGTAGTGGTATTTGTCTGTGATCCTTAGGTCGCTGGTTCGAATCCGGCTCCCGGGATGCTTTTTTTTCTTCTGTTTATTTCTAAGTACATACGACATAAAAGTGATGATAAGTATACTGTGGGCACACACGCTCAACACCAAAGGTATTAGAAGTACACATATTAGAAGGTGATACTCTGCTTACATACGACATAGAAGATTCAAGTTATCCGAGGTGCCTTATTAAGAAGTAAGCTTCACAGGTTTCACACGATATAATATTAATCTTACCTTCCTACATACAGCTGTGCGTAACCTTAAAAAAACAGGAGAGTTTTTGTGAAATTTAAGAATTAATTTTTTCTATGAACATATATCCGGCAACAGAAACAAAATACCTTTATGGTTGAGGTGTCTGGTCGATTTAATTATGTTCTGTTTTAACTTCCCTGAGCCAGGCGGAGTCAGATTGTGATCACATACCGTCCGGCTACCGTTGTCCACCACATTAAAAACAACATCTCTTCTGAACGACTGAGTCAGTGTTGATCAAACTTGGCAGGGATGTTCCTTGCATAAAGCTCTATTAAAGTTTTTCAGAGAATTCCATTCCATTATAAACTCTGGTGGCTAAAGCTACTTGAATGAAAACTTTTAAAATCTTCTTATCTTTAATCACCAGGGCCAGTCCTCTGGAATTTGGCGTGTTGCATTTTCTAATGGACCTCTACAATGGTTGTTCAGATTATGTCCTTTGAGTCGCTATTGGTCCTGTCGAAGAAGTTACTGTTTTTTACACACACAGACACCAAACTCCAAAAATCACATCTTTTGAAAACGCAGTCCTGGAGTCCAGACATTTGGTGTGTAGCCATTTGATGTGTAACCATGTTGTTACCTGGGTCAAAATTAGGCCCGATGTGTAAATTGTTTTTACAAAAACTAACATACGAAAAGGTAAAAATATGTAGGAAAGTGCAAGGTCTAAAATTTAAGTATATAGTGTGTGGTCTTGTTTTGTTTTCTTTGACAAAAAATATTCAGATGATGGCCCGAGTGTCAAAATTGGACTTTCCATTTAGTCATAAATTTAACTCATATATGTTTTTAAATCTTCTCTAAAATCTTAAGGCCAAGGGCTTAAATATTTAGTGTGTGGCATTGTCTAGTGGTTCTGTACCAAAAAAAAAATGTTCAAATAATGGCCACGGAATGAAAAGTCAATAGTCAAAAGGGTCAGTAGTTTTTAACAGACTTACATGAGAACTTAAATTCTGCTGATCAATGCTGAGAGGAACCTTCATGTTCACATGTTCAACCTTGACCTTTACCTGGAACTACTGACCTACTTCCTTTCAGCCACACCCTTGAAACTGGAACTAAATATATATATAATTACAACTTTGACTATGGCCGACCTTGACCTACTGACCTGCTTTCTGTTTTTTATTTTGAAGTTATTTCTATGAAATTTAGACTTCGTTTACAGTTTTGCATGTAGATGTCAAATTCACCATTGGATGAACTTAAATTTGACCCACCTACTGTTTTCGCGGTACATCCTCACTCTGTGTTTGAAGTTACAGAAATTTAAATTGGCCCCGTCACAGGGGTCCGTCACAAGATTAAATACAAGTGATATTTACACAGCATAAAATCTAGTAAGGTGATGATGATCAGGGTTCTGGTTAAGTGAAAAATATTTTGGATGTCTGGGTATACTGTACTCAAGTTAAATGGTACTCAGGTGAAAGATGTATGGCTGTAATGACCGTCATATTTATTCTTTACCTGTTAGATATAATTTATTAAGAATGGGAAATATCTCTCAATAACTTTAAGGGACATAAAACATTAACTGAAAGAAGAATAACCATAACACACTGAATCTTTAACACTTGTACCGTTGCTGTCAAAGTCTTAGACTGCTGTTAGCTTTCGTGACGAGGTCGTAATAACGGCGCGATTAACAAATTATACGCATTGTGTTATCTAATTTATGAATCGTCGGTACCAGTTTTCTATATGATCGACATCCACTGAAGAGATTTCAGTTGTGATATTGCAAAATACAAAATGTGTCCCATTCAAGAGGCCTATTGTATAGCACCGAGTCATTGGACCTCGGTTTGATGTCTCATTCGAAAAAGATTGGAGGGGCGGGGATCAAACTCTCGCGAACCTTGGATCACAAGTCCTTAACGCTGGACATCTGATATTCCCTTCTTACTATACGTACCAAAAAGGAAATCGTGTTTTGTATGGCTTGAAACTTCCAGCAGCAATGAAATACATTTTCAGTGATTTTTTATATATAATCTACGGGAAATGTTAATAGTTCAGTTGGTAGACTAAAGTAGTTTTGTTGTCTAGAGGTCGCTGGTTCGAGCCATTTATTTACGCACTAATTGATGGTCTCGTTTTTGGCTTCTGTATACAATGCAACAAATATTTTTTTAAGGTTTCTGAAGGTAGATGGTCCCTACATGTCAAAACAAAACTTAAGCTGAATTTTGACTATATTAAAAGTTTGTCATTAATTGGATTATTTAAAGAGGCATATTTCAATTCTCTTTTTTTCAGGATAGCGATATTCAAGGGACATTTGGCTGGGAGACATTATGTAAACGAATGAAAGATGGCAAGAAAGTGTGCAATGAAGTTGCTCATTATTTAAAAGACAGGTAATTATTACGTTTGGTATTTTCAAACTGGTTCAAACCATCCAACACTTTCTTTAAGCCATAAATCCATTCTCCATATCTATCTAATACTAGTATGTGGACTTTTGTGTTACACGTTGTACCACAAAACGAAGGAATTGAGGGACTAACAAACAAAACGTAAAATTTTACAATATTCTAAGACTATTCTATGCAAGAAAAACAATTTGACTGCATGTAAATGATGCCACGTTGGCAGAAATTAAAAACTACCGTATACATCACTCGGCAGTAAAGTGTGAAGACGATCATTTCAAATGAAACAAGTATTATCATCGACTTCAAAGACAAAATATTTTAAGTTAGCTTCTTTTATGTCAGGAATTTGTTTATTAACAGGGCGAAGGCTGAGGCTGACTACAGTAAAACATTACTAAGTATCGCCCGGAAGGCGGACGGAAGAGAGGAAACTGGGTAAGTCATCATTTTCGAATACATTCATGTTAAGTAAAGTCAATTATTTTTCCTTGCTTACTCATAGGGTGTTTTGTGACAACTGGCGAGCCAGGAAACACAGACTTTAGACATAATTTGTCCTCTTTATGAAGGTGAACAGAAAAATGGGCCAATCTGAACCGAAATGTAAAAGACAAAATTAGTAAAGAGTTTTGATTAAGCAATTATGGTTTGCATATACGCTTGCTCTTATGTGTTTAAGAATGAAATCGATAAAACAGTGTCAGTGAGTGGCAAGACTCATCTTCTTCTTTTCTACACACAGGGTGTTGGGTGACGGCTGGCGAGCTCTGAAAGCACAGACAGAGAAAATTGCCGCCGTACATGAGGAAGCCTCCTCACAGTTCAGCAGCTTCTTCGATGAAATAACCAAGTTCAACGATGAACAAAGCAAGATTAAAAAACAGGTGATGAACTTTACTTAACAATTGTTCAAACTTAGTCATTCAAGTTTCGCCCCCGTATTAAAGAACGCATACTCTCAGAAGTATCGGTACATGATAAATATTCATGATAATTCCCAGCATTATGGAACCTAAAGAGACAATCTTACACATGAAACTTCTTGTAAAACTATACCATTTACATGTACAAAATAAATGCTAGTGAAATAATGAGAAATGTTTTGAAAACATGATAGTGGCCAGATCTACAGATCATATTTTAAGAGAGAGCCTCAGAATAGCTGAGAATCCGTGTTGTAGTGGTAACGTAAATTTCCTGTTATCAGCGGGCTCGAGTTCGATGCCCGTTCCCTCCACTAACACTTTAGTTGCTGTTCTGTTTCACCGGTGCACAGTGATTTGGTGATGTACGCTGAGCATTTAAATAGACAAGTGTTCTTTGGGATGTTTTCGTATTTTGAACTATCACTCAAGAATCTAAGTTAACTAAGCTCTTCAAGAGACGTCGGCCTAATGCGCAAGAGGTACAGACAATAGATATACTCCAACAGATAAACAGATAAATATAACTAGTAGAAGTATTCTTCTGCGACTGTGCGTTTATGCAAAAAGTAGAAAACAATGTTCAATAACACTTCAAAGTGCATTAGTTTGAATTATGAACCATAATCACTTTTATATCCGCATGGTATGGAGTCACTATTTGACATTATTTCCTTTTTTCCAGACGGAAGAAAATGTAAAGAAGAGCATACAAAGTAAGAAGAATGAGTATCAGAAAGCAATGTCGGTAAGTCAACTTCCGGGTGACGTAATCACCTCGAGAGCGATGTTCGTCATTGCATGCATGCTCACTGGCACTCTAAATTTTTGGTATTTTAATAAAACAGATATAGAGAACGTTCTGAAACTAATTTTCCTACAACTGGCGCTGAGTTTTGACTAGTGCTCGTGCCGAAAAGGCATATGTGAAAGTCAGAGTCAGAGTCAAATTCTTCTTATAGGATTCAAACTGGCGACTTCCGGCTTCTATCTGTCTATTACTCTGTCTATCTGTGTAAGTGTCTGTCTGTGTTTTTGTGTTTCTGTCTATCCTTTTTCTCTTTAATGGCTGGCTGACATGATTGTACATATAATTAAGTGTTAAAGTTTAAAAAGTATTGCATTGTTGTGTAGTATGTTAAAAAGTAGGCTAACAGTGAGGACTTGCACAGCTACATGGATATGTAACAGATATTAAATCACAAGAAAAATGATGCATTAAAGAATGTATAGTCACATATAAATTACCTGATTAATATTTAGCCACGATTATTTTATAATATTTTTATTATATCAAGAAATTCTTCTTGTAGAGGCCCGTGATAGCTCAGTTGGTAGAGCGGAGGACTGTAGTGGTATTTATCTGTCATCCTTAGGTCGCTGGTTCGAATCCGGCTCGCGGGACAATTTTTTTTTTTGGTTCTGAAAAGAGTTGAATTAAATGTGTATGCAGAAAGATATTTTTAGAATATCCTTTGCAAATAAAAGGAATACATTGTTCGGCTTGGAGCTTGAATTTTTACACCTACTCTGTCAAAGTCTGGTCGTTGTGACCTTTAAAAATGGACACCCGATCAGTTACTCAAGAACAGCTGTACCCAGGACACCCAAACTTTAAAGAACACTTTAGCCTGGTGATTAGCTGAGCCCTGTATGATTTTACTTGACTGTGTCAGCAGAGAAGGCAAAATATTTTATTCAGTTCGAAACTGTTGACGATTCACAATTCAACAAAACTGTATCCACGACCATCAATTTCATCAGTTCGTTTGGATATTATGAGTAACTGAACATTTTGAACTGTCTGTAAGGTCAAGGTCGCCGCCATCTGGTTTTTGAGCTGAAGGACAACTGAACTCAAAACATTCGAACTTAATTTTTGAGAACTGGTTTAGCTAAAACATAAAATGTATTTATTTACATCGATTTGAAAACAATTTCTTGAAACTTATAATATTCCCACTAGATGAGTGCTTCCTCGATTTAAACCAGCGCCGGAAATGTGAATAGCGAAGGGATAGTAACCAGCGACATCCGGATCGTGAGTCTAACACATCGACTTCACCGCGAATAGAAAATTGTTAGATATGAATAACGGAATATTGATTAAAGAACCATACACTACAAGATGGTTAACCATGATAACTTAATGAGCTACATTAATTAGCTTGCTGTGACAAATTTCAATACGAATAAACAGTCTTTACAGGATGGTTGTTTATAATGAGTACTTGACTGCTGTACACGAAATGGCAATGCCATAGTGACCATTACTGCTGAAATGGTTTAAGTAATATACACAGTGTTTTGTCTTTCGATGATTGAGTGCGTGTAACACTGATTGCATTTTTTTTTTCAACTTTTTGCGGAATTTGTATACATGTATAATATATTGCAGTGTAAGAAGACTTATCAGGACAAGTGTAAAGATTGCGACAACGCCGAGGAGACGTTAAAAACTGCAAAGTCATCTGTGACGACGAAAAAGAACGAGCTCGAAAAGGTTTGCACTCAACTTCTGCACGAATTTATCTCGAGACTCGTTTTGTCGACTTGATAGTATTGTAGTACTACATTTACTGTAACTGAGTCACCAACTTTGACGGTTAATAGTTTGAAAGGTGAACAAAACCTACGTGTTATCTGTAGTGTAATAACGGTAACGTGAACAGTAGGTGTGATGGTGAGAGGAGGGAGGGGGTAAGAGAGGGTGCTCGCAGGTGCTGATTGTGAAATGGGTTGTGAGGGGGTCCTATGGTCGCGTGAACCGGCAGGTCTTTATCATGAGATTGGAGGGGAGGTGAATGGGGAGGTTAGGTATATAGCCTGGTGGTAGCGAGAACAGCAGGTTCTGATAAAATAAGATAAGATAATGTTTTATCATTGCGTATTAAAGCGAACGCAAATCGTACAACTAGACATACACATCTCAAACACACGGCCCAATGTACCTGTAAGTTACCTTAGGAAGTCAACTATATACATATGCACTCGATACACAATGAATGCTTAATATAAGTTAAATCTTGATAGAAAAAACATGAATACCAATATGAAAAATGAAAAAGAAAACAAGTAATTACATATGTTGTTCAAAATTACTAGAACTGAAATCATAGTTTACGGGTGTTATGAAGCAAAAAATTTCATACACGTTATTTGAATTAATTACTTTAGGGCATACCGACCGATTTACCCTTAAAGCGCTGAGTTTGCTCACCTTGACGACCAATGCCGCGGCTCACTGTCAGGTATCTTGAAATGAGTTAAGAGGTGTATAAAACACTTCATCTGATAAGATACGCTCTCACAATATATTTAGAAAACTTTCTTGGGTAATTAACAAACAGATATTAACAATCAGATGAATAAGTTTTTTTTTCTGTTGGAGATTCCTTAATGTAAATGTCACTAGTAACAATATTGCCGAAAATAGCATTGCTCGTCACAGATAACTAACACTGAACTAAAAAATGTGTCTCAATTATTACACAACACACATTCTCTGTATTGGCGCTTCACCCACGGTGACGCCCTGTTTCAACTCTAGAATGAAGTACACCGCACCTAATTGAGCGAACATCGCTCGTTTATTTTGATTTTTTTCAAGTCCATTAGCAAATAATTCTGGCATTTAAATTGTGTTTTAAAAGTTCTATATTTCCTAGTTAAAAGACACGTTCACAGTCTTAGGTCCATAGTCCGAAATAATGTGTCGTCATTTGCTAATTGTGAGATGGGAGTGGAGGTGAGGGGGAGCGTGAACATCAGGTGCTGATCGTGAGATTGGAGGGGTGTGAGAAGGGCCTTTCATAGCGTAAACATCAGAAGCTGATCGTGAGATTTGAAGTGAGGTGAGGGGGGTTGTCATAGCGTGAACAGCAGGTGCTGATCGTATGATCGTGAGATTCGAGGGAAGGTGGGGGGCCCCGGTTGTAGCGTGAACGACGGGTGCTAAACGTAAGATAAGGGGGAGGGGAGGGGGCTAGAGGTTCGTCACGCATCCGCCTTTCACGTGTAAATATTTGAAGAAGCTCCCAAAACTTTTAAATTGTTACTTTAACGAGTGATTTTGTTCACAAGAACTTCATCCCTACAGTTTTTATTTTTGAATTTGATTTGACATTTCAGTTAGACTCTAAAGCGTGCAAAGCTAAAGATAATCGGGACAATGCAGGTAAAGTTTATTTTGATATAATTTTTCCGTGATTTTTTATATATATAATTTAGGTTATCCATAATTTTCGTTGTTTTAGTTCAGTTGAGTTTAATAACATTTCTTCCTATAATGCTTTCTGATGGACGCTGTGAAACATGACATGAAATATGTTGCATGTATGAAGCGCTACCAAAGTTATACCGCGAATGTTTTAATGTAGAACACTGGTTGCCATTGCAACAAAAATGATAAAAAAAAACTTCAAATCGGAAATCACCGGGCCAATAGCTTTAAAATTTGATGTGTGGCATTGCTTAGTACAGTACAAAGATTGTCGAAGCATACACTCGGGTAATTATAGGCCCAACTTTGAGGTTCACATTTTTACATAGAAATCATGTATAAAGAAATTCTTTTTTAAAATCTTATTTCCTCATTCCATAACTCCCAGAGCTCTGAAACTTTGAGTTTGACATTGCGGAGTGAATCGGTTTCAACATTGTTCAGATTTTGCCCACATGGCCATTATTGGCCTACCATGAAAGAAAACCTAATGTCGACAGCCAGTGACCGCTATAGTATCATCATTGCGCTTTTATCAAACAAGAACACCGAGCTTGTTATTGAAGTACAAGATTTAGTTTAAAGGTCAAGGTCACAGTTTAACTTGTAAACTTCTGAAATGTTCATTATAATACTGGTAGACGACTGGACTTGTGTTACGATTTTGAGTTTGAATATGTGAAACGTAGATGTACTTAGTTATACCCCCCGCTTTTTATCAGGGGAAGGCAAGAGCTGCTTGGTTGGCTGGTGGGTCAACCTTCACATCGTGTGCAAACTGGTAATATGTGTATATTGTAAAGACATATCATGTAAAGAATTGAACAATTTATTGCAGACACAGCTTACCGAAATGCAGTAGACAGTCTGGAAAGTGTGAGACAGAACTGGGAAAAGGAAACAGAGCTGGCCTGTAATGTAAGTACTAAATAAGGCGTGGTGCAACTATGTAAATTTATTTATGAACTAGTGACTACTGGCCCGATGTCTGTCAGCGTTATATGGAGGAGTGTGTCATATAGGTTAGAATAAGTCGAGGCACGACTAACTGTTATATGGAGTCCCTGGAGTCATTGTTATATTTTCGTTGATGACTGTAGCATTGACATTCTAATTCTGCGTCTCTTAGCAACTGATCTTCTTACGAAATTCTGCTTGCCTTGAAGATTTACAAAGAAAATCCTGAAAAAAATGCAAGGCACACAGTTGTCAAATGTTTTCACCTATTTTTTCCGTTTACATCAAGAAATTCTCAACGAGTAAATATAAGTATTTTGAATTAGTCAGAATCATCCGCACATACATTATAGTACTCTTAGTTGAAATCCACAAAAAATGCCAAGTAAACGGATTAAACATGAAACAGTTTAACTAATACAGCTTGTAATAACTGCCAATAAGCAATAATTCCCTCTATGCAGTAGAGAATTATAATAGTTGTAAAAGAATATTTATGTCACCCAGTGCTGTGCGTAACTGGTAATTCGGTTCCGTTATTGTTATTGAGTGATTAGTAGGCTGATTGCAAATTTTCCGACAAAGGCGAAATGTATCGAGGACGGGTACCCAAGGTTAGCAACAGTACACACTTATCTTGGGTTAGACTGAAACGACATAGTGTAAGTTCTTTTAGATAGGCACTTAGTTCGCTTAGTAAGCTGTGTTACCCTTAGAAAAACTTTCATTTTTAACAACTTCAGGGCATGCATTTTTTAAACACTACAGAGGAGATAAGCACTTTTTTACACTTAAAAGGGAACAGTGGACATTTTCTAATCACTTTAAAAGAGCTAAGCACTTTTTATCACTTCAGAGAGGCTAAGCTCTTTTTAACACTTCAAAGAGGCTGAACACTTTAACATTACAAAGAGGCTAAGCACTTTTAGCAGTTCAAAGAGGCTAAGCACTTTAACACTACAAAGAAGCTAAGCACTTTTTAACACTTCAAAGAGGCTAAACACTTTAACATTACAAAGAGGGCAAGCACTTTTTAACACTTCAAAGAGGCTAAACACTTTAACATTACAAAGAGGGTAAGCACTTTTTAACACTTCAAAGAGGCTAAACACTTTAACATTACAAAGAGGCTAAGCACTTTAACACTACAAAGAAGCTAAGCACTTTTTAACTCTTCAAAGAGGCTAAACACTTTAACATTACAAAGAGGCTAAGCACTTTTCAACACTTCAAAGAGGCTAAACACGTTAACATCATGAAGAGGGTAAGCACTTTTTACCACTTCCTACGGGGTAAGCACTTTTTAACAACACAAAAGCGGCTAAGCATTATGTTATTTGATGTTCACAGCAACTTGAAGAACTGGAGGAAAAACGTATCGACGTCCTGCGAGATTTACTGTGGCGAATAACAAATGTAGATTCCTTGGCGTGCGTACGGCATGACGAGGTGAGAACACATTACATTTCAAGTCAGTTATATTCTTTAAAAAATTTGCAAACATAATACAATGATTGGATAATGTACATCAGTTGGGCATTTCGGCCTATTTACTTAATGTTCCAGTATATTGTTTAAGCCTCTCTAAGGCTTCTCAGATAGGTTAGTACTTGTCTTAAAATTGTCTCGTTGTTTCAGGATTTATGAAATGGAAAATATTTTTTAATTCAAAATTTCACATGTACACCACTGTTGAGAATTGAGAAACACTAATGCAAAGAAAACAACTATTTGTCAAAGTATTGTAACACTTCTTGGTATGAAATTGGTCAAAGTCTTGACTTTGTTTTCAGTGCAGCGAAAACGTTCGAGATATTCTAGAAAACTGTGATGTAACTACGGACTTACAGAACTTTATAGAAAGTAATAAATCCGGTAGTAAAAGACCAGGTGATTTTCTTACAGGAAATTCTATTATTCTAGTGTAGCAAAAAAAACTTTAAAATCATGTAATTAATCAGGGCAAGGGATTAATCATTGGATTGGATTTTAACATCAGGATGACACGTGGTTTCTCAAGTAGACATACATGTGCGTCTTATTTGTAAATAAAAATCTGGTTAGCAATATTAACATTTTCTTTGTTCTCTATTGTTACATGGACTGGCTTCATATAAAAGCTTTCAGTTGAAGGGAGAGTCCTGACTTTGATGTTGGCATAAAAATTAAAAATCTTCGTTCATCGTAGAATGTAAAATTTCTAATATGATATTAACTCTTTTTATAAATACAAAAATTATCCCCGAAAAACCGGTAGAATCTATTTTTTGTCATTTTACTTCAGCCGCAAGACACACCGTCTGCGTGTATGCAAACACTCAAACATATAATTATGTAACAGCAATTCTCAGATAATGTATCTTTAACCACAGACAGGACATCAATTTACGTTAACAGTTAAGAACATAACTGGAAAAATACCCATTTCAGATCCTATTCTCTATGAGAACTACTACAATGGAAAAGTGCCGCCATTGAATCGATCCCAAATTGCGGTCCCTAAAATGACACCAGCGAGACCACCACCTCGACCAGCCAACTGTAAGTAAATGTTTCCTGGAACATATTTTTTCCTATGTGTAAACTTTAATTTTTATGACACTCCTGGCCATTCATTTTTCAGCAACACACTCACGTTTAAGTCCAGGGTCATGGTTATTGATGTGTTTATTTTTCGTTTCTATCTTCGGAGTGTTTTTGCATTATTTTCATTTCCCATATTGTTTGTTAAATCATGAACATCTACAAGTAACATATGAACTATCAGCAAGTGTTCTCAGCATTGCATTTAAGTGTGGAAGAAATCATTTTCGTTGCTTTTACATCTGCCTTTTAGCGGGAAAATAATTGTTAAAAACTTGTCTAATATGGCCGATTGGATAGTCGATGTTTAGCCTGAGACTAGCTCCCTGCTTGTCACACACCTTTACTTTTAACGCTAGGAACCAGGAGGTTCATACAAAAATCATCGAAACTTTAAAGATGGGATAGCAATAAGGTAAAATATGTCTGTATCTTTCAGTTATATTTTGGATTATGTTTTGATTCATCCATTCAAAGCTTATTAAACCACTGTGTTTGTGCTCATATCATGTCTAGTGCACGATGACGACGGACTCTATGCATCAGTGGACCCTGCCTCCAGTACCGGAAATACAAGCTCATCCAGTAAAGTATTGCTCCTGGTCATCAAAGACCATCAAAAAACTAACTCTGCGGTAGTTACGCTTCTTACTAACATATTTTAACCCAATTATTCATATTCTTATTCCTCAGCAACTTTCCTCAAACTTTTGTACAGTTTTGTTGCGCCCGCATAACTATTTTCTTACTTCAAGTCATGCATGTGATAAACCAAGGCTGAAATAAATCATGCAGGACTTGTGATGATTAATCATGATTGATGATTTGAGAGGGACATACATACATTTGTACCCTAAAATCAACCGTTTAAGTACAGCATATGCATTAATTTGGCTTATTCCCTGTAAAATTATTAATGATACAGAAGAACATATGTTCATACTTCTTTGGACACCAAGAAATTGTTTATTTTTGTTTTATAATAAAACACTATCCACCCCTCCAAAATATTCAATTCCAGCTAGAGAGTTTTCGCCCAAATTGTTGATGGATAGCGCGCATTTATATTAATCATAACATTTGACTGGCAACTTGGCATAGGGTCATTTATTCAGTATCACTCTTATTTACATAAGTTTGAAGGAAATGGAAAGGTACGTCTCTTTGAAACAACTTTAATTTTTTGAAAACTGCTGGTTTCACTCAATGTGATTTTCGGTTTTCGAAAAATGGTCAAAAGTGCCAAACAGAATTATGCAAATCCTTGGATGTCCAAGACCAGAACATGTAATGCACTGAAAAAACATAGCATTCGTGTTGCTATATGTCCTGGGAAATGGGGCGGTCTTTGAGCACCATGGAAAAAAAGTTGTAAGTAGATTAATAAAAAAAATTATTACACGTTTTTATTCAAGTACTAAGACAGATACATTATCGAAGTAGTTTTTGGGGGGTTTCTTTTAAACCGAGTAATATCCAATGTACTTCTGTGACCATCTCCAGACGGCACCAAAGTCTACCCATTTAATAATTTTTTGTCATAACTGAATATCAAAATGAAAAATGGGATCTCTAATAGTTTTTAAATTTAAAATACCTGCTAATCAAAATCTCTTAATTAATCGACTTGAAAAAAGTGTGTCGATAAATCAAGTGGTTGCATCTTTAGTCAAGATTTATCGACTAAATGATTGATTAATCAACACACATCTACTTCCTTTACATGACTCTACCTAGGCAAAGCATGTTGCGCAAGCATGTTCGTTTCAACTTACACAGCTTTTACATCGGTTGATCCAACTCAATAACTATTAATAAGTGTTAACTCGATAACCGCCTGCTTGTTGGCGGACTTAGCTTACGTCCTTCACATAATATGCCCTTTATTCTTCTTCATATTCTGTTCTGGTATTGTTGAAAATTTTTAACTTTTATCCTCTTCCATGTTCCACCTAACCCAACCTCGTGCTCCTACCTCTTATTGTAAAGAAAAGGTGGATTAAAGATGGTTCATTGTGTCTGTTTCTGTGTATGTGGTCTACTTCTGATGACTTTTTATGTCTACGTTTCGTGTCTGTAAAAGTTCTAGGTATGCCAATGTGTTTTCACACTTGGTAGAAAGTATTCTCATTTTAATGTTATGTTTTCTTCTGTCGTTTCTGTCTTGCATCTTGCATGACGATTCATGTCCTCTCTTTGACTGGTGGATTGTGGGTCAGTGACGCCCTAATGCCTATACCGTTAAGGATATTTAGTGATATATTGTAGTTAATTTGACAAGCACCTTGGTTTCTGGTGGATATTTACACATTTTAACGCTCATAACATTACTACTAGCAACCCCATACCAGCACGCTCTACATGTCTTGTGTATTTTGTGCTTATAAAATTAAAATGAATAAAGTTAAAAATACTTGTTTTTACAAAACAAAATCTATTCAAAATATGGATTTTTCTTGTTTACAGCGCAATACTTAAAACCTATCAACATAGTGGTCAAAGCTCACTCCTTTTTTGTTTGATTAAGAAAAATCATTTGTGACCATTTCAATGCTTTTTACAATCTTCCTGTGTTCTGAATATTTAGTTAAGCAGTTTGAAGAGATATGAAATGGTTGATTTGAAAACTATGACGTCGTAAAGCTGACTTTGACGTCATACGGAAATAAAAAGAACTCTTAGCCCATTTTGTTCAGAATCACATCACTTTCTCTTTACTTTTAGAAGGTGACATACTAATTAAGGCAAGTGTAAACATATATATTTATTTATATCATAGACGATGTCGTGGACGTGTAATAAAACTGTTTAATATTTTCGATATAATACAAGTGAAATAACACTTTGATGTCAACGTAATTAATAAGTCGCTTAGGAGTTTCTTGCGCTCATGTCACCATTCACTTACAAAACTTCTATAATATAAATAGAACGTCATATTTGTGGTCATTTAATACAGGGTTTGTTACACTTGTTGTTAGAAAGCGTGCCTCGTTTTTATCGTTTGTTCAAATAACTCGTGCAATAAATCCCGTCTGTTACGATGAAAATATAAAGATCACCTGTGCTGTCTGCTACACACACATGCGCGCGCTTGCACGCATGGTAACAATCAAACACAAAATATGGAATATAATTCGACAGACACACACATGTATAAGTAATATTCTTTAGCTATCAGGTTTTTTTCTTTCTTTTAATTTTTTTATTATTATTATTTTAATGTAAAATTACATCTAACTGACAGTATGCTAACAGATATCTTATACCACACATCCATGCTGTGATGAGGAGGGTTTCTTTTCTTGAAATTTGTTTTTACTGTTGCATTAACAATATCATGGTTGGTGGTTGGTGGTGGATCTTTGTTCATATTCATAATATTTAGAAAACCTTATTACGTCTTTAAGTATTTTGGTGTATTATTGGTGTATTATTGCTGACGCATTTGAATATCAGAATCGTTATGTGATACTTAATGCGGTATCAAAAGAATCTCAATTAAGTTTTAAAAATTTAATCATTTAATGGTGTTCATATCGTTTTCTGTAGAATAATTTTTATGTTCTTTTCTCTAGGATATATATTTTTGAAAGATCAGTTTTTATACTTTTTTACCAAATAGTATAACAGTATTCAAATGAAGTCACAATATATGAAGTGTAAAACAATTGTTTCATTTCAAAGGTAAGATAATGAGCAATTTTTTCTATAATTTTATTTCATTGCAACGAGTTAAAAACTTTGGCTATACACATTTTTAATTCAGGAACGTTAAGACCTTACATGTAATAATATTCAACGTTTTCAATGCTCGTAGCGTCAATTTCCAAATAAAGTATGTCATTATTTATTTTTAGTTTGGTTCAGGTTAATATAGTTTTTGACTTCATAGAATTTGACATAATTTTATTCATACTGAACTATTCAGAGATAAAGTTAATGCATTTTGGAGGTTTGTTTGTATTTTAAATGGTTTGACTCTGATGCATAAAAAAAATATTAGAAAATTAATCAATAAATTAATAAACCAACGGCATTTTTGTAAATAAGAAAAAGTAAAGGCCCCAGTATAGAACCCTGAGGAACAACGCTTCAGTTCCAGGAGAAGCTGCGGTATTGCCATGTTTCATACTTTTAACTCTATAACTAAAATGATTGAAATATTGAAAGCGCATTTTTTTAGTTTTAGCTCGTGTAACAATATCTTGATATTAATTATATCGAAAACTTTTTACAGACTTACGTCAATGTGGCCGTTGTCATTATTAGCCATTGTTTTTAACATTTTCCAAAGATAATTTGTGCTCGTTTAATTCCTAATAGCATTGTTATAATAGTTTCGTTTACCTTTAAGAATTAAGGCGAATGTTTTATTGCTTAATCCAGTCTTTTATTTTATGCAGACGATCTATTCAACGGATTGCCTGTTTAATACCATTATTTAACAGGTTGGTGATTGCTTTTGATTCTATTTTTGCTTCAGATGGACATTTTAGATAAGACAGTATTAGTCATATTGTAAAATAAATGCAGCGATATATTCGGATCATTCCAGTTTCAGTTTGATGTAATTACAGGGCAGGTCAAACTTTTTAAGTATTGAAAGTTATTTTCCTCTGTATTCTTCCGTGATAGATACAGAAAAATTGTCACTTATAGACATTGCATTAACAGGCTCTCTTTGTGGTATGTTCAAAGTTGAGTGGGTCTACTTCCGCTAATTGGTGTAAGTTTCACTCCGGCTTTGTTTGTGGTATTTTCAAGTTGACTGTGTCTTCTTCTGCTTACTGTTGTACATGTAGTTTTACTTCCGGCTTTACGCTACTTCCGCTGATTATGGTAGATTCACTTTCAGTCGTTGTTCTTGACGTTACCTCTCGGCAATAAGCTGTAAAATGGATACTTCCTTTTGCGTCTGTCCTTTCGTCGTTTTTTATAAATGAGATACAGATTTGTATTTACGAAGTAAGCTGGAACTAACCATGGCAAAACAGAGTTGTCCCAAAATCAGTTTTTGAGTGAGAATTATAAATAAATAGTTTTAGTTTTTTTCATCATATTTAAAAAAAAAAAGAAACAAAAATATACAGATACATGTATTCAGATGGAAGGAAACCTTTATGGTCTTATGAAAACTTTCAACAGAAACTGCCTAGTATAGTCAATAAGTTGAAGTTGAACTGTGTACATCTTTTGAAGGCAATGAATGACAGCAATTTTCAAGAGGAAAAGAAACTTTCTCAATGACAAAGAATAATAACTGGTACAAATGATCAAATCTTGACCATTCATCTTAATCAAAAAATTTAATTTTGTAAGGTTGCTGCGTCTCCAGGACACAGTTTTCTCTAAACAAAAAGTAAAAATACGTCGGGGTCGCGAAAACAGGTGACAAACGGATTATCCGAGATATTTTCACTTACATGGTGCCTATGGAATGTCAGAATTAATTTCAACATGGTTAGAAATAGACTGTTTATTAGAGTGGGCTTTTGTTTTTGGACAGTTGACCTATATTTCTGACTGTCAAAATGAGAGTTGTCCAGGGCAAAAATTTTGTTTACAGTCGGTTGTCCGAGAAAAATTGTCCCCAGCGTCGGACTATATAACTTAATATAAGCTCAAACAATGGATTTTCAATCAAGAGCAATTAATGCCACGTGATCATTAAACATATTTCTTTAAATTACTTCTTCAAAATATGGCCCATTATTAGCAGTTACATGTTTATCCATACATCCTTTCATTACACGGGATTTATTGATCGACGGCTTCTGTGTATATTAAGTAACAATTCAGTGATACTCAGTCGTCTGCTGCTCTAAAAATTCAAGCGCCCCGCTTCTAAAATCAACGTGCAAGCCGAAATTCAAGCGCCCCGGTAACTTGGATCATGAAAATCAAGCGCCCCGCTGCCGGTGTGCTAAAACGGCCTGGGGAATGCCCTGTAACAGATTGAATTTGTTGTTTTAATTTTACTTTATTTTACTTAATTTCATCAGCATCATCACTCTGGAATCCAGAGTTAAATCTGTCTATAACTCCAGATTTTTATTTCATTTTGATTTTAAAAAATTGGTTTAACGTCTGTATAATGGCTTAAAGCTCATTTCGTAGTTAATGCAGATAGGTCCTGATGGTGTCTTACATCTGTTTTACCATATCATTATAGACACGAATATCATTACACTCATTCGTTAAATTGTATCTTTATAGAGACGTATATCATTACAGCCTCTTGAATCATTACAGAAACGTATCTCATTACAGTCTCATGTATAATTAAAAATACGTATATCATTACAGCCTCTTGAATCATCACAGAAACGTATCTCATTACAGTCTCATGTATAATTAAAAATACGTATATCATTACAGTTTCTTGAATCATCACATAAACGTATCTCATTACAGTCTCATGTATAATTAAAAGAACGTATATCATTACAGTTTCTTGAATCATCACAGAAACGTATCTCATTACAGTCTCATGTATAATTAAAAGAACGTATATCATTACAGTTTCTTGAATCATCACAGAAATGTATCTCATTACAGTCTCATGAATTGTTACAAGAACGTATATCATTACAGCTTCTTGAATCATTACAGAAACGTATCTCATTAGAGTATCATGTATAATTACAAAAACGTATATCATTAAAGTCACAGACGCATGTCGTTACAGATACAAATATCATAAAAGTCATATTTTATCTTTACAGATGCGTATATCATTACAGTCACATGTATTATTACAGAAATATATCATTACAGCCACATGTTTCCTTACAGAAACGTATATCATTACAGTCACTCACATGTATTATTACAGAAGTGTATCATTATAACCACATGTTTCATTACAGAAACTTATATCATTACAGTCACATGTTTTATTAGAGAAATGTATCATTATAGCCACATGTTTCATTACAGAAACGTATATCATTACAGTCGTATGTATTTTCACATAAATGTATCATTATAGCCATATGTTTCATTACAGAAACGTATATTATTACAGTCACGTGTATTATTACAGAAACGTATATCATTACAGTCGTATGTATCATTACAGTAACTTTTGTCATAACAGTCATTGTATTATTACAGTAACATATCATTACAGGTACTTCTATTATTACAGTCATTTGTATCAGTGCAGTCACATGTGTCTTCACAATAATCTGTTGTATTGTTAGTCACCTGTATCATTACTGTTAATTATTTTAGAAATTTATATCATTACAGTCGTTTATTTTATCAAAGTCTTTTGCGTCATTACAGTCATTTGTTTCAGAAGTAATTTGAATCAGAACAGTCACTTGCATTTTACAGACACTTTAATCGTTACAGTTATATTTATAGTTGTAATCTGTTATTTTATTACACCCACTTGTATTATTACACCCACTTGTATCATTACACCCACTTATATCATTACACCCACATGTATCATAGCAGTAATCTTTATTATTGCAGTAACTTGCATTTCTACAGTTTTTGTCATTATATTCACTTGTATTTCTACAGTTATCGGTCAATTTTCAGTTTCACAAGTTTTCAAGTACAAACAATAATCAGTATAACACACTGCCTATAAGCTTGATGTGTAATTAATGCATAGAAATAGAAGCTCCTTTGGGGGGTGTTTTGTTTTGTTTTAGTTTTTCTTTTTTTTTTCTTTGTTTTTTTAAGCTTTTTAACATCACACTTATTTTCTGTTGCCGTTTTATATCTTTTACAGTGAATTATATTCTAACATTCTTTTAACTAGCGGCCATTAATAGCGGATCAAGTTAATTTGCCGATGTATCAAACAAACGATTAATTGTGAGGCCATTTCTTGAACAATTCTATTCAGTTTTCGGAGTTGTTCTCACGCATAGGCATTGCAGGAAATAGATCGTAGATTTTTTTTCAACAAATTAATCGACCGTAAAGAAAGTCAGTGATAGATTTTTCCCAACCTTAATTATAATAATATTTATTACTGGTCAGCTTTTGTACTCTTACGAAATTTTCCATACTCTCTTGAGTTTCAGTTTGTTATTTTGTCTCGTGTAAATTATCTTGCGTGATAAAAGGTAAAATGATACTATTTAAGGAAGTGATAAGCGTAATAAGCATTCTCAAAGATTTTTTTTTTACTTTTTTCACTCACTGCAGACTTGATATAACAATGAAAAAATGACTTGTGTTTTGTACGTCAACATTTTCGGCATAGGCCTACTTCTTACTTTCTCAAGAAGAAAAAAAAATGCTTAAATGCGTACTCTATCGGGTTCAGTAAATTAGCAGTTCGCCTTTGAAAGAAATAGTCAGATGGAAAATGCTTTGAATTTAATCAAAATATAGCCGCAACATATTCGTTTTACAAGTCTTTACGTCAAACGTTAATAAAGCATGATTTTGTAAAGCTGAATAGAATTGTTATTTTATTCTAAACGTAAATGTACCATCTCTTACTCATATTTAGATCTGATGGACGATACTTTCAGTTCTTTGAGAGCAATTATCTGTTAGTATAAACAGTCGTTTAAAATTTAAATCCGTGCATTCAATTACTTTGTTAAAAGACCACCTTGCAAAGCTTAGTAAATTACATGTAAATGTTTCATAGAGAATTATACAATAGTCAGTCTTAAACCCGACGTGAAAAAAAATGAACAGTGATTTCACCAAATTTACAGCAGAAAATCCTGTCTCGGTTTCGATCAGAAAGACTACCTGTCTATTGCAGAATAATTCATTTTGTCTAGAAATTTCTAGCACTCATAAATGCGGGAGGGTAGTATGTGAAAAGTCAAGAAAAAAACTGTAAATGAAAGACTTTGCACCACACATCCCTCATATGATTTTTTTTACACTACATCATGTACTATTAGCTGCTCTGTCATTTTTCACATCAACTACCCACCATGTTTTTAAGGTCTAAAAGCTTAGAGGAGCAATTGGAAAGAATGTTCAATGACAATTTTTACGTCATTTTACGTCGCATAGTTGGCGTTGACCACTACGTTGGTATTGTAAGGCACAGTTGGCGTACGATAATTTCTGGAACGTTTTTATATTTTCCTACAAAATCTTTTTTCCGGACTCGTTTTTTTTAGGTTTGTTTGACGTGTAGAGTGAGTAAAGAGTACATACACATGTTAACATGTGTCTGTAGGAGCTGGTAACTGTCACCTTTCCTTACTAATCCCTTACTAATCATCGCATTGTCTGTACACTGTATGTAATATATATATATGTAGAAGCATGTGAATACTAGAATATACTAACATTAACAATTACTTTAATTCGGCACCAATTTTATATGTAATACCACGCATTTTAGACAATAACGAATCCTGGGTTCACGTTACAGATTATTATACTTATTATCACAATTTAAGTTTGTTTGTTTTTTCAGTGTATAGTTAGTGGTTAATATTTAAAAGCAAACTTACAATTTTCGCATATCATGATAGCACGCTTGGTAGGAACATCAGTCATTATAAATCTCACTCTATTTAGAATAAAATGTTGCGGGTCAGTGCTTAGTTTATTTAAATATGTGAACGGTGCTCATTTTTACTACATTTGCAAACGTGACCATAACCCATGCCAGAAGGAGTTCTTGCCGAGGTCACATAGGGATTGGAATTCAAGGCTTCTTGCTATGTGACGACACCATTTGTTAATTAGCATGATGTCTAGAATAGACATTTTTATTCTTTGCATCACTAGGCGGCCTTATACTATTTCGACCATTGCATATTTTATGCTAAAGCAATCATCAATTACTTACTAATTTTCTGATGTTTATTTTTTCGGGCGACAGTTCGTGTAAGCAAGAAAAGTAAAAAAGTTTATTTGTAAATTTTGAAGTTATTTACTAATTTTTGTTTACCAAGCTGGTATATAAGTCGATAACATTATTAACTTCTAAGTATGGCAGGATTCCTGATTTTTTGATCCCACCTTGCATTAAGACCAATTTTAATAAACAAAAAATATCACAACGTTAAACGAATATTGAACAGCAAAACAAAGGTTAAGACTGTGAAAGAATATTTAAAGTTTATTAGCAGTACATGTACTTCCGTGGTTCTGTTTTAACACGCCATGCGTAGTAGATGTACTTCCGTGGTTCTGTTTTAACTCGCCATGCGCAGTACATGTACTTCCGTGGTTCTGTTTTAACACGTCATACGCAGTACATGTACTTCCGTGGTTCTGTTTTAACTCGCCATGCGCAGTACATGTACTTCCGTGGTTCTATTTTAACACGCCATGCGCAGTACATGTACTTTCGTGGTTCTGTTTTAACACGCCATGCGCAGTACATGTACTTCCGTGGTTCTATTTTAACTGAAACAGCTAAAACCAGAAAAGACTTTTTCTTGTTATAATTATGAAAAAGACAGGACGGATTAGTAATAAACTCGCAATATTAATTTGTTTAATGTTTCTTTGTACAGTCACTACTAGACTTGGTTTTTTACAGCTTTTCTTTCTGTAGGCTCGGCTCACATATTCTGGTAGTTCTGTAGGAACCTAGCACCTGAGCTGGGTCAATATTTTACTAAATAAATCATTGTATCTTTTCAGTCCGTTTCTGAGTTGTCAGTCAAGGTTGGAGACCATGTGGAGTATTTAGGTGAGACCAACATACCTGGAATGGTCAAAGTGAAGTTTAATAGACTCGTTGGTTTCATACCAAAGAAATGTGTAAAATAAAGACACATTCCAGAAACGTTTAAAACGTGTATTTGAACATTGTATCTTTATAAGTCTGTTTTTTTTTTTTTTGTATACCAGCTTTACAATCTCTGTTTTATTATTCCTGTAATCATTGCACGTTGAGGGTACAGTGTTTTTAAATCATATTTTTATGCCCCACCCCCCTACACCCCACTATGGTGGGCATATTAAAATTGCACCGTCCGTCCGTCTGTCTGTCTGTCAGTGTGTTGGTCCTTCAAATTGTCCATGTCTGGGCTGTAACTTTGTCATGAAAGGATTCTCATACGGCACAAACACATAAAGACGACGTGTCACATACAACACCCAAGTCCCTATTTCAAATATCAAGGTCACACAGAGTTTGAATGTAATCAAATTCTATATATATGCAAACATTTGTGTCCGTACTAAAATTCGCCTATGCATTGAAGGATTTAAAAGTAACTTGACACGTGTGTTCAGCCTATCAAGACATGTCGCCTGCAACGCCCACGCGGATCCCTTCCTTAAAAGTCAAGGACACACTTTAATAATGAGTCTTTGTCCCAAGCATGACTTAAAATTATTAAAGTGATTTAATTGAAACTTGAAATATAGACAGACTGTGACTGTCCAAGCGTCTGGTTCCATTTCTCCATTTATTTAATATTATTTTGAACATTTTTCTACAGCATTACGTAAAAACTGTCAAATGTTTTAACCTTTAAACTTAAAATAGAAATAGATAGTTTTAGATACCCATTTGCCCAGTGTACAGAATTGCATATTCATACTTTTCATCTCTGTATGTTATTGCTTCGAAGTCGAGGCTTTGTTCAGGGGCATTTGTTTCCTTAAAGCGACAGTTCTTATTAACAGAATATTGTAATTTTATAAAATTTCTGCCACAAAGTGCGCTTGAATAAAATTATAAACCAATGCTTTTGTGTTTTATAGTTCTTTTCTCAAAGTACATTTATGCAATGAAGATATAGTTCGAACTTTTTATATGGATTTAAGTAACAATAAAGTGACAGAAAAGCAGTAGCTATGTTGGCCATATTTTGCTCGCCTGAGAAAAACTGCTCGAATCAGCAAGGCCAATGAGAGACATTCAGGTAAAGTGCAGCATACTCAGACATCCAATATTATGTTCTTAATACAAAGTTTGTTATCAGGACCCTTGCTTATATTATGCCTAGAAAACAATGTCAGGTTCATCCAATGTTGAAGCTGCAAAACTGTACATATGGTCCAGATTTCAAACAATTAGGTTAGAAGGTCAAGGTCAGTCTAGGTCAAAGTTGAAGTATGCGTGCAAAGTTATACATGTAGTTCAAAATTCAAAGCTGTAGCTTCAAAAATAAGAAAGTATGTCAAGGTCAAGTTCATTATAAGTTGAAACTGCAAAACTGTACATATGGTCCAGATTTCAAACAATTAGGTCGGATGGTCAAGGTCAGCCTAGGTCAAAGTTGAAGTATCTGTGCAAAATTATACATGAAGTTCAGACTACAAAGTTAAGCTGCAAAAACAAGGGAGTATGTCAAGGTCACATGAAGGCCAAGGAGAAAGTCAATTATGTCAACGTGAAGATGTCTCCCAAAATAATTAAGCAGATTTTTAGTTTTCAATATTGGGCAGGTTCACTTTTGACCCGGGACCATGATTTGTACAAAGGATATACAGAACTACTAGATAAAGCTGCAAAACAAATATCTAAGATCTTTGTGGTTAAAGAGAAGATTTTTTATCAATCCTGTACAAGTAAAATGAGTGACTCCCAGGGAGGGGCTGGTTTTGACACTAGGGCCATGAATTGTACGTATGAATTTTTTCTATATTTTTCCTACGTAATTCTATGTAATAGGTAACCCAATTATTACGTCTAGTATTGGTTCCCTAGGGTCAACATTTTGAACAATCTCTGTTGACATCTACTAAACAATGCTTCATATCAAATATCTAGACTCCATACCCTTCAGTTTTTGTCTTTCCTCTGTATGTCGAAGTAGCAAACAGTGAGCTGTCCACTAGACAATGCTACATACCAAATTTCATAGCCTCGTGGTTTTTGTCATAGTTTTTAAGTTTTGTTAACAAGTAACATTTGCAACCAGAATTATGCATGACATGGTATTGGAACATTCAAATTTGGTCCAGTTGAGGAGATAGTGGTAAAAGTAAGAAGTGGATGAAGGATGGAATGTGATCATAATAGCTCACCCTGAGCATTTAGCTCATGTGAGCTGAAGTCATATGGATCTACCAAACCAACTTACTGCTTGTTACAGCTGTAAAGACAAGAAATCGGTAGAACCAATGGATGCTCCCCGAATAAATGCCAATTCCAAAAGGGCTATTGTTTAATATGTATTTTTTTTAAGTATGAAAAATAACAAAAGGCAGTAACTCCTAAATTATGCAAAATACAGTAACTGTTCTTGCACCCTGCACTTCTCCTCATAGAGATCTATCTGCCAATAAAGTTTCATGTTAATATCTCTTATACTTTGTGAGATATGCCCCAGACAAAAAATAAGTATGAGAATTTTCAAAAGGCAGTAACTCAAAAATTAATAAAGCAAGGGTTATGGTTCTTGTGCACTGCACTGCTCATCAATGAGATCTATCTACTTATTAAGTTTCAAGTTGATAACTCTTATACTTTGTGAGATATGCCCCGGACAAAAAATAAGTATGAGAAATTTCAAAGAGCAATAACTCAAAAATTAATAAAGCAAGAGTTATGGTTCTTGTGCATTGCACTGCTCCTTAATGAGATCTAACTTCCTATTAAGTTTGATCTTGATATCTCTCATAGTTTTTGTGTTATGCTCCAGACAAAATTATGACGGACAGACGGACGAACGAACAGACGGACGGGAGGGGCAAAGCGGCAAACTATATGCTCACCCTTCAGGGAGCATAAAAACAATGCCAAGGTACTGGCAGGGTCATCTGCAACTACTGCATAGATTATCTAGAAATAATGCAGACACAAAGTCAAGTTACTACAGGAGTTTACAAACAGCCAATCTATTTTAAGTTATTTATATTTTATTACTGAAATCTGATAACAAAACAGGCATAAACTTTACATTACAGAGGTTGGGAAAACATTTACAAATGTGACTGTAGGAACAGAGGTAAGGTAACATAAGCATCCCATGAAGGTGACAAACAATTTGCCACCCAAAAAATTAAGGTGTGTTCATTATGTCTTGGTAAATTTATAAAATCTTAAAGAAACTCAAACAGTATGATATAACTAACTGCACTTTTAAAGACTGCAATGATTCTGTCACTTCCAATATCATCATTGAAGACTGACAGAAAAAAAACTGTATTATTCAATTTGTCTGGAATATTTCATAAGTACTCTTTTATCACTGCTGAAGTTAGGCACATAATAATTATATAAACTTCAAAACGTTTCTTATATCTTACAATGGTGAGAAAAAAACAGCTTTTAGTGGTATACTTGAAACGAACACTAGCAGAAGACTTTACGCAAGATTGGCCAGTGGTAGGTGGTCAAACTCTAAGCCTTGTGCAGTGTTTAAACTCCCATATAACACTACCAGAGACTTAAGTTAAATAAGCTATTTTCAACAAGATGCTTTGGAGATGAAAATGCACATCATTTACTTAAAATTAATAATTATCTTTTAAACCAGTTCATTCATGTAAATGGTGTTAACATTAACAAAACTGTAAAATAAGAAAGGTCTAACATTTACTGCCTACATTTACTACATTTAGATGCAAATTTCTTCTTCCTTTTTAACCTTTGCCAAACTTAAAAACTGGGTAATTTATTTCCAAATGTTAACAGGAATTTCAAATTTCATTAAAACAAGAAAAAATGAATGGAAACAAAAACCATCAAATTCCCACTCATCATACACTGTGTGCCTTGGAACGATCTTACGAGGAATTTTATTGACTTTTATGATCATACTCCTTGAAATATACAAGTAATAAATACATCCCAAATTAGAATGTCTATAGAAAAATAACAAAATCTGAGGGTCCTAGAACACTCAAAGAAAATGACAAATGAAAACAGCAAAATGATTTCACCCTATTACCATGAGAACAATTAGTATTTATAAATATAAGTAACATAATCAACTATCTTGGTAGCCACTGAAAGCTTATACAAACAAAGAAACAATTATTTTTTCAAAGAATATATCATAGGTGAATAAACACTCACTTTTCACAAAGTATCGTTTTTGCATGTCAATTTAAGTCTATGTGATCGGATTTTAAACACAGAGCAATATCAAAAGCACCAATGCTGTAATATACCACATACAATATCGGCTGAACTGGGATTCCATGGAAATTGCCACACTCATACCTAACACTCACAGAACAAATGTTTAGCTGTTAAGATAGGAAGATTTAACAGCTTATAAGTGTTGACACTATTTTCCACCTCTTGCCATGGAAGTTGAGAAGAGAACTAACTGTTTCTTCTTTTTCTTCCCACTACCACCAGCTGCCGGAGTACTGGTTCCACCTGCCTGAGGGCTTGTATTGTCTGTAAAGAGAAATTGTGTAGATAACCGAGGACTGTATAAACACATGGCAGAAAATTATCACAACAACAAAGTACTACTCTGTATCCATTGCAACAATAAACAGTAAAAGTAAAGTAAAGAAAAATGTTTGTTTATCATAGTGTCACCCATACTGAAAGGCCTCCCAGGCTTATGAGACACCTCTATTAGTGAACATATTTACTCCCCAATTCCTTATCCTATCTGTATCCTATGTATTAAGGTGGACAGACAATTGGAAACCATTCTTTTAACTAGCTGGCAGCTCACCAACCGGCCACATCAGAACAAGCCTCAAACTTTCGACCTCCCGCTCTATAAGCGGACGCCCTAACCACTAGGCCATGGAGACATTTAGACCATCTTCATAGTTATCATTCTATTGTACTTCTTGAAAATTAGTTATCATACATATTCCATCAAGATTTGTTTCAACACCATATCCTCTATCATTTGTATACATTCACAAATATTTTACAATTTGGTACTGAACACTGTTCTAAACTTCTCAATTCTCAATATGTGAATATACAATATTTAGGTTGCTCTTTGTGATTCATAAATAAAGAAGGTGTCTTTTACCTTTCTTTGTGTCTATACTCTCGAATGCAGCTTCTATAGCACTGCCAAAGGAGCTCTGGAACTTGGGTACAGGTATCTTATCTTCATTATCACTCTCATCACTGCCTACACGCTCACCAGACTGTGCTGATGGGGATTTCACTGCATCAGATTTCATCTTAGGCCATACTGTACTCTTCGCCCCAGCTTTCAGCATCTACACAAAACATGAAATTCTAGTCCCTGTTCTTTTTTTCTTTTAAATTTACAACTGAATATACATAAATATTTATTTTCAACTACATATAATAACCTTCAAATTTCAAGCCTGTAATGTGGCCAAGGAAATACTAGTGCACCAATATTTAGAATAATCTGTATCAAAGTAGCAACTTTCATTTATAACTGCCTATAATCTGGTTAACAGAAAAGTGTCAATTTGACGGCAAATTTATGACTATCAACATTTTGCAGAGCTACATCAGTACCTTATTAGCATATCTGTTTCAAATGTAACCAGTACATGACAAAAATATTCATATTGCACATTTACCTGTGCAAAAGAGACAGTAGATGTCTGGTTCCCTTCATCACACTCCCCTGGACTGGTTCCTAATTTTGGCTCTCCTACATCTAGGCCTAAAATAATAGGAAAAAATTAGTTCCTTCAATAACTCATCCACTGGGATTGATTTGAACCCTTTCTACATCGGAAGCTTTAGTTCAAACAGTCACAGTTAAATTAACAATTAATATTTCAAAATTAAATCATCTACAAAACAACATCATATAGAACAAAGACTGTTGAGAAATAACGTAAAACACTAATATTATAATATACTATATGCAGAAAATCAAAGAACTCTTAACTCAAAAATAAAATCTAAAGCAATCTTCATAAATGAAGCTTCCCATATATTTTCATTTTAATCCAACCTACAGTTGCTAACAAAAATCCTGGACAAGAATGTGTAACTGTCAGACAAAAATACATGTATTGACATACTTCAGTTCTGGGAGAATAAAAACAATAACCCCAACAATGCCCTGTATAGGTAAGTAATTACCTAGTGGACTTCCAACAGGTGTATCATACAGTGGGGAGCTTGTATCACTTCTACTGTCACTCCTTGTCTCACTGAGTCTATCACCAGACATCTGTTGTTGCTGTTGTTGTTGTTGGAACTGACTGTGAACTATGGTACCAGTACCTAACAAGACATGAAAGGTTATCATACCATTATTTCAAAAAGAAAGCAAGTCAGAAGTGTTCATTATTATGCTGATTATATTAAATGCGCTTATTAACATCACTATCTTTTTGCTTTTTATTTTCCTCTGTATCATTTCAGCTAAACCTATAACAAAATACTTGCAATGTCTAATTTCAGAAATCCAAATCAACTTGCGATCTCTGGAACAGGAAAATTTCACTGCTACCAAACTTCACTTTGTTCAAATTTAGTGCAAACCTTGTTTTAAAGCAAACAAACCTAGACCAAGTTTCTTTCTCTCTTGTTCTTCTATCATTCTAGCCATTCTTTTCTCATCTCTGGCCTTTCTCTGTCTCAATCTTCTACGCTTTTCTATGTCATCTGCAACACACATAATATAACTAGAGTTTACTTTTAATAAATAAATGCAGTAATTTTACACAGCAGCATTACTTTCTTTTTGAATAATAGATCTTATGGCTATGAAGGGGTTTTTTTTATGATTGTAAAACATTTCCACATAACTTAACAGACAAAGAGAATAAAATGAGTATTATGTAATACTGATGTTTTGTATTCCTTACATAATGTATAATTTCACACATAACCTTTTCAACAATTAGAGTTTTTACCTGCAAAGTGTTTGAGTGTGTCCTTGCCGACCAGCGGTGGTTTCAGGGAAAGTTCTACCACTTCAAAGCCACAGGTCAGAGGCAAATGACTTAGGTAGCGCAGTCTCTTTCTTAACTCCTATAGTTGAAATAGATTAAACAATATAAAAATATCTTATCTTAGCTTGTTCAATCTTTCATAAAATTGTTGTTTTCAAGTAAACAAGAGTCACAAAAATTCCTTTTGAAAATGTGCACTTGTTGCTATTTTGATGACTTTACAAAAACAATCTGATTCACAAACTTGTCAATCACTGTGCTGTTCTTTGAAATAGATAGATATCATCAGGTTTTCACTGTTAAATTAGAAATACAAAGTATGTTTGTGCCAACTGTTTATCAGCTACTTAAAAATATAAAACTGTACAAGTCTCTAACATGGGCTCAGATATAATTTTGCCCTTGAAAACAAGAACTGTACTTCAACTGTCGAATGAAATATACCATGATATGAGAGAGCTTCAAGAAATCTTGAAAACAACAGCTTAATTATAGAACCCTTACCTCAGTGACAAAGACACTCTCTTTCTCTACAATAGTGGCAGTGATTTTCTGTGGGCAGTGTTCAAGACTTCCATACTCCTTGACCAGACATCGAGCATTCAGAGAATGGAGGTAAATATGCTGGCCATCATCAGCTACATGGAACAAAAAGAATAAACAAGTGTGAAAATCATACTTTATATGTAATATCATTCCACTTTCAGTTGCTGTTTCAGTATCACTCAGGAGTGATCTATATTCATTAAAAACATCATCAAGGCTTTACAGAACATGACTCTTACCAAAAATTTGATCATCTTTGTAAATCAGCAAACAAGATGCAATATGAATAATCTCCTTCCCAATATACTTTGATGTATCATTATGTCCATTTGCAGCAACAATACAAAGCTGCTGGGAAGGGAACACTGTGCCACTTTATCAAAAAGATATACAGCCAGATAAATAATGTAACAGTATACCTTGATAGAAATAGAATGCATTATCTCCAGATTTATGTCGCACTTTGTCCCCGTGTTGAGTTGGTAACTCAAGATGTTCTGCTGCTTCCTCTACAGGCATGATGTCTGGGATCATCTCTACAGGAGGGGGTGGAGCCTCTGGGGAACCCACAGCAAACTCCTCCTTCCCTTCCTGCTCAGACACTGATGTGTTTACAGGTATTGGTGGGCTGTATGAAGCAAAATATACTACTTTAATGTAAATTAATGTTATATGATTTCTAATACATTAGTACCAGAGATATTCTTTGCTCATATTATTTATGTGGATGAAGTATTTATAATACGAAGTATATTTATCCAATGCACGGAGTAACTGTTTCAAATGATATAACACCTTAAATAAATTTACTTTAAATTGTTATTTCATTGAATTTTTTTAAAAATCTTAACCAAGTAAAACCAATGTTTCTGCATATCACTTTTATGACTGGAGATGTAATTAATGAATCTATCTGTTATTAAGTTAAAACGTTTGTTACGTACATACCTTGTTTTTCCATCTTTCACTGTAACATTCTCATTTAAAGACACATCTGCTAGACCCAAGTTCTCGGAAGTTGTTAGTTCGTGTGATACCTCTTCTAACCTATCTTCCTCCTCCTCATCAGAGAATGCTGACTTGTAGCATTTGATCTTCTGTCAACATACAAAAAGAAAATAAACACTGCAGATATCTGTCATTAACCGCCTTCTACTTTCTAAGTAAGGACACACTGTACTAAATGTAAAAAAAATTGTGTCACTCACACTGGGTAGTCAGGTAGTGAAAAAACACACTCCCAGTAACCTCAGTATTGAACAGATTAGAACAGTGTTAAAGACTTATGTGCTGTTCACTTCGTACTTCATGTGAATCAAAATACTGTCAACTAGCTTCCTGCAAAAACCCAGAAAACAAAAGGGTCAGAATGGCCCTAAATTCCTAATCTGAGTAGAACTGCTCAAAGTAGAAAAGAAAAAAGAACTTCTGACAAAGGCAACATGAATGAATTTGGCTATGTGGTCTATGAAAAAAAAAAGATTACCTATGCATACATTTTTTAATATCTTCAACCTTTAAGTTAACAACAGGACACAAAGTTAGGGCTAGAATGACCACTGGGAAATGCTTTGAACAATATTGGTTAAGCTTCATTAGAAAATGATACAATATTTCAGCAGTCTCAGCTTAATACCATAGACTTTGTATGACTGTGCATGACAGTTTTGTGTTTTACAAACAAAACAAGAACCCTTTATAAAAAAATGTGACCATTTTGCAAATCACCTGTAACTTATTGTCATTTTTAAACAGTGCTCTTGTACATTGTGACATACCTGTGTACTGGCAGACTGTTTGATGGTTGCTCTAACTGCTTGAATGTCAGACTCGGATTTAGTTCTCTTCACACTTTCAACTGCCTCAACCACCTCTTTCTTCACATCTGATAATCCAAGTAACAGCAGCTCTCTCGCCTGAAGTAAATAACCATTTCTCTCTGATAACGAAGCTTTTTAAACAGTTGTCATTATCTATAATCTTTCTTAAGACCTAATTCTAAATGACATGCGCAAAACACCAAAGCCTTTTGTGACATCTAAACATTTCTTCTAAACATAGACAAGCAACCAGATGTAGTAATTTGTACATTGTGTGAAATACAATTCTAGAAGACATTAATTCCATACCTTTATCTGGTCTTGGGCACCCTTGATGAATGGTTCTTCTGAAGACTGAAGAGATAAATTAGGAAAAGTAACTGTAAAGTTCAAAATAACTTAAACAGCACACAACTGATACAATACTTTACTTATATAAGAGCTGTCAGAATAATACCGATGCCCCTACTGTGCTTATCAAAAAATCCCCAAGATCAATAAATTTCAACTCTGCAAGACTAGCCTAAAACAACAGGATACACAGTTTACTACCAAATCTCAAGTGTCTGTTCCAATGTGTTCTCAGCTTATTGATCACAAACCACATTGTCTGTTGATGAACTGATTGATATTAGCAAAGCAATAGGCCCCCACTTTTTTGGAAGGCAAGCATTATCAGTTAATTAATGAGGGACATTCCTGATAAATTATCTCCCTTACTCAGATAACATCAAAGGTAGACCAAATAGCACATTGGTCCTTTCAGTTGGAATCCTCTGACTTTATCCTTGTTTCTTAATGTGATGGTTTTGACTTTAACTAGTGAAAATTGACACTTGTATATTAAATAAAAAATTAGGATTACCAAAAAACAAAGATAATGGTGTTAACACAAGAGGGCCATGATGGCCCTGGATCGCTCACCTGAGTACTTTGGCTGTAGGTTTGCTGTTAAGCAGTATTTCATTTTTTAATTGAAAATATGTAAGTGCCTACAAACCAAATATGTAAAATATCAGTCAATAAATAAAGGCTCTATGACAGAAAGTAGAAATATCTATTATAAGCTATGGTGACCTTGACCTTGACCCAGTGACCTCAAACCCTACCCATGGGTAGAGGTCCATGCAAGGAACCTCTATACTGAATATCAAAGATATTGGTCTATAAATGAAGGCTCTATGAGGTACAGTAGATAAATCTACTTTTAGCCTCCGTGACCTTTAACCTAATCCAATAATTTGAAAAAGCTTGATAAAGCTTGCTTCATGCCAAATTTTAAAATTCTAGGTCTTGTGGTTTCAGACAAGAAGATTTTTAAAGATTTTCTTCTATAGTGTTATTTAAAACTTGTGACCCCTCGGGCGGGGCCAATAGTGACCCCAGGGACATTTTACTAACAAACTTGGTAGAGGTCCACTAGACAATGCTACACACCAAATATCTAAGCGCTATAACTTACGGTTTCTGACAAGAAGATTTTTTAAGATTTTCTTATATAACTCTATGTAAAACTAGTGGCCCCTGGGGCGGAGCCATTTTTGACCCAGAGGCCAGGATTTGAACAAACTTGGTAGAGGTCCACTAGACAATGCTACATACCAAATATCTTAACTGTAGGCCTTCTTGTTTCTGACAAGAAGATTTTTTAGTCTTTCCTATATAACTCTATGTAAAACAAGTGACTACCGGGGCGGGGCCATTTTTGACCCAGAGGACAGGATTTGAACAAACTTGGTAGAGGTCCACTAGACAATGCTACACACCAAACATCTAAGCTCTATAACATACGGTTTCTGACAAGAAGATTTTTTAAGATTTTCCTATATAAGTCTATGTAAAACTAGTGGCCCCTGGGGCGGGGTCATTTTTGACCCAGAGGCCATGATTTGAACAAACTTGGTAGAGGTCCACTAGGCAATGGTACACACCATATATCTAAGCTCTATAACTTATGGTTTCTGACAAGAAGATTTTTTAAGATTTTCCTATATAACTCTATGTAAAACTAGTGGCCCCTGGGGCGGGGCCATTTTTGACCCAGAGGACAGGATTTGAACAATCTTGGTAGAGGTCCACTAGACAATGCTACACACCAAATATCTAAGCTCTATAACTTACGGTTTCTGACAAGAAGATTTTTTAAGATTTTCCTATATAACTCTATGTAAAACTAGTGGCCCCTGGGGCGGGGCCATTTTTGACCCAGAGGCCAGGATTTGAACAAACTTGGTAGAGGTCCACTAGACAATGCTATACACCAAATATCTAAGCTCTATAACTTACGGTTTCTGACAAGAAGATTTTTTAAAGATTTTCTTATATAACTCTATGTAAAACTAGTGGCCCCTGGGGCGGGGCCATTTTTGACCCAGAGGATAGGATTTGAACAAACTTGGTAGAGGTCCACTAGACAATGCTACACACCAAATATCTAAGCTCTATATCTTACGGTTTCTGACAAGAAGATTTTTTTAAGATTTTCCTATATAACTCTATGTAAAACAAGTGACCCCCGGGGCAGAGCCATTTTTGACCCAGAGGCCATGATTTGAACAAACTTGGTAGAGGTCCACTAGACAATGCTATATACCAAATATCTTAACTCTAGGCCTTGTGGTTTCTGACAAGAAGATTTTCAAGTTTTCCCTGTATAACTCTATGTAAAATCAACTGACCCCTGGGGTGGGGTCAGTTTTGTCCCCAGGGACATAATTTGAACAAACTTGGTACAGGTCCACTAGATGATGCTTCATACCAAATATCAAAGCTCCAGGCCTTGTGGTTTCGGAGAAGAAGATTTTTAAAGATCCAACTTATAAAATCTATTTTTAGCTCCAGTGAACCAAAAATGCAATGGACCAGAACCATTTGAACAATCTTGGTAGAGCTTCATGCAAGGAACATCCCAGGCAAGTTTCATTAAATTTGCCCCATTGGTTTCAGAGGAGATGTCGTTTGAATGAAAAGTTGACGACGGACGGACGGACGGACTGACGGACGACGGACAAAGACCGATCAGAAAAGCTCACCCTGAGCACTTTGTGCTCAGGTGAGCTAAAAACATGTTGCTAAACGTAATGTGTAATCTAACTACCACTATTGCAAATAATTATGTTTAATTATCACCATACCAAAAGAGAAAATAGCGATAAAAGCAGAGGAATCCAAATGGAAGGACCAATGTAATATCAGAGTATTCAGGGTAGATAATCCACTAATGTCCCCCATTACTGTAACTTTGGAAATACATCATTTGTCAGCACACATTAAGGCTGAACCAAGAGAAATAGCCGATTCTGCAAAATATTTATGCAAACCTCTGTTTCTACATCCAATTTTGACATAGACGATGACAAGCAGTTAATGAGGAATGGTCATTTGCCAGCTTCAGAAATTTCAATACATTCAATATTTACAGTGTATGGCTAATCCTCCAGGCAGTGAAGTGTCATGATTTTCTTTTAAAACATATATTTCTGACATCTAACATAATCATTTTAATACCTCTGCATCTACAAGCTGCATGGACAATTGATGTTTCTCTAGTTCTGTCACTTCCAGTACTTGTTCTGGTGTGGCAGTAAGTAACTTCACATGTTGTCCTATCTCCTCATTCTCTGCAATGTTATACATTACGCAATACATAACAGTTCATGAAAACTGAAAGTAAACTTCCAGGAGTAGTCTTTAATCAAATCAAATTCAAGCACCTTTCAAGACTAATGTTAATCTTCAGCAATAGATATTCAATAACATTGTATATTATGTAAGTGGCTCTTACAAAGGTTGAGAATCAACAACTTTTCTATGCATGAAATACCTTTAGAACACTAGTACAAGAATGACCAAGGAAAGGTTATGATTACCTCAAGTTTTATTTTTTTCTACCATCATATGAAACTTCATAAATGTTAGATGAAACTACCTTGTAAGTTATGACATTTGCCCGGCTGTTTCTGCCAGAGATTAGCAGGTACAGCATAGATACTGCCTTTCTCTTTCTTCATCAATGTAAGTGTTATTTGGTCACCAACTTTGTAGTTCTTGACTTCACGACATACAACACTAAAAACAGAAATTCACAACAATGAAAATATAACTGAATGCCTTTGTAAAGGCTTGTACTGTGTAGAGAATTACATTACTGATTAACAGTAACTTAAAGACACTTGAAGGCAGGCTTCAAATATATTTGAGGAGGTAGCTAAATAAAGATTCAGACAGAACTGCACTGTCCAATCAGATCAACTGCTCTAGATATTGGGTATCACTCTTCCAAGTTCTACAATTTGAAAAGAAGTATAATATACCTTTTAAGATCGTCACTATGCACCGATTCATAACATATTGGACATTTTCTCCATGTCTTCTCGCCTAAGGCAAGGTAGTGTAGAACACATGCCCAGCAATAGATATGACCACATCTAGTCATCTTGGCAGCTATTGGGTACTGTAGACATATTGGGCAGGTTGGAGGTTCAGTGCTAATCACACGCTGCAATCAAATAAAATCTGTTTAAAAGACAGTTATTAATAATGTGTTCATCACAATATTGTCAGGAGATTTTGTACACCTAAGCAAAGCTTTATCTCTGTTTAGCTATTTTAAGCTTCTAGTTCTTACTCTTAAAAGTCCTAAACTAATAACCTTGGATCAACTAATAAACCTGGATATAGGATGATGCATAAACCTAGAAGAAATACTACATAATATGTCAGTCTAAAATGATTCAAGCACACCATGTGGCTCATCCATCGGGATGAAATAAACATGATGTAACTTTTAGTTTGCTTTAGCTGTCATCTTTCGCTTACCACTTGCTCAACTTTATCCCAGTCCACTAAAACATCTGGGTCCATCAAATGTACAGAATAATCACCAGCTTCCTTCACCACAAACTGACAGCTGAAATTTGAGAAATTTTTAATTACTTAAACAATAAAATCTCAACTTTGTATTGCTACTAGGGATGCCAGTGTATACAAAATTTAGTGCTCCAGTACTAAAACACTTTCTGAATGAAAATATCTTTTATGACAAATACATGCCTTTTTTGCACAAGAATAATGACAGACTAAAACAGAAATCCCTAAGATCAATATGCTTGTCAACTCTGTGCTGTGAGGCTATTACAGAAGGATCTTAAGTTATCTATCCAAGCTGAACTATGTTTAAACTTCCTGGATACATTTGTTCTTGAATAATTGATCAAATATAACTTATTAAGTACAGGCCCTGGTGACCTTGACATTTGAGAAATCAAGAACATCATCAACTATTAATTACTTTCAGTCACTGAAATTTAGGTAAGAATATATGGAAACCATTAATAATTTTCACATCTATTCCACTACAAAAATAGGAATTTCACTTACTTTGCCTGTAGAAACTGTTCTTTGTTGTAGCAAACTTTACTTCCTCTTGAGTAAGTATTCCTGTAACGTACTTGTCTACCCCTGCTCCAGTGAGCCCCTCCCCCATATCCCATCCCTCTGTTACCCCCAGGATTGATCTCATGCTCATAAGTAAAATTGAGCAGATGATTAAGGTTCCCTTTCTTGGATCCTGCCTGAATTGCAGAGCCTAACTCCACTCCTAGATCTTCATCCTCTAGCTGTAAGATAATCAAGACCAACATGATTAAACAGGTAACAAATCTAAATTAGTCTGCAACTTCTCATTCTCCCTGATTCAATTTTAACCAAGTTTTACTGTAGTGACATACACTGCTTTATGAAGCTTTTTTGTCATCGATTAAAGATAATTCAATGTAACATATACATTATGACAATCAGAATCTGACAGTGATAACAAATTCACAGCTTTCACCTTATATAAAAGAGACCAAATTTCACCTCCTTCCTTATTATCAAAAATCATACTGTTAACTGATTCATGCGAGGAATTTCACAAAAACCGAAAAATTGATGATTAATTGCAAAATCATGTCTTTGAAAGACCATTTTCAAGTGCAATTTTTATATACTGCCAAAAAACTAACTTGTGTAGGTTTTACTTCCGCTGATATTTTTTAAAGTTTGGCTCAGTCCTAACATGGCGCAAGGAAAAGAACTGCTGTTGCCTAGCTAAAGAGTTTGAAGTAAATTATCAGAAAGTAGCAGAAGATCTTAGAACCTTGTATGTTTTGTTATTTGTAAAACTGAAATCTTATTAGTTTCCAATTTTTTTGTTGTTTATGTGCCTCCAGATTCAGAAGTTTTGTGACAGACTTAAAAGTTCTAATCAGAAAGGACTGCCAGAAACTTTAGTAGATGTTTTAAACAGCTTACCCATTCTATCCAGGTAAGAACAAAATCTACACTGGTAATATCTTTGTGCTTTGTTTTGAGGCAATGCTGACCTTGAGCATGTAGGTAAGTCATTACAATCCAGACAGTTTACAGCCTTTTTTCTATTTGAATTTTAAGTTCTATACATTTTATTATTCAGTAACTTCCTCTATTTCTTGCAGTCAACACTTCTCATGTTAAAATTACAACCAAGACTACCATAGTGATAGTGTTACCGTAATGTTGTGCAATATGAGGTTTAAAACCAAGAGAGGTAACTCTCTACACACTTCATAATATGAATCAACTAATTTATTTCCCTTGAATAGGGCAGACTTACAAGTATTTTACTTCATGAGTATTTACTGAGTAATTTAGTATTTGAAAAAAATGGCCATCAAATTCCTAAGAAAATATTTTGCAGTAAGTGTATTCAACTATCTTTTCTGCTTGTTTTTTTCCAATTCCAAATATTATAATGATTCTTCAAATGGAAGCAAAGAACAATTTTCAAAATACAGTGGTTATGGGCAGTCAAAATTTTGAACTAAGTACATGTATAGTATCATGATCATGCTGGAAACCTGTATCTGTAGTTCGGCAAATTCTGAATCAATCAAAAATCACAAACAATGAAACTTTTAATTCCTCCTTATGTGGTTAAACTCATATCTGGAAACCCACAAAATCAAACTTTTAATTCTTCCTTATGTGGTTAAACTCGTATCTGGAAACCCACAAAATGAAACTTTTAATCCTTCATTGTGTGGTTAAATTCATATCTGGAAACCCACAATCAGCCTCGCTCTGTTCATAAACCATAGGAAGACTGGTTGCGAAAATTTTGTACTCATGAATAAAATAACTTTAAAATAAATAAAAACCAAACTAATTTTCCTTTATTTAGTTTGACAGGAACTGAACTTTTGTTGGATAATTGGAACACTATGTTTCTTTGATAATGTTAAATCATTTAAAAAATATCATCTGATAAATATCTTTTTAATAGTCTTGATCAAATCGTATTTTCCCCAAAATCATGTTCACATGCTTTTTTTACCCCAAACTGGACAGAGCGGTTTCCAGAAGTCAGGGAAAAAGCCCTGATATTAGACACAAGTCACTTCTTATCCATGCAAATACTGTACCATTATTTTGACACTCAGTTGTATCTGAAGCACATACAAATATACAAGTATTACTTACGTCACCCCTACTTCTTTCTGGAAACTCCCCACGCTGTCTTGGTCTTTTGTCCCATGAATTTTTAAACTTCTGAGGTGTTGGCTTCCTAGCTTGACCCTCATTGTATGAGTAATTATTAGAACCAGCATTAAAATTTCCTCGCCTTCTTGCAGAACGTTGATTTCTTGCGACGACCTCTGAAATAAATTGTTAATCAAAACCTGAATATTTTTGACACTTATTTTATCAACCAGGAAAGATGTTTTTGCAATTTTTAATAATCCCTCTTGATCACTGCCAGGCTTGGGGCTGATTACTTGTGTCAGTAACTGATTACATTACAGTTACTTTGAAATTTCCTGATTACAATTACATTGGATTAATGTTTTGATGATAATTGATTACATTACAGTTACTTGTGGTCAAGTAATTAGATTACATTTGATTACTTTCAATATTATTTCAAACTGCAAGACAAATTTTCTAGGAAAAAACATTAGATAAATAAGAATGGAAACTTTAACATACATGAAACAAATATTATTTGTAGGAAAAATATTGGCTCAGTAAAGCAGTCAAATGATTTTCTATTGCCAGTGCGTCATATATATTCAGCAGAGGGAGCTCAAAAACATATCACTCATTTGTTATACTGGATAAAAAAAAAACATTATAAAAGAGGTTCTGATTTCTTTTTAGGTTAACAGTTAAACAACTGGTGTAGTGCAGTATAAACTGATATTTTTTATTTTCCCTGGGGCAATGTCTCACTATAATTTTTATTATTATTAAGATTATGGCTTTCACACCTATTGAAGTACAAATTCACAATTGTAGCAAAGTTACCTGCAATATGTGTTAAGAAAGGTGACACAATAGATCATTGATCCTTATAAAGAGCAAACAAAGGAGACAATTAACAAATTGTGATCAATATATGTTGTAAAAGAATATTTTCTTCAGGAGATCAGGTTGAAAATATAATTAGCATATTACTTATTTCTAGCAAAAGCAGCATATATTTTTATCTTTTGCTCCAGCAGTTAAAATGCAGTAAATGGATTTATCATCTATCCAATGTCCATGTGCAATCAGAAAGTAATCAAAAGTATTCATGATGAAATACAAAATTTTGTCTGTGAAATCGATTGAATTACTTTACATGTTATCAGATGTACGACAGTAATTAAATACATTTGAATACTTGCACTTGAGTAATCAAATTACAGTTACTGTATTCGATTACCCCAAGCCTGATCACTGCATTTTAATTAAGTTCAAACAAGAACACATGCTGAAAGTGTGAAATGCTAAGAGGTACACAGATTCACACCACTGATTTGAATCAATCCACAGTATCTTAAATCAAGAGTCATGCCGTCTATCCCATGATAACTGTCCTCAATTTTTCCCAGCTCTCAAGTCTCTTTGGATCAGAATTTTACTAAGTAACAAGAACAGTTACTACTGTCACTACAATACAGCAGACTTCCTGAAAGTTCAAAAAAAGTGTCAGACATTTGGTCTGACAAGCTCTGAAAATCCGTCAGACCGAAACAAAATTAGTCAGACCAAATGGAATTCACAACAAAAACAAATGAAAACATGTAATTTCCTCCCCGTTGAAATCAGAACAGTCAGTACAGTGCATTTCAACTTCCTCTGAGTCGTACACCAACCATTCTCTGTCCTGCTTCCATTTTTCATTAAATGTTTTCTCTCTTTGCTTTTCTCATACTTTCTTCACAAGGCTTGGATAGCGTTCAAGATGAAACGAAACCATACCAGTATAGAGTTTAAATCTCTAAATTAAGTTTTGTTTTATTTCAGCAACACTAAAAATAACATTGATCGATTTTTACAGAAATTATGCAAATTTTAAATAAGTCACAAATAAATGAGATCAAAACTTAAAACATGAAACACACAAAGTGTTGCATGAACGATACATTCAGAGATCTTAAAAAAATCAACAGAAATTTGGTTCAACTTTAATAGACAATGGCAGACAGCAGGAAATTATGTGGATTGACTGTTATTCAACTTACTATTAGAAACTACCTGGTAATGTATCTCTGGCATCAAACTAAAGTGACAAATTCAGGTTACTAAAGGGATGTGTTTTCAGTTTCACCAGATTTTTTTTTAAAAAAGCACAAATAATTTCAAGTATGTTGATTCATTATATTTGTTGCTTTCAATACTAAATGACAGAAATATTCAAGTGTTAGAGAAAAGGACATTTTTTCAATGATAAAGGAAAAACTGGTACTTATAATAAAATCATGACAACTAATTATAATCAGTCAATAAAATTTTGTGAGTCTGCCTTATAAAGAGTCTCCAACACACTGTTCTCTATAAACATTAAAATACGGCGGGGTCGCGGAAATATATGACAAACGGAATTTTATCCGAGATTTTCAATGGCTGCCTCATGTTTAATGAACTAAATATTTCTTGGAAATGGTTGCCTTCAGTCAGCATTGTTTTAATATTTAAATCGTTATTTTATATGTCGAGGGTGATACTGAACCAGATAGAAACATGTCTTACACAGGGTTAAAGTCGGAACTTTTACCGCATATCTACACCTCTAAAAAAGCTGATAATGATAGGCATGTTCGTAAGCGTTTTAGACAAAATGGCGGCGCCCATTAATATTTTAAGCGATTATATTTGATGATATTTGCTTTTGACATTAGTAAAATGACGAGATTTTATGAAATTTTTATAAGCAGGTATCGATAAGTGTACCCTTATTTGAAGTATTTTTCGGTACTTTTTAGAATAAGTTTCGGTATCAAACACTAGGCTTGGGAAAAATGCCGGACAGTCGGACCGATCCGGAGTTAAAAAACGTCGGACCAAGTGAAAATTTATCGGACATGTCCGACGGTCCGACGAATTTCAGGAAGTCTGTACAGTACATGCAGCGCGGACTTTGACAACAAACACCAGTCCCCGCGATTTTACTGTCTGCGTTGAAGACCAAAATGACCACCGCGTCAAGTGTTCATTCGTATAAAACGCGCGTCCGCGGTGATCAGTATCGCGCCATGTCGCGGCGTCGGGTCGCGGGGGTTTGCGGTGTCCGAAAAAACGAAGTTGCAACACAATTTTACTTTCCTCTATTTTTTTTTCAGATGAGTTACAAAAAACACGTAATTATTACCAGTTGAAGTTGTTTCTTTTTCTTTTTAATACCACATCCGGTTAAACTTTTATTTGTTGATGTTCGATGTTTGGTTGTATGACTGAGGGTAACATAGCCGATTATACATAGATTTACACACCTACATGCCATCTTGTTAACTTTAATTGCTGCAATTAATATATATTTTCAAGTCTTCAATCGGTGCTGCGCTTGCGTTAATCCACTCGCAAATAAATTACTAACGATCATCAAACTGCGAAAAGTTAATAGATTTCATTTAAACTGTCAAAATTCGAACAAATCCACTCTAATTATGATGCATTTATGTACGAACGCTTCTTTTTGTTTATGCAAAGAATGACCATTCAAAGCAGTTGCTTCCGGAAACAGCTGATCATATTTTCAGAAAATGAATTGTCTGTGTTTTTAAGTCAACCTTAATAAAGATACCTTCATAAATTGTCATTTCTCATGACGAAAACGATTTTTCTCAACCGGCCTATTCTGATTAGTTCGGATTTTAGACACCAATGAAAATGAAATTTAAGCTTCGCTTTTCAAAACAAATTTTGCATGTAAAAAAACATAAGGATGATGATCCAATGAACTAAAGTTGCAATCGCTTCATTTTGTAGCAATTCTCAGCTTTACGCATCCGGGTACTTTTTAAATGTAGTATATCTGTACTTGGGTTTTTCTGTACGGAAAATTGCCAGTATTATATTCCTATATGTACAATTGGAGCGGGGTTAGTGTTATCCAATATTATGTAATTCTATGTTTTGATTGGCTGTTAGAAGATCCGATTATTGCCGAAGCATTACGTATTTTTACGATGTACTACCTGTTGAATCAGTTTGCGAAGGTATGTTATTCCGGAAATCCTCGGACAGAATCACGTGACTGTCTGGTAATATTGTGTTGGAAAACTGAATGTTATTGTTTTGAAATCTATTAATAGTAACAAGTAACTGATAAGAGATACAGGTAACTTTTTGAACGTTGGCAAATATATGGCGGTTGATAAAAATGCAAAACATAGTAATTTTGTAATTACAGTTACAACGTCATTTTTCATCAAACAATTCAATATTTTATATCATTTAAAAAGGTCTGTAAACTCATATTTTACATATCTAAAAAATAATTGTCAAAAATGTTCACTTTCTGGTTTGTAAATAGTTAAACTTAGCGCATCTAAGCTGCTAGAAAAATGCTGAAAAAATGCTGAAACGACAGGTATAACTTAGTTTAGTTTTCTTTTTTAAAAGCAAAAATTCAAAATCTGCTTATATTTTCAAAATATGAATTTAAAGAGCTTCAAATGATGTAAAATGATACAATGTTTATGTTTAATATTTTTTTGAATAATAAAATTCGGCTCAAAAAGAAAAAAGATATCTGAAGTTAAAATTCTGTCTGGTTCCTGATCGTACTTTGCTACGACTGTGACTGTATCTCACCTGGTCTATAATATGTTGAATTATATCAAAGTAATCAAAGCATGGTCATAGTTTACTATCATAATTGATATTGCAAGTATATTTGTTATTCTACTCAAGCATGTTTGTTATTCTGTTCAAGCATGTTATTCCATGAAATTTATGTTATTTTGTTACTTAACAAAACAAACAATGTTTCAGGATCATAATCATCACCATTAACATCAAGAGATATATGGAAATAAAAGGCTGAACAAATATGTTGTTGTTGTTCTGCAAAATATGTGCATTGCCATAGTTATAAATTGTCTGAACTTCAATTTAAAGATATATATTAAATTTCTTTTTATTAGCATCTGCAAACAGTTAAAAATACAGTAAAAACCGTACACTCAAATGGACTTAAGTCCATTTGACTTTTCCTTGTTATCATTGAGCAATATGTAACTTCAAGATTAAAAATTATAAAAACTAGAACATATAACAAATGAAACTGTCTTAATTTCCGAGACCTACGACCTGATAAGTGCATTTTTACTGATTCTAATTAATTAAAGTTGTTAGGTTTCATAACAAACGTCTTTAAAGTCACATAGGCTCCAACGATAAAGTCAGAGTAACGACCGACAACCAAATGCTTAAATTAGTTAGTTACTGTTATCTGATTGGTTAATGCCTAGAATGACGTCATGCTTAAGCTGAGAATAGAAACAGCTTTAAGTAAGTTAAACGAAGGTCCATACCCCTAGACATTCCTACTAGTATTGTCTAGGAATACGGATCCGTACCTCTAGACTGCCGGTCTAGGAGTACGAATCCGTAACTCTATACACTGCCACCAAGTGAAGTTACGGATTCGTACCCTAGACCGGATCCGTATTCCTAGACAATACTAGTAGGAATGTATTCCTAGACACTCCCACCAGGAGAAGTTCATGTGTATGTTTTAGATTTAGTGTAATGATAAAATCATATATTACAGTTATTCACTGCATTTCCCAGCAGATATCAAAAGAGCATTTCAGATTTATACAGTCAGCTAAAAGGTAAAGAGTCAACTCGGCACCATCTCAGCACTTGTCAACTCGGCCCACTTTTAAAAAACATATAAAACTTATGAACTTTTTCTGATTACTTGCATCTTATGAAAGCAAGTTGTTTTAAATGAAAAATAAGATATATCTGGTATATCATTATATAATTGTACATTGTACTTCTGCAGAATATTTAGAAGAAATTTGTTACGTTTATTCTTGTAGATTCAGATTAATATAATACAAATGTGTTTCCTTTGATGCTTTTTATCTGTAAAGTAATCTTCAATATAATATGAAATAAAAACATGTTAACTTATCATCATAAGCTTCTAATTAGTTGCAGGTGGTCATTAAACAAATTTGAATGATTGCGTCAATCACAGTTATCAGCTGATTAATCGGTACCCTTAACATAGACGTGGTAATTGATTGGTAATAATAGCGGGTGATAATAGCAGTCCTTTAATGTCCTTTTCCAATTTCACTTAAATTATTTGTAATTGAAAAGTGGGCCGAGTTGACCCGTGCCGAGTTGGAACAGGACCGAGCTGACTCGGAGGCCGAGTACGTTTTAGGGCCGAGCTGACCCTGATTCAGCTAAAATACTTTAAAATATTTTATTGCACAGAAAATTTGCATTTTATCATTCACCTTTTTTAGATTCGTTTCCATTCGTTTTCTGCACTGAAAAAGTTTGACGGGAGTTCCCTTTCTTGTCCATTTTGCCCTTCTCTTCCTCTGACATTAACTACCAATTTTGCTGTTTTGGACCACACGGCCACACAATAACTACCCAGATTGCTTTTTGACATCATTTTTACTGCTCCATGTTTGAAACGAACCAAAGGAAAAACAAGTTTCTAAGAGAAATCTTCAATGACTTATGATGAAAATGGTGTAAAGGTTAACGTAAAAGGGGGTCAGTTGAACCCCTTAAGCAGTTGGCAAAGCCTTTGAGCGCTAAACGCGATCAGTTTGACCGCTCTTACAACAAATCTGACAGCAATGCAATGGCGATGAAACGCCTGAATGCCCGGATGTGACGGTAATTTAACCACGTGATCCCACTGGTAGCTTACCTAGACCGAGTACATTTGTGGTCCAGTAATACTGGATATATTGCAATAGTTATCCGAATTTTTATCGTTTTCTAATAACGAGTTTGATAGATCCCGTAATACATTGTTCAAATATAATGTTCTATTTATACCATAGAATAAGATGAGATTTATTCGTGAATATATAGATATCTATGTCAAAAACATGTCATATTTCAAACATATATCACAGCAATTAAAGCCCTGATCACAGATTGAATTTCCAAAAAATCACAGCTTAAAATCAGATAAAAGTCCAGGAAGTTTTGTAAGTGAATTGTGACAGAAACGTATGAACGCGAGGTTGTCATAATTTAAGCGTATTCTTAATGACGTTGACGTCAAACTGTTATTACACTAGTGTTATAGTAAAAATATCACGATGATTTTGTATTTTTTTAACAAAAAGCACAAAAATATTATTGTTTTATACTCATAAGTTTGCTTCAAAATCACACGAAATTGCTTTAAATTAACTGGATTAAAGATCAACCAGTTGCCATGTCTTTGATATATATACTCTGTTCAAGATAGTTTCATTATTCAATTACTTAATTAAATAAACAAAATGTTTGTTTGTTTATTAGCAATTAGACCTACCAAGACCAATTAAGCTCACGTATGATATTGATAATTGCATCAATTAATATTTCGGTACAAATGATTGCCACCCGAAAATTGTTGAAAAAGGGGTTACAACAAGTAAAGAAGAAAAGACGAAGGACGGCAATTTTCTGCCGATTTCCTCGCTCGGATCGGCCGAACTGGCCGGACTGTTCCGTGGCGACGCCATATTGAAAGAAGCTAATAACTTTTTATCTACAAAAACAAAGACTTATATAAAAGTAGTTTAGTTTATACCAAATTTATTTTAGTTCGATTGTGTAGGAAGCTTTTAGCTTATAGACACACTCTCGAATCCGTTCCTGGAACTAACCAGTACTAAGCAATGAGTGTAAAGTTTCTTGCTCAAGGAAACAACGGCTTGCCCCTGACTGAGTTTGAATAAAAGTAGTCAGTAAAAAAGCCTGACAATGCATGGGTAAATAAACAAAAAACAAAAAATCAATTCATTATAGAACTATATGAAACACGGTTTTGTAAGTAAAAAAATGAAAGGCAATGCCTAAGGATGAACAAAAGTACCACAAAATATACAGCTCTTAAAAACAATACAGTACGGACTACTTCTTAGAACTACCGAGAAAATATAATACAATCTACAAGCACAACTTATAACTACAAGAATTTAAATAAAAGAGACAACAAAAAAACGTAACACAGGCAATTAAGATGAAACATTTAGGATGAAAAGGCACACCAAGACACCTGTCAACGAATTCAACATTTTCTAATGTGTGCTAGCCTTTAAAGATCGTTTATCGTACAACCTTTCGAATGTCTACAGTTTACATTTAAAGTATAATGACTTTCTGGTCATTTACAGATGGTGGCGATGTAAAAAAATACAGTTAAAGGCTTCTTTGAATCTAATCATTACGGAATCCCGTACGATCAGGACACCTAAAATATTACTCTTTTGACAGGGGGAAATTTTAAAAACTCTCTAGTGATAAGTCTTTTAATGCTATGTAATTTGTTTTATATGTTATGTAATTAGTCTTTAATCATATATAGTGGCTGCTGATCATTGTGATCAAATTACGGTTTTCTTTTTTTTATTATTTAAACTATTTTAAGACATGATCAGCAGACCTCAATATATAGGTTTTTAGGTGCTCTCTTTAAAACTTCTGCTTTTTACATATAGCTGCTTTTGTCATGTTGATAATATTATGTTGTATAGTCGGTTTAAAAGCTCATAAGAGCTTATGTTATGTTGTTCCTGTCTTGCCGACTTTAAATAAAGTTTATTTTATCTTATCTTATTTTAGTTTGACTTGACTTGACTTGACTTGAGGGGGCATAACACATTCTGTATTGCATATGAATTTTATAGACTCATTCTCTTTAAAATGAAAAATGATTTTTTTTTTGAAGAACATATTCAAAAATGTTCTTAAGTCATATAAAATCAAAGTAAGTGTTCAGTTTAAACAAATGGCTAGCCACCAATATCTGGTACAGCAACAATTTTAACACTGAAGAGCTGTGTACATACCCGTATCAGGTGAGCGACTTTAAACGCTTTCTTTAGTCTTCTTGCTTGATAAGGGCGATAACTGTTAACACATGCAGAGCTAGTATATCTTATCTTGTTCAAAGATTCGGTATAAAGAACATTAATTCTTTTGCCAATTTACGTAGTAAACTTTGGAAATCTAGTAAACTTACATTTAAATATATTAATAGAATAAGTTTTTGCATGACTTTTTAAAAAATTCTTTGCATAACTCAGTTACTACAAATTCGTAAATTTAGATTTTGAAACCTAAGAAAAGCGAGGTAACTTTGAATTTTTTTAAAATAATAATTTTGCACAAATTTTCGAATCGTTATTTTATTTAGAAAACGAACGGATCTCTTTGCCATGCCACCACCCTTTCTTTGTAGCAGTAAACAAGAGTCAAGACGTGTCAGGTGATTGCATAGGCCATACTGACAGTCACAATCACTGAATCAGTTTGGCAAAGTAAATGCCCTTTTCTCAGCACTTATAAATATCAAGTTCAAGATCAACTTATTACTGCCAATAGTCAATACTGATTCTACTAGACAGGCAAGTTCTTGCAACTTATACATGTATGATGAAATAACATTCATTGATATAGTGAAAGTTTTATATTGTCAAGTCATCAAGTCATCCAACGATATTACAGAAATTGTGCTTCTTAAACAGGAATTGCAAACTGGCCCTCTTCATTAGGTTTGGATGCCCAGAATCCTACTGCTTTCATAATCAATTTCTGTCTCTATTTCTATTTGAGCTTATTTATCGTTTGCACCGGTTGCCCATATGACTGACGCCCCCTGAAGATGCTATGTTGTAGGGGTAGTGCAAGATACAGAAAGCATCCCATTCCAGAGACAGCCCTGGTTTTTTTGCATGCTCAGTGTATAGCACTGACACATGGGACCTAGGTTTAACATCTCATCCGAAAGACTATTAGTAATGTTAGTGGAGGAGTGGTTTACCAGTCTTGCGCGTTACCACTAGACCACATCCGCTTCTAATTTCTGTCTGATTCTATAACCTGAAATTTCATTATTTATGTCAAATTCAAGCCTAAATACAGTTTGCGGGAAGAATACACCTGAATCATTACTATGTATAACTTGTTTAAGGCACAGCCATTGGATAACTGAACAAGTTGTATTTAGGAAGACTCTTTATTGAAATAGGATGCATGTTTGCCTGAAATTTTCCATCTAAAGCTGGGCTCATATTATGGTTTTTGCTTGGCTCTGATTTCACAAGATGCGAACCAAGCTGGTTACTGGACTTGAAAAAGTTAATTTATATCCCTGTGGTCTATAATATGTATATCATTGTTGGTTATCAACAATACACATTTGGCACAACTACATCAAGTACCTTGGGGCAGTTGACTGCCAATTCCTAATTTTAATGAAAATGAGCAAAGGCAAGGATCACTGCCTTCAGTGATATTTCATATTACAAATAAATACACTTCAGTTTGGAGAGTTGGCTTAAGTCAGGCGGGGGTGTTTGTTACTTTAAATTGACATATTTCCCAGAATTTAAACATGATTGCGACAGCGCTTCAATTAAAAAATGTGACAAGTAATTTCATTGGCTGAGATTGCAAAATGAAATATTTTGGAAACTAATGAAAGAACTTAATTTATTATTGATGTGTATGAAATTTCCACAACTTATTGTCCCAACAGAATGAAACAGAATGGATCATAATTATGTGGGTTTTCAATGATGCTTGACGTATATTAACTCCTCAGTACATGATCTGTCAGAGACGAATTTGGGGATAAGTAAAATTGATGCTAGATGTACATTCATGCAATCCCTATTTTCATTTACCAAATAATCACTGCTATCTGACCTGTCACATGATAAAAGTCAAAATTTATTAAAGGAAAATGTAGTTCTAACTTTAGCTAACTTTTGCTCTTACTATAATCTTTATTAATAATTTTTATGTTATTATTTTGTTTCGTACAATCAATAGTGTGATTTCTGTAATAAAGTTTTAAAGGATCTTTTTCAGTCTAAAAGAACACACCATAGACTTTTAAGGTTAAAATTCTTCAAGAAATTTCTAGGAATATTATATCAAAATATTTTATTTAAAAATCACTATCAGATACAAAACTGAGCTTTAATGCAGTAAATTTGCTAACAATAAAAGCAATATAGAAATAATGTGAAAATAATGTGATTTGAACATACAGATTTCTTTTCCCATTGATATGCATATTATATATAGAGAATGACAGGATTTACATGTATTTGCTTTCGACCAATGGCCTATTAAATGCCAGATACAAAAAACAAATGGCAAAAACATAAAGAGGGATAAAAGCATTTTTGTTAAGTTAAATACATGTTCAAAAGGGTACATTGATGAAATATGTGGTTACTGTTAGATTTTGTAATCAAAATAGACCCAGATTGTTCTATTAAACTTTGGAAGAAAATATCAGTATTACAAGAGATACAAGATACAAGATACAAACTTTTATTTATAGTCGGTATTGTATATAAAGGTTAACATTAGCTATGCATAGCTATTGACCGACATGATATTAACAAAATACACTAACAAGCATTTAGTTAATTAGCATAGAAAAACATATGACATATTAATACATGCAGATTAAGATACTAGTACAATAAAATATTAAAAAGACATTTATCAAGATTTATAACACACTCTATCCCTTTTGTTTAATTAAAACTTATACATGATAAAAATTAATAAATATCAGATTCATATCACAGTATATTGCTATTTTTAATTAATTGACTAACCTTAAGGTTGGGTACAATCTATAAAACATAATTATCAAAACCTAAGGAGACATATAAAAAATGACATCACAAAGGACTGGAACAAGTTACTAATTATAAGTTACTTAAGTAAAATAACACATACACTTAGACACTACTTTGATACATATACACATATAAGACATAAATAAAAGAAACATTTGAACTATAGTAAAACATTTAAACAGCACAAAAGCAGTAAGCATGCACAAGCGACTGATATTGCAAGCAGCAAACAAACATATATGGCTAGGTGCTCTGACTACAACATGAGCAGCAGCAACTCTCCCCATCCCAACAGCTGACCAAACCCTGAAACTGCTTGTAACTTGTCTGGTCTCTATAATGCTGGGGGAGCAAGTTCCATAGCTTGGAAGCTGTGTAACGGAAAGAGCTGATGCCATAACTTGTAGTTCTTACCTGTGGGACTTCTGCAGTGTTAGTATATCTAAAAGAATAAGAGTTACATTTTATCTTAACTAGATCATTCAAGTAAGTAGGTGTTTCTTTATTAATAATTTTATATGTTTCAATGGCAATAGATCTCAGCCGCCTTATTTTTAATGAAGGAAGTTTGGATTTAATAAGTAAAACATCATATGAAGAAAAATAATCATTGTAAATGAAACGCAGGGCTCTTTCTTGAATTTTTTCTATTTTCTTAGTATTAACTTCACCACAGAAGTGCCAGGTTAACGGACAATAATTAAAATTTGATAAAATAAAGGAATGGTATATTGTCATTTTTCCAAGTTTACAAAGATGTCTACCAATTCTTTTTAATACATTTAACTGTCTGGATGCTTTTTTACAGATATTTGACACATGACTATCAAAGTTTAATTTAAAATCAATGGTGACTCCAAGAAGTTTAACTTCATCTTCACACTTTATCACTGTTTTTTGGTCTAAGTTAAAAGAGATGTTTTGCTGTTTGGTTTTTTTACCTATTGCTATAGCTTGAAATTTTTCAGGATTGGCCTGCATCTTGTTTTCTGAAAACCATTTGATAAGTGTCCGACTGTCTTCCTGAAGAGTATCTACAACTTTTAACATATTATAGTCTGAACAAGACAGAGTGTTGTCATCTGCATAATTGTATAATTTACTTTTAGAAATTGAATAAAATATATCATTAATAAAAATATTAAAAAGCACAGGACCCAAAATAGATCCTTGTGGAACACCTTTATATAAATTTAAAAAGCTACTTTTGCAGTTTGACAACTTGACACACTGCTGTCTATTGCTAAGATAACTTTTCAACAGACAGAGTGCTTTGTCAGATAAACCATATGCTTCAAGTTTCAATACCAACAGATCATGTGGTAGACAGTCGAATGCCTTTGACAGATCCATTAAAATGGCTGCCACATATTTGTTTTCATCAAGTGCTTGCTTCCAGTCTTCAATAATTCTAAGAAGAGTTGTTTGACAACCGTATCCTGCTCTGAAAGCTGACAAAAATGGGTTAAAATGATTATTAAAGAAATTTGAAAGCTGCTCATTTATTGTTCGTTCAAAAATTTTTGAAATAGTAGGCAGTATACTAACTGGCCTATAATTACCCTTTTCTAAAGCGCTATTCTTTTTATGAAGTGGAGTTACTTGAGCACATTTTAATTCATCAGGGAAGGTTGCAGTTGTCAAGCAGCTGTTTACAATTACAGTAAGTGGACTAATAATAACTGGTTTTGCGAGTTTGACAAGCTTACTAGAAATACCATCATAGCCTGTGGCTTTTTTACTGTTTAGCTTGTTGATTTGCTTATCAATAAAATTTTCTTGAACATTTTCAAAAGAAAGTTTTTCATGGTATGATCTGTTTGAAACAATATTAACAATACTTGGATGTGAGTCATCAACTGGGATAGATTGGTTACCAATATTTTGAGCAACATTTACAAAGAAATCATTAAAAATTTCACATACTTGTTGTTGATCTGTTAATAAATTATTATTTTCACAGAGAATAGTATCTTTATGTATATTATTTCCTTTGTTTGTTAAAAAAGGCTTAACTGTTTTCCAAAACTCACCAATTATTACAATATGTTCATATTTTTTCATAGATTTATCTAAGGTAATACTACAGTCTTCTAAAAATATCTCATTACATAAAGAAGGAGGTTTGTATGAACCACAAATAAGCCATTTCTTTCTGTCTAGAATTACCTCTACAAAAATAGATTCAATAGATGCGAATTCAAGGTCATTCTTTCTGTCACCAGCAATGTCAGAGCGTAGGTAGGATACTATGCCTCCACCATGTTGGTTCCTGTCAGCTCGCCACATGTGGTAATTGTCGACCATGAATTCAGCGTCCGGAAAAGAGTCATCAATCTTTGTTTCTGATAAAAATAAAAGATCAACAGCATTTTTGGTTAACATGTATATAAAACATTTAAAACCTGCTCTATATGTTTGAATAAAGTTTAGTTTGTTTGTCTAGATGCAAATATTATTTCAGTGGATGATGGCATCTCCTGTATCTGTGAGGGGAGTTGAGGATGCCGAGGAGTTTGATGAAGCAGCTAGACCAGCAGCCTTGTACTGTAAACCAGTCACACTCCAGGAATTTGAAGACCAAGCTGAAAAAGAAACCGAAAAAGCACTAAATGTAATTTGTTTACAGTATTATGTAAACCAGCCTAGACTTTGACTAATTATTCAAGGAATAAAAGCCAGTTTACAGTGTTATTACCTTTACTTACTTAGAACTGGAACTGACATTTTCTGGTTCAGTGATTATTACTTTTAGTAAAGTTACAGGCCTTGACTTGTCCAAATTTGAACACATATATGTGGGCATTTCTTCATAACCAACTGTCCGATTTTGACAAAAATTAAAAGGAATGATTGTAAGCAAGTGTAGTTACAAGTATTATCAGTGTTCCGGTCAGCTGATTTTTAATGGAGTTAGGAGCCTTAATATTTCCAAATTTAAACACATATGGGTATATCTCAATAACGGCCTGTAGGACTTTGATGAAACTTCACAGGAATGATTGTTAGCAAGTGTAGTTATGGGTATTGTTCATGTGTTACAGTCGGCTGATTTTTAGTGGTATTGTGGCCCTTGATTTTTCCAAATTTGAATTCATTTAGGCATATGTCTGTAACCGCTGATTGGATTTTTAGGAAACTTCACAGGAATGAATATGAGTGAGAGTGGTTATGCATGTTATCGTCTTCTGGTCGGATGAATTTATACAAAGTTATAGCCCTTGATTTGTCGAATACAATTGGGCATATCTCCCTAACTGCTGGTTAGATTTTGACGAAACTTCACAGAAATAATCATAAGCAAGTGTAGTAATGCATAATGATATTTTTGGCTTATACTTGGTGGACAAATTTTAGCTGCCCTTCTATTATTTGTATATTATCAGTTTTAGTTTACAGGCCAATGACCTAACTGAATGATTAAATCTTCCTTGAAGGGTTTTAAGTCATTTCTATAAGTGTGAAGACCTAAATTTTATAAATCGTCAGTAGCTGACTTCTCTCTCATCTTGACAAAATCAAAGTGAAATCCAAAGAATGAACTGTATGGTGAAATAAGTATTGCTTGGAACTGATCATAATCTGATACCCACAGTTATTGATCTTACAACACCAGGTGATGGGAACTGATTATTTTTAAAGCACCTAACAGAAGCAGGCAGAAACTATTTTATAAATATTTTGTATAAGTGTAAGTAGTCTCAGTGTATTCATGTGCAAGTCTTTTAGTATGGGTTAAGATCTAAGGCTGAAGAAATGGTATTTATATGGAGCGTATCCTTTTGAGCATTTCAGGACTTGATGGGCTACCTAGACACACATAAAGAAGAGGTTACACATCTCCTAAAGAAAAAGAAGAGACAAGACCTAGAGACTGCTGGTTTACTCTCCTTTGTGAAAGTAAGTAGAAGTCTTGAATGGTAGGACTGTCAAAATGTGTCAATTAATAGATACACTTCCAGTAAGGAGAAGCGAATGTTGAAGCATACATCTCACTCGAGGAAGGCAAAATAAATGCTGTCAGGGGATGGCCTTTTTAAAAAGAGGGTCCTGTCAAATAAACTTCATAAAAGGGTTGGTCCATTTTGGAAGTGCCTTCCTGGGGTAGGATACATGACATCAACATATCAACATATACATTGTATATGTTTTACTGAAATAGACCAAATGTTAATTAATTAAGTGACCACTATTAGTATACAGTATACTGAATCTTTATTCCTGATAGTTAACTCAGAAGACCAAATATCTTATAGTATATTGTAGGGTTAGTCCACTGCATGGCAGAGTGGTTACTTGTATTCCAGAGCAATCTGTGATTGATTGACTACTATGGTTTAGTACGAAAATATGAAAAAAATTATGGTTTCTTTGAGTCTAAATTATTCATATGTAGTGGTAATAAATATTCATAATCATGTTTTTAGGTGAAGATGTATGACATGATACATGGTGAGAACAGTCCACTAGTGAAAGTGACAGAGACAGAGAGGGACAGACACCTTCAGGATCTCAAATACAACATGAAGAAGGCTTTTGATTACTCTCTTGGTACTGTACTTCTTATGCTTGTACAAACATTAACTTTGTCATCCAGCTGTGCACGTTTACTGTCCTTTTTTGTAATTTATCTAAGAAATAGAGTACATTTAGTTGTTCTCATATTTATTGTTTGTATAGAAAATATTTGTTTTTGTATTTAGCATATGTGTTAGCAGAAATGAAGAGATATTTCTAAACTAATGAGTTGGTAGCTTTGGTGCAGGAAATATTTTAGTATTCTATGTAAATTCAGTACCCAACATTTAAGAACAGTCAGAGAATTATAGATTTAGAAGTCAAGAAGAGCAGATCAGTCATATCCATGTCTGATCTGCTTGTGAAACCCAAAAACCAGCTTGATATTAAGGTTACTATGAAAGTTCACTGAAATCTGATAAAAGATTGCTGAGAAATGGTGTGGAAAAATTTGTTTTCAAAGAAAGTGATGTGACCCAAGTATAGCCCCAATTTACTTTAATATTATGGGATAAAGTTATATATTAGAAAGCACTACCTTCAGAAACCAAAGGAAGAAGAACATCTAAGCGACTGGAAGAGAAGAGACTACGTAAAGCACAGGACCCGAGTTCAACTCCCAACAGAAAAGTACAGACATCTTCAGTACCATCAGCACCCCCACCCCCTCCTCCCCCACCTGTACCTCCTTTTGTACAAGAATCAACATGTCAGTTAAGAGTACAGGCCAGGAAACCCCTCACACCCATACAGAACAGACTGAATCAGGTATAATTTATACAGTATTTATCCTAACTTCCTCTTTTAGCACCACCAGTGCTTTTGATATATTGATCTATTTGATAATTTACCCTAGCTTGTTGTGGTATAACTGAACAAGCTTTTCACAAATTTTATTTATTGCTTGATAATTTGTGAAATTCATCATAATGGAAACAGTCACTTAATGCAAGAGTTGTTACTGGTAGTCACTAACATTGGTTGAACTCTGACATATTTTGCATGGTCTGGTCTTGTATGAGACTTTCTGGGAAGGGTAATTCGGGAATATATAATTGAAGTAAGTTACAAATATCTTAGCTTAAAAACGCCTTACAGTTAATTAGTATTTTGATTAGCATAGCATTATTGGACAAATGGTATTGTAAAAACTTTGTTGAGTAGTGTATCCTCTTCACATGAAAACAAAAATCTCTTCACATAAAAAAGAAACTTAGAACGATTGTTTTACATGTTTCCATTCTAGAAAAAGAACTATGGTTATATATACTCTAACAGCATACTTGCCTGTATACTGTCAAGGTAATAAGAAAGAGTAGTTCTTTGACAGGTTTGCTTGATTCTTGTTATAAAATTGTGATGGATTTTGTACATGTATTTTTTTGTTAAATATTGAATTTATTTTTTTTCTTCTGACAGGGAAAGACACCAAATACAAAAAAGACAAACAGACAGGAAGTTGATGAGTAAGTTACTTTTACATATAACACGTAGCAAATTTAAAGCATGACACTAGAGTTTCTGAAATAAACATTATACAGTATCAAAAGAAAGACAGTATGATGCTTGTCACATGAAATAAGCAGATTAAGACAGGCTTGTTTGCAGCATCCTGTGGTTGTATGTGATTTCAGTTAATCAGAAGCTGTAAATGGAGCACTCTCCAAGGTGAAATCTGTGTTTCCTAAGATTGTTTCATCCAAGTTTGAACAAGTATTAGATGTAAATACAAACTGATTTCATAACTGATAGGCATTTAATTAATCATTGATTCACCAGGTAATAGACACAATTAGCAGAGAAAGGTATGGAGTGAAACACCTGTATGAATGCAGTTTACTTACCCCCCAGATAGAATATCTGGGGCTATATTGGATTCATGTGCGTTGGTTGGTAGGTCAGTTCATAGACATAATTTGTCGAGACTGTTTCACAGCAACTGTTACTCAGATTTTAAAAATACTTTGCAAGAATCAAAAGTATGAATTCTAGTTGTGCATGTCATTTTCACATTCCACTCCGATGATTTTTCATTGAGTTATGGCCCTTAGGTTTTTATTACACATCAGTTTGCCCAGACATTTTCTCATCAACTATTATCCCTAGTTGTGTTGTGTTCAACTGCCATAATTTTTCATTGAGTAATGGCCCTTTGATTTCTTTTAACATATAATTGAGGCAAAATTGATGAGATGACTATGTCAAGGCAGTATATGGGGGAATTCATCTTGTTAAGTGATAGCTCTTGTTTGATGTGTGTTAGCCTTGCACCAAAGAAGAACAAGGCAATGTGGCTTTAATTTTGTAAGGCATAATAATAAATGTCTGTATTCAAAAGAAAACAAAATCTATCATTTTGAATTCAAAGAAGACAAATTTACACTTTCATCCATTTTTCATGTAGCTTTTTAAACATTTTTTGGACAAGTATTTCTGTAATCAAACTCACAACAATAACAAGTTCCTTACTGATTGAACTTTTGTTTTCAGCTAATAACAGCTTTATTTTGACAAACAAGTTCTTGTGATTCAAGTATCCAGCCAAAAGTAACTGACTTAAAATTCCGTATGAAAATATTGGTACGTCTTTGTGGTATTGTTTTCAATTTTTTCTTAGTATTCTTGGAAAAACTCCCCAACTGGACTGTTCCTTGACTAGTCTTCACCAAGAGCTGCTTTCCTCTAACCCATGGAAGAGACTCAAGTGTGTGGATGAAAACAGGTATGTCTTTACTAGTAGTTGTTGGTATACTTTTGTAACCTGGGTGTTTGTGGAAGGCACAGCTTAAAAAGAATCACCACATATCTTGTGTACACTACAGCTCAATATAGACTTAGTGTTTAATAGATTCAAAAGAAACTTTCCATATTGAAACAATGACAATGACCAATATATATGTTTGGTGCTAATCCAATCTTGTGATGCAAAACTTTCTGTTTTTAGCTCACCTGAGCACAGCACTGGTGAGCTTTTCGCATTGTTGAGTGTCCATTGTCCATCATCCACAATCAGTTTGTTAACACTCTAGTGGTTATATTGTTTACCCCATTATCATGTAAGTTGATAAATGATTGTCTCAATAAGATCTTGAACAAGTTCTGATATGGGTCATGTTGGACTGAAAACTAGGTCACAAAAAACCTTGTTAACACTCTAGATGTCACAGTTTTTGTTCTTATGACATGAAAACTTCTCAGAATATTTCTTGATATCTAGGTCAAGTTTGAATATGGGTCATCCTAGGTGAAAAGAGGCTACATTTTGTTTCCAAATTTCATTAAAATTTATTGGAATGATTGTTCAGGTGATATCTAGATCAAGTTCGAATATAGGTCATTTTGAGTCAAAAACTAGGTAACTTGGTCAAAACATAGAAAAACCTTGTTAACACTCTAAAGGCAACATTTTATGTTCAAATGGCAATAAAATTTGTCAAAATATTTGTTTTTATGATATTTAGGTCTAAATTGAATAGATGTCATTTTGGATCTCTTGATTGTATCTAGACCAAGTTCGAATATGGGTAATCTTGAGTCAAAAACTTGGTCACAGGATCAAAACAAAGAAAAACGTTAACACTCTAGAGGCTACATTTTCATTCTAAATGTCAAGAAAATTAGGTCATGGGGTCATAAGATGAGAAAAACCCTGTTAGCACTCTAGAGGCTACATTTTCTTTCATTATGTCATGAAAATTTGTCAGAATGAATGCCTTGATGATATCTAGGTCAGGTTTGATTATTGATCATCTTCAAAAACTAGGTCATGGGGTCAAAACATGGATTTACCTTGTTAACACTCTAGAGGCCACATTTTCTTTCCAAATGTCATGAAATTTTATCAGAATCGTTGTCTTGATTATATCTCGATCATATTTAAATATGGGTCATCTGGGGTCGAAAACTAGGTCATGGAGTGAAAACACAAAACATGAAAACTTGTCAGAATATTTGTCTTGGTGATCTCTAGGTCGAGTTTGAATATGTGTCTTCTTGTTGCCTGAACCAACCTCATCCCATCATGGGTTCCAGAGTTATGGCCCCTTAACAGTAGGATGCAGTTGAACATTTAAGGGCCATGATGGCCCTCTTGTTCACAAGTGCAAAGTGACAATAATATCTTTTTAGCTCCACTTTTCGAAGAAAAAAGTGGAGGTATTGTCATGAACCCTCTCGTCAGCATTGGTTTACCTTTTTGTTAAGGTCCTTTTTCTCAGAAACTATCAAAGCTTTTTACTAAATATTCATGATACATGTTCACTATCAAAATAATATATAATTTCTAAAGGGCAGGTAACCCTAAAATTTATTATTGCAAAGTTATGCCCCTTTCTCAACTTAGAATTTCTTTGTTAACTTTTTGTTAATGTCCATTTCTCAAAAAGTGTCAAAGATATTCCCTTCAAACTTGGAATACTTGATCATCAGCGAGACCCCTACAAAGATTGTTGGCACCCATGTCCCTGGGGTCAAAATACCCCCCCCCCCCCCCCCCCCCCCACGCCCTTAAAAAAATTGTTTTTATGCCCCCACAAAGTGGGGAGCATATAGCGTTGCACTTGTCCGTCCGTACTTCTGTCCGTACGTCCCGAAATCTTGTGAACGCAACTCCTCTTAAACCAGATGGCAGATTTTGCGTAAACTTCCAGGGATGAACAACCTTAATATGTAGATGGTAGTAAAGGAAGGACTTTTCGCTGCGACCAAATTTAACAGAATTATGGCCCTTTGTTGATTTTTTCACTATATACTATGTAGAAATTTTGTGAATGCAACTCCTCTTAAACGGGATGGCAGATTTTGCTTAAACTTCCAGGGATGAACAACCTTAATGTGTAGATGGAAGTAAAGGAAGGAATTTTTGCTGCGACCAAATTTAAGAGAATTATGGCCCTTTGTTGATTTTTTCACTATATACCATATAGAAATTTTGTGAACGCAACTCCTCTTAAACCTGATGGCAGATTTTGCTTAAACTTCCAGGGATGAACAACCTTAATGTGTAGATGGAAGTAAAGAAAGGAATTTTTGCTGCGACCAAATTTAAGAGAATTATGGCCCTTTGTTGATTTTTTTCACTATATACCATATAGAAATTTTGTGAACGCAACTCCTCTTAAACTGGATGGCAGATTTTGCTTAAACTTCCAGGGATGAACAACCTTAATGTGTAGATGGTAGTAAAGGAAGGAATTTTCGCTGCGACCAAATTTAACAGAATTATGGCCCTTTGTTGATTTTTTCACTATATACTATGTAGAAATTTTGTGAATGCAACTCCTCTTAAACCGGATTGCTGATTTTGCTTAAACTTCCAGGGATGAACAACCTTAATATGTAGATGGTAGTAAAGGAAGGAATTTTTGCTGCGACCAAATTTAAGAGAATTATGGCCCTTTGTTGATTTTTTCACTATATACCATATAGAAATTTTGTGAACGCAACTCCTCTTAAACCGGATGGCAGATTTTGCTTAAACTTCCAGGGATGAACAACCTTAATGTGTAGATGGAAGTAAAGGAAGGAATTTTTGCTGCGACCAAATTTAACAGAATTATGGCCCTTTGTTGATTTTTTCACTATATACCATATAAATAATTGAACATATAAATTTTACATTTGTAATTTAATTTAACATGTACATAAGGTTACCTGTAGATCATTTTAGGTATATGTACAGAAAAAATCTTACATACAGGATATACATGCTCTTGTTTATGAGCACTTATGCATAGTGGGGGCATCCGTGTCCTATGGACACAGTTCTAGTTTCAACTTACATGAATAAGTACATGCCCTCCCACCCACAGTTTTTTTCAGTTGGGCTTCTTATTTCACTTAGCTTATAATTTATTATCCAGCAGTGAGAAAAGAGGAGTGTGCTCTCCTCTTCAGCAAATATTTTTGAATATAAGCACTCCATCTTTGCCAGTTAGGCTTACTTTGAAACAACACTCATAACATATTAAGAAGAAATTCAGTATCATATTAGTATTTAAAACTGTAACAGGTAGCTTATTAAGCAGTGAAAGCATTCATGTTTAATTATGGCCTGTATCTTCCTAGATCTTGAGCAGAAACTGTTTTCACAGTTAATCAGTGTTCCAAATTCTTAACAGGTCCCCAGGAGGTACGCCACTAAGGACCAGTCAAAAACCAGCAGTACCTGTGGAGCCCCTACACAGAGCCCTGTATGATAAGTTCAAGAATGTTAGACTACCCAGTCCAGCCTGCAGTCCAAATACAACCATTACATCACCTGGAGAATTCACACCCTGAAAACATTACCAAAGAAATGATGTACATAGGACAGATATTAAATATTATCTTAGTCAGAATTTAGTTGTGAAGTAGTTTGTAGATTAAAGAATGTGATTCACTATTAATTTACAAGGGGAAGTAATATTTTAATAAATGCATGTACAGTTATTTTGACTTCCCTGATTTTTTTACAATTTTATTTTTGTCAAGACTGAAGAGTAAAATACAGTGCTTTATTAGGTATGTCATGATGTAATATTATTTCTTATTCTGCATGTACTTTGAGTTCAGCACCATATTTTATCTCATTTAGGTAATTCACAGTTCATCAGTACAAAGAGACTTTTTAAACAATAAATTTTTATGTGCATTGTTAGAGATATTTTAGAAGTATTGTTTGTTATTATTGTCTTTAATTGTAAAAAGGACTTTCCTTTATTATTATCTTTTCAAGTTTCTTAAGAATGTACTTGATTTTGCTTTTTTAGGGCCATTCCAGTAAATCATACACCCCACCCAATGAAGGCACTTGCAAAATGGACTAACTTCTTTTTGAAGTTTATTTGCCAAGAAAAGACCCCCAACCCCATTCAATAAGAAGACTGCCCCTGATAGAATTCTTTACTTTGCCTTCCTAGGGTGGGATATATGTTTTACTGGAATGGCCCTTAGAGTTAATAGTTTGATTCTAAGTACTAGTAATCCTTCTACAGTGTTTATTTGTAGAGGGTTAAGAACATTTTTTATTGATTCTTTGCAGCACTGAATCTTAAAACTGTATCCTGAGGGGTGAATACAAAAAGTGGCATCCGCGTCTTCATTTTAGCACTTTGATGAATTCACCCCTTTATTTCCTCTGTACACAGATACAGTTTTGCATTTATAATTAGATATGAGGTTGACATAATAAAATGTTTTCTTTTGTTTCAAATGTCCTTAGATTATTTAATTTTCTTCACTTTTATGCACACCTTTCCTGATAGAATGAAATGTGTTATTATGATTTGATATGTATTTTTAATGTGATTAAATCGGTATTGCACAGATGACCACATTATTTTTGTTTCATCACCATATATTACATTGTATAATCATCAAAGCTTATTGTCTGTGTAAGCACCGAGTGTTCGTACACTGTACTTCATTTAACATTAATAAATTACAATTACCGGATGCCAAGTGTGTTACTTGTAAATGTATTCCAAGTATATAAGGCCCTCCATGTTATGATTCTAGTAATATTGCTTGAAAGATTATCCAATGTCTGGTTGTAAATATTCTATATTTTTTCTGGCCTTTAATCGGCTTGCCGAAGTAATGTCTTACAGATAACTGGTTGTGACAGTGCTTTGATTATTCAAAGCAGCTGAACTGCTTAACCCAATATTAATCTTGTATGGGTCTGTCACAGTAATATTAACCACTTACTGAAGTCCCTAGGAATCACTTGGTTGTTATGGAAGTGCAAATTTAGGTTTGAGATACTGTAGTCCATTTCATTTAATGTAGATATATTTAAAGGAATTCCTGGATCAGGAATAAAATATGTAAAGTTTGAATTCAAAAATAATTTATTCAAAGAGCATTTAACCGAATACTGTTTATTTAATGGTTCTTTTGTCATCCTTCAATTGATAAATCAAATAAAATACATGTATAAAAGCACCAAATGTAATATTATTCCATTAAGTAAGAATTAATTCACTGTGTCATGACCAATGTTAAAGATGTGAATATACAAAGTTCCTGGAAGAAGTACAGCTGGCACTTTCAAATAAAAAATTATAGTGACAAGTGCTTAAAGATACAGCTAAGAAGATAAGCTCATTCAGTAACAAGTATTTATCCTAGGAAAGTTTCATCTTTAGATGTCTCTCATCTATAAACTTGTTTCCCTGTTCCAGCAAACACTGAGTTGATGCATATGAAACAGACCATGTTGGGCTTTTAAGGATGAATATTACCCTTATACTGTCATCGTCAGAAACCCACGTTCGATCCATTCCATTTCACTCTATTTATCTACCGTGGGACAATTGGTTGGTAGAAATTTCGTACTCATGAATAATTCATTACCTACTTTCATTGGTTTCCGGAAGATTTCCCTTACGCAATCTCAGCCAATGAAAGTACTCGTTACAATTTGCCTTTCGCACCCATGTTTAAATCTTGGGAAATACCTCTATTTTAAGTTACTTGTCATTATTCATACTCTTCACACTGAAGAGTATCTATTTGTATTGCGGAATCTCATTCGACAAGGAGTTACTTCCCTTTGCTAATAAATATTCATGAAAACGAATAATCTGCAGTCAATTATCCCACGGTACATAATGTAGTTGTGCGGAATATGTACCGGGGGTCACCGACGATGTATATTGTATAACCAAACAATAACCGTACATTAGTATGCAAACAAATCAAGTAACACAGCATACATCCACAGTCTTTGGTCTTGTAAAGCCATCACCATATCCTACAGTTTCCTGTAGATCTGGTACATTATCACACATAGGACAATTCTTATTTCTCACACAAGAAGCTCTCATCCACAGAATCAAGTTATACCTCTCCCCTGAGGTAACTGGCAGTGCTCCATGCATATGCTGTCCTCTGTGAAGCAAACCCATCATGGGCTTGTGTTCAAATTCCTTCCAACAGTTTTGAGGACAATTTTCATTCCTCATTGCACCAAAATATAGATTGCCTCCAGTATATGCTTCTTTCTGTGATAACGCTACATTGAGTGTGACCTCAGCGTTGTCATAGTGAAGGTTAAGATCAGTGTCTTCACCATCTTTGTACTTGACTATAAACACCTTGTGGGAGTCTAGGTCAACCCCACCAATATCTGGGAACAGTAGTTTAGTGACTGGTGTTAAATACAACTGTCGAAGAGTTGTGAAGAATGGATCAAAACCAAGTTCATCTAGAAGCACCTGCAAATCAATATTCACTTTATTCATGCAACACATAATTTACAATTGCTGTCATTATGGAAACCACTTGATAGCAATGGTGTACAAGAAATGCCAAAACAGGCAACTATATTTTCACTTTTACGCAACTAATGAAAACTTGTTTTCTTTCAAAAATAGATATTTAAGTTACTGAAGTGAGCTTTAGTTAACTCTTAACATATTAAATGTATAACTTCATTGTTATGTTTTCTGTTTTATGACAAATTAAACCACTTGAATAAGGTATAAATTTTATTTAACCAACTGTAATTCTTGTTCAAATCAATAAAGAACCTAGTTTTTGATATGCATGTCAAGTATTGCTGATCCTCTCTACTACTTGATATTATCTGCAGTTATATCTATAACATACATACCCCATACTTGTTCATTGTGTTAGGTCTTCCTTTTGGAAGGCTACTGTTTTCAAAATGCTGAATCTCTGTCAGGAACATTCTGCAGAACTCCTCTGTGAAAACTGGTATGACATATGCTCTGGAAACTGAGAAGATGAAAATACTTGTGATAGGAATGTCAAAATCCATGAAAGAATGGTTATACCTAATAAAACTGGATAAAATCTTTATCATTTACTGTAAGAGACACACTATGAAACAGTCTCTTAATTTTGTCTAATCTACCATGACTGATCCAAACAGTTACAAGAATTTATCTAAGGTTTAGAACCCAAGACTCATTGAGGTAACTTGTCACTAATCTATTCAACACAAAAAGTTATCTTTTCTGAATCATAACTCCAAACACACTGTTTTAAGCAGTAAGAGTGACATTGCTTGAAAAGTGATGAAACTGCGATGTAACTCTTTAAGACTAAAAAAACTCAACAATTTTTAATCAGGTTTTGGAAAATTTGTTATTTTTAACATTCTCTGAACACAATTTAATTTAAGAAAATAACAAGCTGGATGAAAGTCATAAAGAGCTATCTATCTGTACAGCCTTTTCTTCAATTGTTTAAGTTTAAAACTTCAACCATAAACTACAAATGAAAAACTTACTGTCGGTCTCTTTTATATAATCAAATACTCCTTCAAATATGGCATCATCTTCCTTACAGTACTGTACTAATTCTAGAAACTTAGGTGACAGGAATTTTTCCTATAAAAAAGGGCATTTCTTCATTAGACCAGAGTAGTTTATGATTATGTTTATGATTTCAAGGGGTGGTACTGTTGGTTTCTCTTTAAAGGGAATCACTCCAGAAGTAACCAACAATATACTTAATATGGTCTATACTGGCTCATTCTTTACAAATTGGAAAATAACTGATTTAATGTAAAGAAAAACATATGATAAACATGAAATCGGTAGAACAGATGGATGCTCCCCGAATAAATGCCAATTCCAAAAGGGCTATTGTTTAATATGTATTTTTTTTTAAAGTATGAAAAATAACAAAGGGCAATAACTCCTAAATTATGCAAAATAAAGTTACGATTCTTGCATGCTGCACTTCTCCTCATAGAGATCTATCTACCAATAAAGTTTCATGTTAATATCTCTTATACTTTGTGAGTTATGCCCTGGACAAAAAATAAGTATGAGAAATTTCAAAAGGCAATAACTGAAAAATTAATAAAGCAAGAGTTATGGTTCTTGTGCACTGCACTGCTCACCAATGAGATCTATCTACTTACAAAGTTTCAAGTTGATAACTCTTATACTTTGTGAGATATGCCCCGGACAAAAAATAAGTATAAGAAATTTCAAAGGGCAATAACTCAAAAATTAATAAAGCAAGAGTAATGGTTCTTGTGCACTGCACTGCTCCTTAATGAGATCTAACTACCTATGAAGTTTGTTCTTGATATCTCTCATAGTTTATGTGATATGCTCCGGACAAAATTATGACAGACAGATGAACGGACGGACAGGTGGACAAAGCGGCAACTATATGCTCGCCCTTCGGGGAGCATAAAAATGACTCCTTAGGGCACACAGACAATAAGAAAGTGTTCATTTATAATAAATCGCTATCCATCCACAAAACTATACAACAACTCTCTTTATAGAGTGGCATTCATGCATAAAGTTGAGTGATTATTCTTTAAATGATTCACTGACACCTTGAAATATGGTCAGGATTTATTCTGTATCATTCAGTTTTATATGAAACTGATGGTAATGTAATGCTAGTAATTTCAGGGTAACCCCCTCTGCCTCTTTATCATCTCTAAATTACTGCTTGAATTTGTTCGAAAAAGAATATCTTTTGTATAGCCTGGAAAGCAGTGTAGAATGGTGGCAACAGACAATTCTCTGGCAGTATGCTGTCTCATAGAAGCAGGTCAGATTACCTGTAAGGTATATATGTCAGGTAGTAATGCCTTATAGGACTTCTCTATGGTTTTTCTCCTTTCTAAGCTGTCTAAACCAAGTCTCTGTCTTCTTGCCACTTCATGTTCAATCTTAAAGGAAATGAAACAAACAGGTCTACAGAGTCTAATCAGTTTAGTTTTACTAGTGGACTTTGTGTTTTTATACATCTTTACCACAAGATCTTATAATCTAAGATATTACATTGTTTGTGGAAAATTTAACCATGAATCCAGATATTTTTAACCTGTATTTTCAAATCATCAAAATGCTAAAAAAAAAGTTGCATTTTGTCTCAATATTCTTTGTTGAATTATGTCATTGATGGCGTACAAGAGAAATTGTGTGAAACATTTACCCCCAGACACTTTAAATTAGTATGTTCAAAGCAACTGTAACAAGATTTTATTTCTAAATATTACATGAAACATAAACAAAGACATTAACATACCTCTTTAATTAAGTTCTCTGTTTGCTTTTCATCGTCAATGCCATTATCAAGAAGTATCTACAATGTATAAATGAAAAGTATGAAAGTCCAGCCAACACTGGTTTTAAGGGAACAAAAAAGAAGTTTTCAAATTTCCGATTCAAAGTTGTCACCTATGAACTTAAATGTAATATATTTAGACTAAAATTAATTCTGCCTTTTGTAGCTATTTGTACTTATAACAAATAAATAATATTCATGGCTGCTAATGGCAAAATCAATAAATTTATTACAGTATTATAGTGGCATATTTCTGCCAACACTTAAAAGTCCCTATATCTCTAAGAAACAATCATTTTGAGTACACAAAATGGGTTGTCAGGTTGTGTCCTTTCTTGACTTCAGAAATCCTGGTAACTTGTACAATGGCAGATAAAGCCTGAAGTCAGATTTCAAACTTCAATAAATATTGTATACTTCAGAAGTATATGAAGAGTAACAATGACTATTGTATAACTGACCTAAATCTATGCAGAGAAAAGTGTGTAGGCAATACTAATGACGCATTACACACTGCATTAAACAGAAGTGCTCAAGGATTATAAATGTAAACAGATTTAGCTTTTCCACATCTATCCAAAATACTAAAGCGTGTTTTATATCGTGTAGTTTTATCTAACAGTAAGTAACTGGAGATCAAATTTTACAAACTGGAGGTCTGTTTGGAGTATGAGAGTATTACCATTATGAATGATGGGACCTAAATTGGTCAGATTATCATAACTCATCAAACTTATAATTCAAAGTAAGTTCTGAAATAGATTTCTCTCTGCCAGTTGCAGTTTTAGATATTCATTTTCAGAAATAAGTGACAAACACAGTAAAGGGATATATACCTGTCCTAATAAACAAGTCATTTTTAATTTTTACTTGTCTGAAGACGGATTAATTTAATAGAGTAGGTGGGGTAATTCAAAGACTGTCTAGCATGATAATGTGTGTCAGTCTTAACTTTGTCAAACTTAGTTTACTGAACTAAATACTGGACCTTTATGTAAAAAAAATTGACTGTTTCTGAAACTGAAATAGTATTACTTGTTTATGCCCACTACTTTGGGAGTGGGGAGGGGCATACATATTTGCCTTTGTCAGTCCATCACACTGTATGTACGTAGTCCGATGTGTGTCGAGTTTAACTCCAATGTATAATGCTAGAGCCATGAAACTTTCTAAAAATAGTTGTCAGCATGTGAACTTATGCATCCGGGTATTTTGACACAAATTTATTGGAGATCGACAGAATTATGCCCCCTGATTAAGCAAAAAATAGCATTTTTAGACTTGTTACGTCTAACTACAAACAAATAACTGCTATCCATGTAACTTTCTAAGAATAATTGACAGCATATGAACTTACGCACCTCGGTATTTTGATGCAAATTTTTAGATCAGCAGAGTTATGCCCCCTAAATAAGCAAAAAATAATATTTTTAGACTTTGCCCTGTGTAACTCCAAATGTATAACCGCTAGACGCATGAAACTTTGTAAGAAAAGTTTTCAGCTTGTGAAGTTACACACCTGGATATTTTGATGCAAATTTATTGGAGATCGGCATAGTTATGCCCCCTGATAAAGCTAAAATATAGCATTTTTAGACTGTATAAGCAACTGTAATTGTACAGGATTTTTGTCAATACAGTGGAATGTGGGGGCATCCATGTCCTACTGTATGGACACATCTCTAGTTTTCTATGGAAAAGTGAATTATATTTTTGACAAGTTATTCACCTTGTTCTTCCTGTTTGAGAGTGTCTAAAGTCCTTTAGATACGCTGCTTCATTATAGATTTACCTGTTTGTAAGTTTTAAGGAACTGTGACCTATCAATAAAATCAACATGCATCCTTAGGTCTTTAAGAAATATATTTCGTGAGTGAAAACACCTGCACACGTAAAACATTTTGCTGTCCATTTTCCTTTTCGTCTGCAAGCTTCTGTTCATCTTGATTTACAACAACAACAAATATGGCTGCGCCCAAGAAGTCGCATGATGAAATGAAGGACAAACAAAAACCTTGGAAGTATGCTCAAGAAATAGAACCTGATAAAGAAGTGATAACCATGTACTGCGAGCAGGCAAGTCAAGAAAGCTTGTTGAATATTTTGTTACTTATTTCCTCAAGTAGATTCGTGTAGATTCGCACTTAAGTGAATTCGTACTCAAATTTGATAAGTCGTCCTTTTTTGTTTGACAAGAAAAAATCACAGGAGCTTGAAATTGTATTTTTAGTCATTCAAGAGACAAACTGTTAATCTAGCTTCTTTTTCTGTATATAAAAACACAAGGAATGAAACGCCACCTGCTCCGCCCACTAAGAATTTCGGGTCGCATCAGCTAAAATGCGAAAAGGTGCAGATATCTATCATTCCTGTCAATCAGCAGACACAAAAACGAACCAAATCAAACCGCTTATTGTTGTCAATATGCTACACACTAGTAGAAAACCACTGCTTTCCATGCATTTCCAACAAAATTCGCTTGTCGCCAAGGCCATTGCATGACGTCATAGAGTGGACTGTAATCTCCAAAATATTTCTTGATCAAAAGCAGTTTTGAACTGGAGAAACTTTTTTTGTATGCATCCCAGAAATAATTGTGAAGTACATTTTACCGTTATTTCATTATAAAAGCATTTATTTAGTTTGATTTTGCATTTTATTCTTTCTATTTATTAATTCCAGAAATAGATTTTCCTGGGAAACTGCCACAATTTTTGGAAATTCCGTGAGGCCACACAATGGCTTTGGCGACAAACTGATTTTGTTCGAAAATGCATGAAAACCAGCTGTTTTCTTCTTCTGTGTAGCGTACTGAAAAAATTAAGCGATTTGTTTTAGTTAGTTTTAGTGTCTGTTGAGTGACAGGACTGAGAGATATCTGCACCTGAGCACAAGTTAGCTGATGCGACCAGAGTTCTTAGTGGGCGGAAGAGGCAGCATTTCATTCCTTGTGTTTTTATATACAGAGTAGAAGCCACAAATACATTTTGAATCTTGAAGGACTGAAAACTCAATTTCAAGCTCCTGTGGAAATAATGTGCCTTACGTTTTTGTTGATTCAAGGTATTTTTGTGGGGTTTTTTTTTTTTTTTGAATATTTATACAAGACTACAATTTTTGTGCAGAGTCACTTAAAGTTGGGACCTACCCCCCGTAGAAATATTTCAACATACACAGAAATTAGAGTTTTAGATACTGTAGGTTTTATTAAAGGTCATGTGACACGACTATAGCAACTTTGTCTATTCAAAATAATCATAATGTACTGATTAAAATGGTTTAATTGCGAAATTGTGAAAATATTGCTTTTGATAAGAAAAAACGTGTTTTTGATGATCGACTATTTCCGTTTCGACATCGGTAGTTTCCGCTGCAATTTTTGGCTGTGACGTAGATTTAACCCTACTGTCCCAGGCAGTAATGCAGTATTTCACTGCTCATAACATATCCGTTTTGAAATGAAAAAAATAACACTAAACCACAAGTGCAAGAAACAAAATGAAGGCACACTTATAAAAATAACATGCTATAAATTGTAAATTAAATAAAACAATGTGATTGCTTCTCCATTTTTATAAGTAAATTCAAACTTTGTGCCGGAAGAACGGTTTGCAATTTTACCTTTATAAATATTAATAAATATTCCAATTTCTTCCATGTTGTGGTTCTATATAAAACTATCTCCTTCACCTTTTAACATGCTGCCTAAGCATTTCTCGCTTGATGTTTACGTCATAAACAAATTCTTTTTTAATTAAGTGTAGTAACATTGAAGTGAATTTAGGTGATCTAATGTGTTAACATTTTTGTCATGGAAATTCACACTACAGTGTATTTTCACGTTGGGATATTGTTTGAAAAATAATATCTATCTATCTATTTAAGCTTATTTATCGTCGGTACCGGTTGCCCATATGACCGACGCCCCCTGGAGAGATTAGTTATTTTATGTGGTGGGGGTAGTGCAAGATACAGAAAGCATCCCATTCCAGAGACACTCCTGGTTCTTTTACATGCTCAGTGTATAGCACTGATACATGGGACCTCGGTTTAAAGTCTCATCCGAAAGACTATTAGTAATGTTAGTGGAGGAGCGGGGGATCGAACTCGGGACCCCTGGTATACCAGTCCAGCGCGTTACCACTGGACCACATCCGCTCCCTAAAAAAAATAATAATATGGCATGTCCATCAAGTAGAAATTTGTGTCTGCTTATAAATTAATATCCAATGAAATGTGAAAGATCCATAAATCACGCCTTATACTGTGGGATTTATGCAAATTAACCTGCCAAAATGGGACCCTTGTATATTCTGCATAGCTGTCAAAACAAAGCAATTAACTTTTTATGACCCAATCAATGATAAAGTTGATACAAATAGCAATATTTTATGGCAAGGGATCTTACAAATTGATTGAATTACTTTTGATCAGTCAAACTTGTGAAAACATTATGTAATAGCTTGTTCCAATTAACATGTCTGAATGATTTTTAGTAAAGAAGCTTCCATGCAGATACATATTTTTATCAGATAATTAAATGTAATGGATCTATTTATGATGAAAATAAAAATCATTCGACTTCTAAATGTGAACAAATTAAAACAAAAACAATGTGTTTGTGTTATGATTTTGACATAATCATATTCGTCTTATTATTTGTTCTATGATCATTATTGTTTTTTTTAAATGTTGAATGAATAAGCCAAAAAAAGGTAGGCAGTTATAATGAAAAAAGTCATAGATCTAGTAAAAAATTACTTACACGTACCTCAGGCAAAATATACCACAGACAAATAAGCAACACATCACTGTAAAGAGAATGTTTTTTTATGGAAAAAAATCTCTCGATTGGAGTTAGTTAATCAAGTCTTCCAAAAAACTGCATCGGATAAAAATAAGCATGTTCAAAATCTTTTTCGATCAGTACTTGAAAAATATCTCTAGATATTTTCGCTGATGTATCTTTTAATTCTATAACCCTAATTAAACTAGCCTCTATATAATATTGCTCATTGGCTTCGTAATTCCATCAAAATTTCAAATTATCTATTTTAAAAAATCTTCAATGTGTATTCATGATGTTAGCTTGACTTGTTCAATTTTGTTTTTCTTACTATATTCAGTCTACATTTTCACTTTCCATCATAATTTTTAAGATTTTGTTAACAATCCAGGCAGCTGTGTCAAGTGGCAAGAGATAAATGTGCGTCACTTCCGGTTTCGCTCGTGACAGGTGCGCGCGACCAAGTGCGTAAAATATGGACTTTAATTTGCTATAAAAAACATCTTTAAGATGAAAATTACCTGCAGAGTTTTTTAAAACTGTCATAGTTAGATAAATAGTTTTCGCTCATATTAAAATTTCGAGGTCAAAAATTCGTGTCACATGACCTTTAAGCAAAATAAATGTTGGACATTAGTAGTGGAAGAAATCCAACAATGCTTTTTACTGATTTTTCAAGGTGCATTGAATGGACATTGTGTGTATGGATTTCTACTACTTTACTATGTTCAACTTCAACTCACGTTCACTAGAGAAACAAATCATTAATTCATTTTCAATACTCGGCTGAGTATTTTACATATTTTGAAAACAATTTATTACTCCTTTGATCTGTATAGGTTTTATAAAATGTTATTTATTTACTTTGAAATAATCATCAACTAATGCAGCAACAAAAATCCTGTCACAACAGCTTTATATCATTTGGATGTTTTGAATGTTTGACCCGGGTTGAGAGATATCCAAAACAAAATTAGCTTAAGGTATCCTTAGATCGCATCAGATAAGTATGAATAGAATGCCCTTATCAAAGTCAGATGTACTAGAGACAAAGTCTGTAAAATATTTTCAGTAAACAAATATTGTGATTTCGGTTACTTAATTACATTTACAGATTAAACAAGCATATTTAATTAATTGATCATAAAAAACTTTGAAAAAAACATATGTCCATGTACAATTACCAGTATATGCAATTAAAAGCCTCTCTGGACATCAGTCTGTAGGACTGGTATAGTACTGAAAAATAAGAATTAAAAAAAGTATTTGGTTGCATAAGGAGCAGTATTGCATAACTTTGAGCTCAGGTGTTACAGTCCTGTTTCTGTCGAGTTAAGTTGCCCATCAGTATAACTGTATGCTAGAAATTTAAATAAGATTTGAACAGTTCTTTTTTATCTTTCTATTTGAATTTATTTTTTTATTTTTTAGATATTCTTTTTATATACTCTAAGTCTTAGTCTAGTATAAGTTAGATATATACCAAAAATATTTATAGAAATTTTGTTCCACTGATAGGTTACTGTTACATTCAGAAAGTAAAGAGGCATCTTGTTTATCCGAGGCTGTTGTGAAAATGGCTTGTTAAATTGACCTGTAGCAATGTAAAATTCTGTCCGTAGTATTTCTTGTTATTATACTGACATTTCAGTACAAAATGCTGCAGAAAATCTGTTACACAAAGTTCAAAACTAAGGTCTGTGTGTTACAGGATACAAGTTTTTATATTCAATATTTTTGATTGTGAATGTGCTTTAAGATCATTCTTGTTTCAGTTGTTGGACTGCCGAGATTACAAATCAGACTACAAAGAGTGTACGTGTAAGTACAAGAAAGTCATATACTATTACTACTTGTATCAATACAGGTGAACCTTGTAGAAAAACATTCTTAGAAGAGAGGTAAAAATACTTCTGCAATTCTTTAACTTATATAAAATGGATTCTATAGTATAATGTGGCAGAAGTTGCCTTTATGATATAAATGACTAACTGTAGTGATTGGTTCATATGTTTTTAGGACTTCCACATGTAGAAAAGGAACATCAGCTATAAGATCAGTACAATTTAACTGAACAAAATTGAATAATGACCGTTGATTTATTTATGGTCAGAAGCAGTCAGTGGGAGAAATAAAGATGGTTTTCAACTTTATACATGAAATATAATTTGAATAATAACTATTTGAAATATATAAATAGACTAAAAGTATACATGTATGTCATGAGCATTTTTTTCTTTTTTGTTTTCAGCTATCAAGGGAAGGTTGAATCAGTACTTTATATATGGACAGACATTGGACTGTCAACATTTAAAAGATGCATTCCAGTCTTGTGAGCGATATGTGAAAACAAAAGATGAAGAAGCAAAGGTAATGTGATGATACACACAGTTTATCATCACGTTGGTGCAGTTATGATATATATATATGCCAGGGCTCCTAAAATTTTGAAATCTCAATCGGTCCGAGACCTTGACCCTTCCCCCCCCCCACCCCCGAGACCAAGAACCAACAAAAAAAAAAGAAACGATTTAAGGGCAAAGAACAATTTGAGTTATGATAGTGTTGACGTCGCGAAAATATGTGTTTTTCAAAGCGAAAGTAGAATTAGAGCTAATTTTACAACATCAAACTAGTCACTGATATTTTAAAGTGTGCTTTGTGCTGCAGCTAGCCACTACAATTACTATTAAGCCCTTAATGAAATGAAGCAGAAGACAGTTATCACCTATTTCGATGCACACTCCTCGCACCGGTTCCGTCACGCTTCTCTACTAACTGTTTTCTGTGCTGATCAGGGGAAGTAACCGCTGCGGGGAGTATGATTTCGATGAAATTATATTTCACAGTTTGAGCCGGTCAACTTTAATCGATTGGCCGGCTGCTAATCAAGCACACTTTTACTTGTTTACAAGTTAATTGGCGATAATTGCCGCGGGCAACATTGACAGTTTTATGATTTTATGATAGGTGTGAAGTACCGGATTAGCGATCAGTTGAGGTTTTGGTGTGAGATTTTGACTGTTTTTTGAAAAGTTAGACAGATTTTTTTTTTTGGAAATTATCTGGACCGATTTTTTAAGGACTTTTGGACATCGAAATCGGTCCATAGAGATAAAATTCGGTCAAAACCGGCAAATTTTCGGTTTTCGGGAGCCCTGATATATGCTTCTTTCTTTTACTTTGTGTATTTCAAAAGGCATAATTTTTACTTACAGATACAGTATATGTAAGATATATAAGCTCTAGGCTAACAGCATTTCAGCTTGTGGGTAAATTACTGTATTTACATTATTAATTATACCACAAAAAACTGCAAAAGGTGCAAATTTTTAGTCTATGCACAATTTACTTTTTTTATTTTTTGGTGGTATAGGATTATTTGGTGTCTTATGAGCTAGCGAAGAGAGACTTCCGCATGACCAATGCCCGAGAAAACACTGTGTGGGAGTACAGAATGACCCCATACAGAGAGTGGAATGCACCGCTACAAAAAGTCAAACCGGAAGAGATAAACAAGGAGGATGACTTTCTAGCTGCCCAACAGAATACCAACTTTAATAACTCAAGTAGTAACAATGAAAACAGTGAAAAAGTAAATGAAAATGATACAAAAATCAACAAAAAATCTGAAAATAATTCAAAAGTTAGTGAAAAATCTGAAAAGAAATCAAATGTAAGTGATACATCAAAGGCAGTAAGTGACCAGTCCAATCAGAAGGGAGGTAGCTCTCAGACAGAGATTAGCAAAAAAGTTAATGAAGCTGGTACTGATGGTCCTAGTAATAACAAAGGCATGTGTGTGGTATCATGATCATTATGTTAGTTTAGGTTTTTTAAAATAAATTTTAAAAGTTTTGTCATGTTAGTTTTAATTACTTATATTTTTATCAGTTATAATTATGTCTTCCTGCCTGTGGGGGAGACATATTGTTTTTGCCATGTCTGTCCGTCTCTCTGTTTTTGGGGTATGTAGGTCAAAGGTCAAGCTCACAGTGATCTTAAATGTTAAAATGGTTTCCGCTCAGTAACGAGAGTTCTAATTGACCTGGTATCTTCAAACTTATTAGGACGACTGTCCTTATTGAGTTACAGAAGCCTTTTGATTTTGGGGTCAGCCAGTCAAAGGTCAAGGTCACATTGACCTTATATGTAAAAATTGGTTTCTGCTCAATAAGTGGAGCGCCATTCGGCAGAGAGTCTTGAAACTTCATATATAATGATTGTCCTTAATGAATAGAAGAAGCCTATTGATTTTGGGATCAACCGGTCAAAGGTCAAGATCACAGTGATCTTTAACTTGAAATTGGTTTCCACTCAACTGGAGTTCTATTTGACCCAGAATCTTCAACCTTCATAGGACAATTGTCCTTAATGAGTAGAAGAAGCCTTTTGATTTTGGATCAGCTGGTCAAATGTCAAGGTGACAGTGATCTTTAACTTGAAATTGACTTCTGCTCAATAAATGGAGTTCTATTTGACCCACAATCTTCAACCTTCATAGGATGATTGTCCTTAATGAGTGAAAGAAGCCTTTTGATTTTGGGGTCAGCTGGTCAAAGGTTAAGGTCACAGTGGTCTTTAACTTGCAGTTGGTTTCTGGTCAATAACTCGAGTTCTATTTGACCCAGAGTCATCAAACTTTATAAGATGATTGTCCTTAATGAGTAGAAGCCTACTGATAATGGGGTCAGCCAGTCAAAGGTCGAAAAAGAGAATAACTGCCCCTAGGACTTGATGAACTATATTGTTTAGGTGCCATTAGAGTCAAAGGTCAATCTCACAGGTGCCCACACTTTGAAACAGTTTGCAGCCAATAACTCAAGGATAACTGCACCCAGGACCTTAAAACTTGACAGGATAGCTGGACATAATGAGTAGATGCATTTAGTAGTACATGTATATCAGGCACATATCTAATCCCTCTTTGGGAGGTGTTTGTCCCATAGGGGCGGTAATCATGGTTGCCTTTAAGATTTAAACAAGGGGTACTTGTTTTGACAAACTGTATGCCATGGTGTATGGTTGTATTGTGAGTTCTCGTGTTGATGAAGGTGAAGGCTTTGTGCTCTGTAATATTTCATGCAGTAATGAATGTTGAAGTTTGTAAGAGCTGTTTTGAGATAACATCTTTAAGTACACGGTCTGTCGGTCCAACTGAGAGAACAAAAATTATGAAGTTGTGTTGTTTTTTCCTTTTGGAATGTAATATAAAAGGGAACATGTTGGCCATGTTATGAGATTACCAACAATGTGGTAAAATTACACATTTTTTTTTCACTTTCAGATAATAGACTGTTTTGAAATTACTTTTGTATACTTTTTATTGCTCTCTGGCTACCAGAAAGTACTGTAATAGTGGAATAAACTTAAGAAGAAAAATATATATATATATAGCATTTTAATAATCATTTTCACGTAATGGACATCAAACCCTGTAATATGTAACAGGCAGTATAGGTGCCAGGTTGTTTTGTGATTCATAGCAATGTTTCAGCAGCCTTCAAAGACATAACTTGCATTTTTCAAAGATGCACTTTGTATAAATCAGAGAAGGCAAAAAAAGATCATGTGTTTGCAGAAAGGGATTGTTAGCTTTTGACATAAAGTTGGCCAGCTTGTTCATTTGGTCACATCACATATTATCTATTCACATTGCTGAATTTGCTCCATGGTCATTTGTTAATAGTAGGCTGAAAAAATTTAATCTAGTCAGAAAAGCAGATGCCTAGCTACCAACTTTTTCAGCCTTGTGCTGTCCTAGCTATTGTTTTCAGCCCTTAGGGTCAGGGGTCAAGCTCAAGGCTGCACATACTTTGAAAACAGTTTTCAATCCAACTCCAGAACAACTGCACCCAGGACCTTTAAACTTAACATGATGGTTGGACATGATGATAAGATAAACACTTTTATATTTGGGCCTACAGGGTCAAGCTTTAAGGAGCCTACACTTTAATAACAGTTGAACCCACACTTTGATTTCAGTCAATATCTTTGACTGCTTCCAGGACCTTGAAACTACCAATGATGATAAGGCATGATCAATAAATCATGAGTCAGTCTCTCAGGGGCATGCAAGGTGAAAATAATAGTTTCTTATCCATAACTCAAGAACTAATATATATACTTGGAGTTCCCTCAAATTTTACAAGTTAGCTTTTACAAGTAAGTTAACAAGGAATTTCAATTCATTAGTTGTAAACTCGGGATCCTATTGTTAAAGGCTAACAGGGCTGAGTCAACATTCATTACTGACTGGGGATTTCTGAGCATCGGTGTCAGTTTGACAGCTCTTTATAAAGGTTAAAGTTTCAAGCCTTCTTACCATAATGCTCATTAGGAATTTCATTTTAAATGTGACATGTTCAACCCTACTGATTTTCCAGCAGTGCTTCCTAAAAGTAAGGATAAAGAGAAAGATCCAGAATTTCAGTTGCATAATACAAAGATATAACGAGTTTCAGATTTAAACTGTTTAAAGAGCAGTGGTCAAGGGGTTAGACCAGAGTTTACCAGTTCCAACCCCACTAGTGATTAAAGTCTACCGTGGCTTTCAGCATTCCTCTTTTTCGGCACAAGTACTTGTTTGAACCCAGAAGGCAGTCATCCAGAGGGTTTAATATGTTGCAAGAACTTGCTTCTCAATTGATGTAAGATAAGTCTGTTTAAAATAAATTTATATTGTATTCATAACAAAGAAAAGATTTTTGTCAAATATGGTGAAGATGCTTGCCGTCTAATTCCGAAGATGGAAAGAAAGATTTTGGAAGATAATGCAAAAATAATCAAAAATTTACCTGTAATTGTTTTTGAAAAGAAGTTATGACATGGCTTTGATCTGTAAATTAAAAATTATTACCTCTTTAAAATACTAACGCTAAAAAAAAGGAAAGAAGAAAATTACTCCCACCAAAGGCTTTAATTTGTAACATCCATGGTGTTTTTGAAGGGTGAGTGACTGTGGTTATAATTTTACTAACATCATTAAGAAGATGCTTTTTATTTTCAACATGGTCACTTTTAGTTTTATCTTATTTTTACTGTTATGTAGGTGCTTATTTATTTAAAGCCAAAGTTACTGCTTTTTTTAAAGCTCATCTGAGCACAACATGCTCAAGTGAGCTTTTGTAATCATCCTGTTCATTGTTTTAGCTCCTTCTAAACCACTTGGTCAAATGATATAATTTTGCATGGATATTCCAAGAATGTGCATCCTTAAATCCTAAGTCATTTATGGACTTAGTTGTTATTCGGTGGGATTAAAATAAAAGAACATTGTATGTCAATTGGCATCGTAATTTACAAACTTATAGCTGAGTTATAAGCCATTTGTCTTACAAATGCTGGCAGTATATTAATTGGAGGTATACCTTGGTAACCAACACAAATATGTATCATCAGTAAAGAAAAGTGCAGGCATCCAATTTGTTCCAGTCAGATCAATAACACCAGAGTTACGGCCCTTTGATTTATTACTATACAGTTTATAAGGCATATAGACATATATTAAACTTAATTTATGTCACTCAACACAAGTATATATATTCAGTAAAGAAGAGTGCAGGCTTCCAATTTGTTCCAGTCAGATCAGTAACACCAGAGTTACAGGCCTTTGATTTATCACTATACAGTTTATTAGGCATATAGACAAATATTAAACTTAATTTATGTCACTCAACACAAGTATATAATTTATTTCATATTCAGTAAAGAAAAGTGCAGGCATCCACTTTGTTCCAGTCAGATCAGTAACACCAGAGTTATGGCCCTTTGATTTATTACTATACAGTTTATAAGGCATATAGACAGATATTAAACTTAATTTATGTCACTCAACACAAGTATGTATATTCAGTAAAGAAAAGTGCAGGCATCCAGTCAGATCAGTAACACCAGAGTTATGGCCCTTTGATTAATTTTCTGTACAAAATATTAATAAGGTATATATACTTTTATAGGGGAAACTTATTAAAACCTTTTTGCTTTTCATAGGGCATTGAAACTTCCCAGGGGTGTCCTTTTCATGAACCTCTACCAAAATTCTTCAGGTAGTTCCATTTTGTTTCGAACTCTGATTGCTATAACAACCAAAATTGAAAAAAAAATGAAATTTCAAAAATCATATCTTAAACCATAAGGCCTTCAACAATGATATTTGGTATGTGGCAACCCCTTATGCCCCTTGGATCAGGGGTCATGTTTTATAAAGAAATATTTAGGAAAACTCTTCTTTTCTGAAATCACATATCAAGAGGTCTAAAATTTTCCCTCAATTCTTGCCTGATGGATTTAAATAAAGATTGTTCAAAGGTGGCTGCTTCAGCCATATTGGCTTGGGGTGAGATGTTTAACATAGACTTATATAGCCAAACATTTTTATCAGAACCTTGAACTTGAGACTTGTGAAAATCAGTATATTATAGCATTGTTATTTTCAACCTCTACTAAGATTTATCATAATTATAATGTTTTTAGGTCATTATTTGCTCCACCCCAGGTGGTACATGTTTTACCCTAGAAATAAATAGGTAAATTGTTCCTACGTATAACACAAGGCCCAGAGTTGTAAAATTTGGCACGAAGCCCAGAGGACCTGTTAGTTTTCCTGGTTGAGGATCTGATTTCTAGCATTGTTTGTCAGGTTCTGTAGATAGTTTCTTATAGGTTTCAGTTAACTTGAAAATTTGAAAAAGAAGATTTTAAGATTATCATGATAAGGTAAATGTGTTTTACTAACCCATCTCTATTCCACACACTGTCAGTAAAGTATAAGGCTGTCACATTTGAAAAACTGCTGTTTTTAAGCATTCATAGAGTGATTAAATTTTTTATGCCCTGGAGGGAGCATATTGTTTTTGGTCTGTTTTCCTATTTGTTTGTCTGACTGTCTGTTTGTCACAAAACTTTAACTTTGACAATAACACGGAAGTCCTTCGACCTACAGCCTCCAAACTTCACAGGTGCATGCACCTTAATGAGCTCTATCCTCCAGACCCACTTATGCAGGGGCATGGCATTCATTCGAAGATAGCATAGCGTTTGTTTTTCCGTTTAAAAATTGTCATTGTTTTTAACAGACATACCATATTTGCCAACAGCTGTCAGACCAATCTCTTTAATATATTTAGGAGAAAACTTTTTATTGTTTGAGAATAATTGGTAGAAATGACTGCCTAAATTTTAATGAATCACAGAAAACTTTATTTAAGGAAAAGAAGTTGCATTGATTATCTACAGAGGTTTAACCTCTGTAAATTTGATTAAAATTATTCTTTATTATCATGAAAAAATAGCTATGACAGTGCTGGCTTGAAACATCTTTTCAGTAAAATACAGCTTTCATGTAAATGTAATTATTACAGAATTGACCTGTTAAGGTAAATTACAAGATATTTAGCAACTATTTTTGTATAATATTTTGAATGCTAATGTAATGATGCTTTGGTCTAGCTCTGTTATACTGCTGTTAAGTGCTTGTGTTTTCCCTGAACCTTCAGTTGTCTGTATTTTAATTAGCAGTTTAAGAAAGCCCTGAGAAAGAAACTCTAAATCAGAAACTTGTGATCAGCATATTATTAAACTTCAGGAACTGATAGCAGATTTTAAGTATTTAAATTTCATGGTGAACTAATTAAAATAAGCTAAAAATAAACCATAGCTTTTCTTTTTTTTCAGATAATTAACCGAAATAACATCTTTATCTTCAGAAATTATCAGTAATTTGAGATATTCCAAGTTAATTAAACCAGTGTAATACTGATTTTTTCCAGGATTATGCCAGGTAGGGTTAGATTTATTGATTCAGCTGATAAAAGGCTCGTTTAAGATGATAGATATTTATAAACATTGCATCCTTCAATGATGTAACAAGGAAGTTGTAAAGATGCATTGTTTAAAATTTTAAACAGTTTCAAGGATGTTTTTGTTTTGAAAACAGTTTGAAAAAAAAATGGCCAAAAGTATGACTTCTGCAAACAGGAAAATACCTCACATAAGAAAGCATTCAAGGAAGTGAAAAAGAATTGATAACTTTGAAGAATGTAAAACAGAGACTTCAGTTATTGAAGAAGTTAGTGCATTTTAAAATGTGTGGAAGCTAATAAATGTTATCAATACCAAAGCTTGCAATAGATGACCTCTTGTCTGTAGGTCACTGGGTCAAGGACAGTTTAATAGATTTACAGTAGCCAAATACTGATGGATTGAAGCTTGTGTCAGAATGAAAAACTCGTGAGAAAGTTAAGGGTCAAAGGAAAAAGTCACTATAACCTTTTATTTTAGTTTCATTGATTGCTAGAAGAAACTAGATGTAATGATGGATTAAGATGTAAGTTATGATTTAACTGCCTGCTTTCTAGCAGTTGTGACATTTATTCTGTATTTTGTTTATTTTACACCAGACAGGAAGCAATGTTAGGGAAGTGCTACAGTTTGAAAGTTACCCAGATGTGAAATCAATCTGATAGTCTTGTAAGAAAACAGGAAAGTAAGGAATTAATTCTAAGAGAATTCTTGTTTGAACAGAAGGATGAAATCAGTTCAGAGAGGGATTGATTCCAAACTATTGGCAGATTAATTGCTGGCACTTTCTAGTTTATTGATACAGAATGTGAAAGATAGTTTCCTATTTTCTTGACTTACGATCATCAATTATAATGATGTAACGAGAATTCTGCACAAACCTTAACCTAACACAGTGGTCTGTTTTTCTATTCTGGAACTCTAGCCAGCTATTTGATGAACTTTTGTGTCAATATTTTTGTGTGTAAGCTAATATAATATAGATATTGTATGGTGATGTTAATATTAAGTTGAATATTATAATGATTGATAAAACTGGAAGTATAAGCTACTGCTGCTGTTGCAGGTTAATATTTGTAATTAAAAACAAAATTCCAATGATAATACTGTCAGCATTTCTCTTACAGAAAAATTATAAGCATCAATAAATCAGGTTTGATGATGATGGTGATGATGATGATGTTGCATATATTCTGATGATATCTTTGTTATAATTATAACAGCTTTAAGAACAGTCTGAGTTGAATAAGTTAAAGCTTATTATTTGATATTAAAATGTGAGACAAAATACTCATACATTAACAGTCATCTGTAGTTGTCAGGTACTGGTAGTTGGTATAATTTATTCAGATGTTATACCTTGTGTATTTCTCTACTGTCTTTGTGCTAGCCTAATTAACATCGGTGCATAGGACTACAAAGGTCAACAGGATTTTTAAATTTACAGGATTAGCCTGAAATTTGTACTGCATTTTTGAATGATTAGATAAATTTATCTAATTTTTTTGCCAGGTTTTTTTTAAAACTAATGTTCTTCAAATGTTGATGCATTAATGAGGCATCATCTTTAAATCATAATGATCATAATGTGAATCAAAATCACTCCTATTACACTGTATGTATATGGTGATTTTTTTATGTGAGATATTTTTTTGTTATTTTGTTTGACTTTGAAACTTGAGTGCACAACTGTGTAGAGGGAACTCAGATGTGAGTAGAAATTCTGTAACAAGGAGATGGTATCCTGTGAAGTGACAGCATAATGGGTTTTCTACGAACCATTTGGACTTTACGGAATATAGTGATTGTGGTTGCTACACCTCTGCTGTTGCTGCCATTGCTGTTGAATGGGTCAAAGGTAAGATCATTTAAATCCCACTTTACTGAATCCTGAACAATTTGATTTCCCAGAACAATGTGGTTGGCAAGACAGCTTTGTCAGAACAATTTCTTAGAGATTATTTAGTGGTTAAAATCATTGTTGATGCGTGGCAATGAAGATAGATGCTGGAAACCCGAATGAATGTTCAGAAATCATGTAACAGTAAGAAATAGTGAGTTGTTTCACTTCTTAGATGAATATGAAACTACAGTATAAAGGAGTTACATAATTATTTCTTGTTACATTTTTTTTTAAAATCGTTAACTGTTTTGAACATTACTTGGACCTACCAAAAGAAATATATATCCGTCTAAAGTAAAGGTATCTTGATTTTGGATATTTGATAGCTTATATAATATGTGTTTGGTTTCTGATGCAATCTTAAGTAAACTTGAAAGTGAAATTATTCTTGAAAATATATGGGTATCTAACTTTTTCTTTGCTGGTTTGATTTCATTTAAATATATGCTAATAGCTGTATGTTCTTCATCTCTTTTTTTAATTCAATAAATTCAGTAATTTCATTAAATAATACAGTTTTGTTTTTAGTCATGATCTGTCAAGAACCAAAGTAGTTGAATAGCACCTGAAACGTTCATTGATATATTCCATACTTTGCAGAGAAGATTCTGCCAAATTTTACTCCATAACACCTGGCTCAGATACACACTATGTATGCAAAACAGTAATAATATAATCACATTGAGAAATGTCTTGAAATAATAGTATTGATTTTTTAGGGTATTTACAATAGGTAACATTTACAGTAGGGATATGTATGTATTTTTGTAGTAACATTTACAGTAGGGATATGTATATTTGTAGTAACATTTACATTAGGTACATGTATTTGTAATAATTTACAACAGTTATTTGTATTTGTAGTAACATGTACAACAGGTAGGATATTTGTAGTAACATTCACTATAGGAATATGTATTTGTAGTAACATTTACTGTAGGTTAATTTGTTGTTTGTTGTAAAACTACTGTAAGAATATTTATTTTTAGCAACATTTACAATAGGTTTATTGATTTTGTAGCAACATTACAATAGGTGTGTGTACTGTAAGAATATTTATTTTTAGCAACATTTACAAAAGGTTTATTGATTTGTAGAAACATTTACAATAGGTGTGTGTACTGTAAGAATATTTATTTTTAGCAACATTTACAATAGGTTTATTGATTTGTAGAAACATTTACAATAGGTTTATTGATTTGTAGCAACATTACAAAAGGTGTGTGTACTGTAAGAATATTTATTTTTAGCAACATTTACAATAGGTTTATTGATTTGTAGCAACATTACCATAGGCTTATTGATTTTTAGTAACATTTACAATGGATATACATGTTTGTAGTAACAGATATTATTATTTGTCAAAATGTTTCATCATCATGTTGTATTCCAAACATTTTAACCCTTTACCACATGGTTAAGTGTTAAATCTCATATGAGACCAGTGCAGATCCAGATCAGCCTGCACATCCGTGCAGTCTGATCTGGATCTCCACTGTTCGCTTTTCAGTCAGAAATACTTTTATGGATATAAAAGCGAACAGTGGAGATCCAGATCAGACTGCACAAATGTGCAGGCTGATCTGGATCTGCACTGGTCAAATATGCGTTAAAACACGTATCTATGGAGTAAAGGGTTAAGATCATAGAATCATTTTATATCAGAAATTCAACAGTTTTCAGTATAATAGACTTGAAAGGTTTAAACTAACTGTAAAATGTTCCTCATGTTTTCCAGCAATCATCTGCAGGCTTCTGCCTGATCTTAATGGCAGTATACTGGGCAACAGAAGCCTTCCCCATTGCTGTCACAGCCCTTTTACCTGTCATGTTGTTTCCAATGACTGGTTTAATGACAGGCAAGGCTGTATCCATGACCTACATTACTGTAAGTACGGTTATATACTTCACCATATTTAATTGTCACTCTTGATGACCATTGTTACATCAGTCTAGTGACAGGTTCTGAGACACGTGTCTTAAAGTTCATTAAATATTTACTTATCAGCAAGACTTAATAGTTAATTTGTGCAGTAGACAAATGATTTTATCTTACAATTTACCACATCTGTACTTTAGAACAATAGATTAAGTTAAACAGAACCTTATTTTGCATTGATGATGGACTCAGGTTCTAGCCTGCACTCTTCACTAGAAGGTAGTTAGTGAGTATTATCTGTGTAAGAGAAGTGTCAATCATGGCATGTTGTTAGTATGGAAAGCATTATGTATCTTTTCACAGTGTTTGCATTTATGACAGGACTCATCCATGTTGTTTGTTGGTGGACTGATCATGGCTGCAGCAGTAGAACACTGGAATATTCACAAGAGAATTGCTCTAAAACTGCTTCTCATTATTGGTACCGAACCTACAAGGTAACAGACAACTGCTGTTCAACTTTGTTTCTCTACTGTACATATATCTACTTTTCTTTTTCTTTTTTTTTTAATTTTCAGTGCAGTCATTTGTCAAAACCTGCTTTCTTATAGCAAAGGGTGTAGCTAATTTTGTGCATTAATATTTTGTTTGTGTGGTTCTGATCATGTTGTAGAGTTTGATGATACATTTGAGTGTAGGCATATTTTTTGCTTTCTTTAATTATTGACATGTGTATCCTGCTATTTTGGAGGTTAATAGTTGGTATGATGCTGCCATCTTGGTTTCTGTCCATGTGGACAAGTAACATAGCAACCACTGCCATGATGTGTCCTATTGCTGGTGCTCTGCTCAAAGAATTAGAGAGAGGGGAAACAGGGGTGACAGAGGATGGTATAGGTGAGATGAATGCTACATGTGAATTTACATATATGTGAATGGAGTGCAAACATAAATATATGAGGGTCGTATGGAAAGTTTGTGCACAAATGCTCCAGAATTTCAGAACTTCTACTGAGAACTTCTCAAAATGCTATTAAATGTAATAGATAAATGTCTGTTTATACTCTGTGGAATAAAATGTGTCATAAGTGTGATGTCAAATACTACTTCCATAAAATTTTCCCAAATAAATATTTTTGTTTAAAAATAAACATAATGTGAAGGTATACCTGTACCAATTTAAAGTCAGATTCATTATTACTGACCAAATAACATCACATCAGATTTTACCATTTGATCCATCCACTTTCCCTTCAGTGAAAAACTTCTACATATGGCAAGTAGTACTAGTTATATGCTACTCTGTTTCATGTAAACTGTTTTTACCCAATAAATACTTCATTCTGTTGTCTCCTTGAACAGTTCTAGTCATTTCTATGTCTTGTTTAAACACTAATCTGATTTGAAAAGGTTGGCGTGTTTTATTCAGAATCATCTACAACACTTTGAACTGCTCTGTGTGTTGTCTTCTTACACTGTGTGTACTCTGACCTCTATGATTTCTTTCATATGAATTTATACAACTTTGGCTCAACAAAATATGTCAGTATTACACATTCTTGTACATTTTGCTGATGTACTAGTATTCATTATGTCTATGCTACAACAAAATGGACACTCCTAGCAGACTATTATGAAACTTTTGGTAATTTATTGTGTAAAAATATTGCCAAAATTTCTTAAGCTCCAAAAGTGGGGATTGCTGTTTCCATGACAACTTGAGAAGGTTAATTCACTTTTCTGCTTCTCAGTAACAGATATTGACAATAATATATAGTACTGATAAAAAGCGTCTGTTGATCTATTTGCATCTTTTTAAAATTTAAATCTAAGGCTTTTGCACAAACTTTTTGGACAACCCTTATTTGTTTCATTAATAATGTCACAGCATGTGATATTTTTAAGTGTTTTGTCCCGAAGTGTATTATTAAGCTCATTTTTTGTTGTATTTTGTGTGTGTCTAGTATAGTAATGGAATATCTTGTTAGAAATGTATGCATACTCAAGCTTTGGTGATTCTGTAAATGAAATTCTAATATGATGCTTTCTCGTTTATAATTCATGTAAACTGTATTTGACTACTAAAGTTTAGGTGTATATATCAAAGTAGCCAAATATCTGTCATTATTTGAACATGAGAAAGTGTGGGCAGTATAAAGTTTTCTTTTAGCATGTCACAGTTAATATGTACAACAGAACGTGCATGACCATTCACACACAACCTGACTTTTAATAGCCAACCCTTTCATTAATTATAACCAAAAATGTCAGTGAACAAATAGGGTCATTTGTTGAGTCATCTTCATTTATTGTCTGGTTGAAAAGTTCATTTTGACTTAAATAGTGTGCATTAAGATGGGTGATAGATAAACATATGACAGTGTCAGTTCATATGAATTAATCTCTTGTATGTTAATGCATTTTATTACTAACTTAATAGAGATATAACAGGTTTTTCTAAACGTTAATGCATGGAGCAACTGTTAGAGAGTGACATGTTGTATGTTATTGTTGAGGTTATATTTTGTTTACTAAATGGTTGTGTATAAAATTTAATAATTTCTTTTAACTTTGCAGTTGTTAAACATGCTACTAGATACGGTGCGATTTCCTACACTAACAAAGGTGCATATCAGCTCTGTAATCTATACTTGATACTAATTTTGTATGTTAAGAATTACATGTTCAAGTTATGTAAGTTTTGTATTTACATGTGCATTGTTGTTTGAAGTTTATAAATGTGAGTGTGATGAGCTTGTGCACTTTTTTCAGTTATGTAAAAAGAGGGCCATGATGACCCTATATTGCTCACCTAAATACCATTGCTCTTACATGGCACAGCCAATGAAAGACATTCATTTCAGGGCAAGTGCCTTAAGTTACAAAGTTGAAAATGTGCAAGCAAAATGCATTTAGTTAAAATTGATATGCTGAATCTTAGAAAACAAGGAAGTAGGTCAAAGTCAGATTCATCGAATATTAAAAGTTGAAATCTGCATACAAAACTGTAAATATTGTCCAACCAAATTTTACATATATTTATTTATATGTATTGACTCAGGTGAGGTAAATATAAGGAAAAATTAAAATCCTAATGCGTATATATGAACAGATATTTACAGATAGTTTAACTGATTATCGTCATATTATAAAGGATGGCTTTACCTTTTTTTCAAGGGAAACTCTGTTACTATAATTTGATTTCACATTGCTTGATATCCATACCAAACATCATACTGGATACAGTTCTGTCAAAATGACATGACCTTTTTTTTATTAATATCATTGTAACTCAAGTCTAAGTGTTTATTTCAGTCCTGTTAAATATGGCTTACTTTTCATGACACTGATTATTCAAATAAATGGTTGAAGAAAATGGTCTGTATTGTAAATTAGCTTGGACTTAACGGGTCTCAGTAGAGCCTAGGGGCTACTTGACTTAAAATGAATTAGTCATAATTTAATTAGTGTGTCATACTGCTGAGAGTGACATAAGGCACACCTTATATTACAGCAGCAGATTAGTGTATTAACATTGGTCAAAAGTAGTTTTAATGAATACTAAGTGATGCACATTATAAAATCTTTTTTTTTATCAGTATTGTTTTGCATTTATACTTTCAACTCTGATCCTTCTATTTAGAAGGGTTTTTTTTTTTTTTAAAGAGGGTACATGCCATTCTTAAGGATTCATCAGTGAGTTGTTTAAAGTAAATGTTGCCTGAAAATTACTTCAGGTTGTGAAGAACAGCAGCTACAGAATCACAGTCTGAAACATCTAGACCCGTGTGAGACAGATATTGATACAGAGCTTGTTGTTGACAGGTATATATTTCCCTTCTGTTTACCAGTGGAGTTCTTAAGTACAAGCAAAAACTGTTTGTAAATGTACATCAGTTGTTCAATACGGTGATTTATTTTTCACTTTTAAAATTTATGTTATTGGGCTTACGTGTGTTTACAGTACCTTGTTAATCCCACTAGCAGATCCAGAGGGGGGTGCACCCGGCGCACACACCCCTAAAATTCCCGGACCATAGGTGTTATTGTAGATCTATTTTGAATATGTCTTTAAATAATGTGAAATTTATTGTCAAACATTGAATTGAATAATCAGAGGCCCATGTGATATTGCCAAATCGATATACTCTAGCATAACCACAACCATTGAAATGAGGTAGAAAACGGACAAAAATTGGGCCGAACATTTTGCACCCCCCCCCCCCCCCCCCCCCCAACCTGAAAACCTGGATCCACCCCTGAATCAGACTGTATAGCATTCAGGAATCTCTGATATTTAGCATCTAGTTAAATAATCTTTCATAATAGGCATACCCTAAAATTTAGATCATGTCTTTTCCTTTAAAATGATACAGAATCAGTGTGATTAAAACTGACCGAGCCATTACCTGATGTCATTACCGGATTGTCTGTACATAAAACTAAGTATGACAGGAAAACAGAAATATATAGGAAACATTTTTGACATATAACATATATTCCTCTTTACGTTATTAATTATTTTTTCTTTCTATAGAAAATGCAACCATGGAATATGTATACTGTATAGTGGTTTACTTTAGGGTGTGTCCGTTAATGTAGAAAATTCTCTTCTGTCATTTCTTTCTTTATTATAGAACTCTACATAATTGTTCTTGTTAGTATATGAATTATGATAAATTCAGCACAGTGTTAAGTACCATTATAAACAAATGGTCTTTTGTGTTTCAGTACAAGGCAAGATGAGGGCTGTACTGTACCAGAGGGGTCAAGGAGACCACCATCTAGGTACCATATGCAGCTGGCTAAAGCTATGACCATAAGTATAGCATATGCTGCTAACATTGGTGGCACTACAACAATTACTGGTTGTGCTTCAAACATCATACTGAAAGGATTAGCTGATGAGTAAGTTTTAATAGTTTTACTTAAGTCATTGTCACAAATGTTTTCCTGTTAAGAGGTTGTCACTCATGTGTTTTGTTATTTGGTGAAGTACATATAGGTTGAATGACCTTGAAATTGTGTTCTTTGATTGTGAGACCTAAGTGAGATTGCTTTGTGTTGTTGTATGGGGTAAGTACTCATGATAGAGAAATATAAAACTTCCTGATTTTTTTCTAAATGGACTTCTTTCAGGAAGTTCTTCTCTCAATATATACAATATTCAAACTGCAATAGACCGAGTAAGCCAACTTCGACCGCATAGAAACTGAAATACGTTTCGCACATGCGTAGTGCAACGTAGGGCAAAAATAAAAAATCTGGCTATCATATTAAAATACCGTACAGATTTCAATTAAAATTTTTACATGCACGTGTGTTTGTGAAAACTTCTTTTTAACATGGTCATTGAAGGAAATACTGCTGTGATTTTTACTGCTTTCTCAACAAAGCTTATGTTAGAATTAAGTTATACAAGTGCCTGCCTTTCTGTCTGTTTGTCAGTCTGTCTGTACCATGTGCAATATGACAGACAGGAGCATGATGTCCATTGGACTTCTTTTGTTTGAAATATAAAATAATAAAACTAAAAGACCTATCAAACTGTATATATTTCAGGATTTTCCAGGAGAGGGGGTTGGACTCACCTATATCATTTGGTACATGGTTGGTGCTAGGTTTTCCTGTTTCAGTACTCATATTTATTACACTGTTTCTGTGGCTGACCCTTTACTTCAGGGGATGTAGGTTTGTACACTTGTTGCATAATAATTTTCTACATGAATATGTAATTGTTACTACATTCAGATTCGGGTTTCTTAGCACTTTTTTAAACAAAACTTTACTTTAGCCATTACTAACTGTTACAAGTTTTCAACATACTCAAGTAATTTTTGACTGGTAGTCCCAAGGGTTTATATCTTTTGGAATTTGGCTGAAATTGTTTTCATTAAGTACTGCTATAAGGGTGTTTCCCTTATTTTTTTTCTGTAATTATTCTAAGTTTTCAGAATGAAAGCTTGATATGTTTTGAGTTATAGAACTAATGCTTCAAAAAAATAACCCTTTCAGTTTCTCAAGTGATTGCAACATAAATCAGTCTCAGATTTTGTTCATGCCTAGCTTTTAGTGAAGCCCAGCTCACGTCAATATTCATGCAGTTGTTTTATTTTCATTCAAAATTCATGTCATAATTATTTCAACATATATATTTCAGCTGCTACAGGAAGAGAGTTGGTAGATCTGAAGGGATTAGAGAGTTTATCAAGTCTGAATACAAAGCCCTCGGTCCTATCTTGTAAGTACTGAGAATATTTCATGGAGTTGTTACAAGAGTGGACAAAGAATTTTAGTGAAATTTTTATTCCCAGTTACTCACAGTAATTTTTATTTTTATGCAATGCTTTCAGACCTTAGAGAATATAAAGTTTCAAAAGGTCTAATGAAAAAAATGGTGGCATTTTTTAAAATCTTACAAGGTATCCCTGTTCTTAAATATCTATTGGTGCTCATGTGAGCACAGTGTATGATTGGTCTTTATCTGACATCAACTTTTCAGCTTGTGAACACTCTAGAGGTCACATGAAACTTGCTCAGAATGTTTGTCCTGATGATCTTTTAGATGAGTTCAAAATCAGGTCTTGTGAGTTTAAAAACTAGTTCATCAGCACAAAAGCATAAAAGCAAAAAAAAAAAAATCCTTGTGAACACTCCAGAGTCCACATTTTTGACATAGTCCTAAAGATATTCAAAACTGGGTCACATTTGGTAAAATACTAGATCACCAGCTCAGACTGATTGAAAACTTAGGGAACACTCTAGAGTTAACAATTTTAGCCCAATGTTCTTGACAACTGGTGAGAATGTTTGTCATGAATGATTTTTCAGATACATGTATGTTCAATATGGGTTACTGGGTTAAAAAGCTTGGTCTCCAGCCTAAATCAAAGAAAACCTTGTCAACACTTTAGAGACCACATCTTTTTATCCAGTCTTAATGAAACTTACTCAGAATGTTAATTTGATCATCTTTTGGATAAGTTTGAAACTTGGCCATGTTTAATTATTAACTAGGTAATCAGCTCTGATAAGTAGCAAAGTTGTGAACACATCAAAGATCACAATTTTGGCCAGATGTTCTTGAAACAGAATTTCTTTCTTGATGATCTCTTGGATCAACTGGGTGTTAATGTACTTGTTTTAAAATTGTTGATTTGGGTACAAGAATATAGGTTTTTTTTGTTTAAGGCAAATGGCAGATTTATGCTAGTGACTGCTTCTAACACACAAATAATGAACAAGATCTGTCTATTAACAATAATTATAGCAAGTAAGTTGTACACTTGTATGCAGGTTTCCTGAAATCATGGTGATCACCCTGTTTGCGGTACTGATCATTCTGTGGGTGTCTCGAGATTTGGGTGGTGCTGGAGGCTGGGGAAACCTCTTCAAAGACAAGTAAGCCACTATAGCTTTGACTGCCTCTTTTTGAAAGTAATATCTGAATATCATACATTTACTTACAGAGAAATTTAGTTACTTAAGTATAAATAATAGTACAAGCTATTGAATACAATATTTGATACATTCGCTCATATTTCTGCATTTGTTTTCTTCTTCAGTAAATCCTCGCCATACAAGCATCAGTATGGATTAATATACAGGTGTAAAAACTGTATGCTCTCTAGGAAATGTACCATACTTTTTCAACTTACAGAAGTTTATCATCACTAATTGTCAAAAGAGTTTTGTCTATGATGGTATTTATATCTCCTTTGTAGAATGACTGAACAATGTTCTTGTTAGAAATTACATCAGTGTTCTGTGTGGTCAAAAATTATCAATTTCCCTCTTCTTAACTGTAACTATTAAAGGCAAGTGATACATGTAATTCACCATATGTGTTGGTAAAGCTGTATGATGTTTGAATATGTACAGCAAATATAGGTATATAATTTTTCTAAGATAATATCAGATCACAATGTTTTCTTTAACATTGACAGGTATGTCACAGACTCAGCAGCACCAACACTTGTATCAGCTCTGTTATTCCTCATACCTGCCAATCTACCTGATTTCTTCAAGTCCAGTAAGTTGTACCACTCTGTTGATATGGTAGACTTGATTTATCCATTGCAAATACCTACTGGTAGCCTTATCCTTCATGTTCCTTAAAGTTTGTATCACAGCCATGCAGTTTAATCTGTAAATAATGTCTTTATCTTACATTATGCAAATGAATTAAAACTGATTAATTGTAGCCAATTTGTTTTAGATAACTGGTTATAACTTTATTTATAACTGGTTAAAAATTCAAAAGAAAAGATACTACTAGTAGATTGAAGGTACTCTGTAGATTTACTGTTATTAAAAAATGCTTGGTTTCTTTTTATCCAGAAAACCGCCCATTAATGGTACAGCCTCTTATAAACTGGAGGACAGTACATGAGAAGGTACCGTGGGGCCTGTTCCTACTGTTTGGGGGAGGATTTGCCCTCGCACAGGGTTGTAAGGTAGGCAGTATAATAGATTGTTTACATCTGTGTTGCAAGTAAGATTGTAGAAATCTTTATTTCATATGATTTCCCTAATTTCTTCGTTTAAATATAATTTGTCAAATTTACAGTTTCAAGAGCAAATTGATAATTATTGTTCAAACTTACCTTATTTGAATTGTTGATATTTAGAAGACTTTGAGAGGATCAATATTTATCAAGCTCAAAACAGGTAAAAATAATGTGAATGTACCAGTATTCCTCTAGTAGGATATTTACCTTTGATTATACCTTAGTACATGTAAAACTATTTTGTCTTCTGTTTCAGGAGTCTGGCTTATCAGAATCCATAAGGGAGGCCCTGACTGTGTTCCAAGATTTTCCAGTATGGTTGACTAGTTTCCTTGTAGCACTGTTAACATCATTTATCACTGAGGTGGTCACAAACACAGCAACATGTACACTGGTACTACCTATCATTGCCCAGCTGGTGAGCAATCTTGTTTAGCAGAAAAAGGATATGCTTGATTCATTACGCAATTTATAGCAACCAACATTTTACAGCGATTTTGCTTCTGCAGTTGTATAGGACTTATAAACATCTGTTATATCAGGATTTATATATATATAAAACAACACATTTGTCTCAATTAAATCTTGGTAGTCTAGTAGTTATCAAGACACTAACTAGGGGTAGATATCTTGTAATTTTCTCCATTTAATGGTCAGTTTATAGAGTTGTACATCATATGTTTATCTTGACACCACAGTTCTTTGTAAGGATACAATTTGTAGAATATAAGATGTGTAAATCTGACAGACAAAATTTTTTTTCACTATAGTTTTAGAGGCTGTTAAACATAAATATATGTTACAGGCTCTGGGTATTGGAGTGAACCCATTATATTTGATGATACCTACAGCAGTGGCCACGTCCTATGCCTTCATGCTGCCTGTAGCCACACCTCCGAATGCGATGGTCTACGTGCTGGGGTACTTCTCTATGACAGAAATGGTATAAAACTACTTTTTCTCTTGAGTAATGTATTAGATGAATAACATAAATACAATGTATATATACTCAGCACTAGGCTATACACTGTTACAATTGCAGAGATACAAATACAATGGTAATATGATTCGTCCAGAAGGAAAGAACTTCTGTGTGTTACTCAGCAAGAAAAGACCCCCTATATAGTATGTGTGTGTATAGGTTGCAACAGTGTATAAGACACACCGAAAATACAGCAGGAAATTATTGGAAATATCCATCAACTGGTGTATAAGACACAGCAAATATTTGAAAATAGATCAAGTAATATCTGATAGGTTCTTTTTTGATTATTTGTGATTTCAGAGAGAAATGATTTCTTGGATTACGACATCGTCTGAAAAGTATTTCTCATTACTATGACAATATTTCTCTAATAAATCTGATAAAAGTTTGACAGTATGAGAAATTATCCTTTTAAATTATTTATGTAGCCTGAAAAGGGCTGATCAGGAAAACCAGTCAGAGTTTGGCTGCTGTATGCCATAATAGTTTAATTACAAAGGTCCTAAAGCTGGATGCCATCTTATCAAAGCCCTCAAACTCATCTTCACTGTCGGAGCCACTGAACTTGGTAAATTTGTCTTCTGTTATGATTGTTGGTAGGACAGTTTATGTACCGGTATATATAATGTGCATTTGATTGCTAAGTGACATGTGTTAATTGATTATGACAAGTTTTCAATCATCTCGGGTATTTAATGTTGTCTCAGTTACTCAAGGAGTCAGCACCATTATCATTCCCAACACCTTCTTCTGGCTTATAAAAAAACCAGCTCCAACATAATTTCTTTTATTTGCCTTCCTGGGGTTGCTTTTACTATACCCACACTTCCTACTGGTAGGAGGGGGCTATACAGGAATCAGTTTGTCCATCAGAGTATGAATTTTGGTTACCAAAACTCGGATGTTTTATTGAGTACTAGGGTTATCTGGTTTCTTTTTGCCATCCCTTATCATAAAATGTATCATCCTTTATTTACAGTTTAAAGATAATCATGCTTCCTCAGAGACAGTGAGTATTAGACAGAAATCCATACTGTTTGACCTGCAAGCTGTATTTTTCCATTTTACATTTCAGATTCGGGCTGGCTTTGTCATGAATGTTTTATCGGTGTTTATATTAACCCTTGGAGTGAACACCTGGGGTGCCGAGTATTTCAGTTTGAGAACACTTCCTGCAGAATTCATTGAACAAGAAGTTACAACAGTCTTTGACCTGAACAGTACTGTTACCATGGCAACATGATACATTGCCGTAGTGCAAAAGATGGTTTCAGTGTAAATGATAGACCACAATTGGCACCATAAAACTGGTATGATCAATGATGAAGGTTGTAAACCAGTGACAAGAACCTGATTTTGAAACTACATGTAAATATAGCTAAGAGATACTTTCACAGATGACATCAAAGTATGTAAATGTGTCCTGCGTAATCTTTGATTAAGCAGCTACCTGTGTAAGACAGACAGTACTGATATTGCCAAAGAGTTAGTGTTAAATGAAAACTAGCCTACTGTAGTATAATGTCTTGACCACTTTAGTTTTAGCTGGATACTACTGTAAGTATGGTGGTCAGCTAGCATGAACAGACCCAATATCAAAAACTTATTTGATGAATAAGTGAGACAATATTCTCTATTTGTAAAAATGTTTGCCATGCAAATGAGTTATCGGAAAATGAAATTTCAAATAACACCTGTATGTAATAAGAATTATTGAAATTAAAAGTTTATATTTTGACTAAATTACATGTGTCAAAAATGTAAAAAGGTAGTTGAGAATTAATAAAAACAAATAGATGTTGTTTTTTTCTTCTCATGTTTATTTTCATAAACTTGTGAGGCCAGTGCTTGGCTCTGTTTGGTCTTATAGTATAAATACATCATAATGTACAGTAACTGCCAAAAAGCTCAAAACAACATCAAGATCTGTATAAGTCAGAACTTGATAAATAATTACAGTTTACAACATAAGAATGTGACAAGAACTTAGACAAAACAAACACAACAAGATTAATGCTATACCCTTCAAATGGAAAAAAACTTTATTCTTGTTTAAAATTTGTTCTTTGTAAGAAACTTAAAAATTTGATTGAAAACATTAAAACAACACAAAAAATAATTTCAAACTTACTGAAAACAAGTGAAAACATAGAAAAAAAATCAACTTTAGATCACAGTTAGAAAGACCCAACTAGTCTCAACAAAAGTCTAAAAAATCCATAAACCAAGTATGCCTGTAGAAAAGTATATTCCTTTTAACACAAACAATCAACACTGCTGATTCACATTAATTAAATCACCATTTAATACATGAACATGACTGCATTAAAGGAAAGCATTTTTGGTAACTACCTTTACATCATAAACCCAAAATATATAGATAACAAGAATATCGGAAGCGCCAATCATGGCAATGTGTGCACCCCAAATTTACCTTGTACATACTTTGGTTATTTTGATAAGGTGTGAAGCATGCTCCAATTATCCAATGGAAACAGGCTAATACTATGCAAATCTTCTGCTAGTGAAGCTTCAAATAAAGTTATGTTAAAATTCAAGCCTTTGGTTCCTGAGAAAACATCCCGAAAATAAAACTGCTCTAATTTACAATAGAAGAATCAAAACCACATAAAATTCATCCAACTTGATTATTCCTAGCGAAACTTCAAACAAAAGTTTTATTCAAACTATTGGTTCCTGAGAAACAGTTCAGAAAAGAAAGGCAAATGGACTGACTGACAGACCACTGTCTATATACCCCCACCCCCTTGGGAAGCATGACATAGATATTAGTGAAACTGCAATACACCGGACAGGCATTTCCAAAATGATCATATTTTCTTGTAACATAGGGAAAGTAACAAAAATGAAGAAACATTTATACAGTTTAATATATTGTTGCCAGGAAACATGAATTTTCTTAAATCTGTGATGGCCGACAAATTGTTCTATATTGGGTGCATTTACTACTTGGCAAGAAAATCATGTGAGGACAAAGTAATAATACTTCAAGACATTCTAGAACAAATACTGGTAAGAAAAACATGTATTCTATAAACATTCTCACCTGAAGTGTGTAGAACTGTAAAAATATATGTATCACAAAACTACAAATTCTATAAATGCATTAAATAAACTGTGTCTGTACACAGACAGTAAAATGTATCTTCAGAATTAAGCTGAAAATACCTATCAAAATTATGAAAATGACAGATCAGAAAAATCAGTATTTATTGTAGTAAGTGTGTGTAAAAAAGTTAGTCAACAAGTGTTATAGAATGTGAAAAGTATAACAATAATAATACAAACAAAAAAATCGTTTTAAAGTGACTGAATCACAGAATTTAGCTTAATTCTTTTTTCTTGAAAGTTAAAGAAATGTTGATATACTATGGAAAAAAACAGGATTTAAGCTTCTACAAGTTATGAAAACTGAAGAAAAAGAATTTGATTTTAATAGGATTCAAAACCATGTCCTTCCAGGTCTGTAAAATTAGGGGCAATGACCTAGACCACTGAGCCACTACGGGATGTTCTTTACAAATTTCAAAATTAATATAAACAAAGTACTTACCCCGTGACTAACAGGGTAAATTTTTTACCAATAAAAGTGTGAAAAACTTTATATTAAGATGTGTTTCTGTATCAAAGACTGAGACAGTAATTTAGTTTAGATAAGTTTTTCAAAACTACAACCAGAATTTTTACATACATAAACATTTTCTTTTTTATGCATTGTCTACCCATCAGTGAGACAGTCGCTTTAAAGATTCTGATTCATGTAATTCTGACACTGTGAAAGAAGTGAGAAAACAACTTTCAAGTAATGTAATAATAAATTGAAGTGAGAAAATACTTCTAAAACTCCTCTGAATTGATCAGATCTAAGTACAAGTAATTTACAATTTGATTAGCATAAAGCATGGCAGATGTTTTCTTCCAGTTATCTGCACTTCGGGGGAAAAAAAAACATAAAATATAAAGACTAAGGTGGACTTTATAAATCTGTAGTTACTGTTTAAGTAGTATCTCACAGCACAGATTTTATCACTTGAGGGACTCGCTCACCCCAAACGAAATGTACACAGGAGTATCAGTCTGCAAGCCTTCAAAGTAACCTAGCAGGAGAATAGATAAAAGTCCAAGATTTGACATGTCTTGAAAATCTACTATGAGACAAACACTGGTGCTGAGCTGAGCAAAGTATGACTCACCTTGTTTACTATTTTGCTTTATTCACATCAACACATGTATGGAATAGCAGACAAAAAGGTGCAGGCATGTAAAAATATTATCTTTAACAGTTACTCAAGACCATTTGTACAAAATGATGTACAATTAACTGGTATATAATGACAACTTACAGATACTTATGCAACATGTACAATTAACTGGTATATAATGACAACTTACAGATATTTATGCAACAGATACAATAACTACCATCACCATTACATTAAGACTATACTAAGATACACAAATTTTTAACAAAACAACAAACAGAATTTTGCAAATAAATGCTTTTTATAAAAGATTCAAATCATAAGCATCACATGCTTAATTTGTCAATAAAATGTTAAATTATATTGTATTACAAAACTGGAAACTGAATATTACTACAAGTCAGAGGCTCAACATTACATACAGACTAACTTTCTTGAACTAAAAATGTATAATACACATACCATAATAATTATGAGAATATCTGACTTTTAAATCTGAAGACATTTTTGTCCTTTATAGATTCTTTCCCTGATAGCTCCAACTAATTTCTAAACTCATCAAATTCAAATGATGAAACTTTTGTCTCCAATCACATAAGCACACACATATCTTATTTCAGTAGGTAAATAGTAACTTGCTGTCAAGCAAAAAGGCAAAAGAAACAATAACTGTCACTGGAAGATGAAAAAGCCCCTCAAGTTATGATTTGACCTTTGACCTTGTCCAAAGCAGTGTTGTGTTCAAGCATAAACTAAATCCATTTACTAATAAGGAATTTATCTGCGATTTTAAAGTTTTTTGACTGCTGGAACATTCAGGTCAAGGTCATTCTGGGGTCAAGGTCAAACAAGTACATGTCTTTAGAAAGGTCTTGTCCAAAGGGGTGTTGTGTTCAAGGGTGAAGCAAATCCATTCCCTAATAAGAAAGTTATGGGCAATGTTAAAGTTTTTAGACTGACCGGTCAAAAACTATATGCCCTCCTTCATATATATGAAACAGTTCCTAAACTGCATACTGATCGATAAAGGTGAAATATTATAACAAAAAATTGTAAACAGAACATTTCTGTGTATTTAAATTTCAGAGAACAAAAAACCCTTGCCTTAAGTATAAGATACCGCTGAAACAGTTTTCCTAAATGATACTTAATCATAATACTGACAAATAACATATACCATAATTAAGCTATATACATGGAACTAGGCCAGTAATGAAAATAAACATTAGTTATTCTAACACAGAAAAAATTAGTTTTGTAAATGTTTTCCTTTTTAAGCTTTGAGTTTTACCTGAAGATTTAGCTTAAGCACTATGGTAACTCAGCTGGACTAGTCTGACCATTCACCTTCAAGAAACCACTTGAACTGAAGAGTTAATATTGTCATCATCATAAATTTTGAATATCACAATATTGTAATGACCACTAACTAACTGTATAACTACACTCAAAGTTTTCAATTATATGTGAAAAATACATGTAAAGTACCAACACTAGACTCTATCTAATGACAGATATTTTCTCATTTAAACAGTTCATTTATTGATGTGCACTGAGACCCAAGACAGTAAAGAAACAAGCTCTCAAAAAGTGGAAACCTGACTGACAAGGCTTAACTATGTTACCCAATAACCAAACAGGACTTAAATTCTCATAAACAGGCAAGGGTTCTACAAGTCATGTTCATATAAATTCTATTGCACTCTATTCTATAGGTCCTGAAAGTAAAGGAAGAAGTCTTAAAAATCTACAAGTATCTGTTGTCAATCCACAGTACTCCTTGTACCTACAGATCTAAGAACTGTAATATCGCAAAGAATAACAAACAACTGTAAATACAATAAAAGAACAACTAAAAATAGTAAAACAAAAGAAAACAAGAAATGTCACTATAAGATGACAATGCCCCCGAACGTGGTGCTTTGACCTTTGAACTGAGAACCAGTCATTCAGTGGTCAAGGTCAAATAAATATAGGTCAGTGGGAAAGTCTTATCCAAAGGGAGTTGTGTCCAAGTATGAAGTAATTCCATTTACTTATAAGGAAGATATGGGCAATGTTAAAGTTTTTGAACAATTGGATCTTCAAGGGGAAGGTCATTCAGGGGTCAAGGTCAAACAAATATAGGTCAGTGGGAAGGCCTTGTCCAATCCAAAGGGGTGTTGTGTTTAAGTATGAAGTGTATCCACTTACCAATTTGGAAGTTATGGCCAAATATTAGTTTTTTGACAATTGGATATTCAGGGGTCAAGGTCAATAATTAAAGGTCAGTGGAAAGTTCTTGTCCAAAGGGGTGTTGTGTCCAAGTATGAAGTAAATCCACTTACTAATAAGGAAGTTATGGGCAATGTTGAAGTTTTTGGACAATTGGATATTCAAGGTAAAGGTCATTCAGGGGTCAAGGTCAAACAAATAAAGGTCAGTGGAAAGGCCTTGTCCAAAGGGGTGTTGTGTCCAAGTATGAAGTAAATCCAATTACTAATAAGAAAGTTATTGCCAATGTTAAAGTTTTCGGACGGACTGACGGACGGACAGTTCAAAAACTATATGCCTCCCTTCGGGGGCATAAAAATGAAGTACACATGAAAAAACAAGGTAAAAAAGTAAATAACTGTGTTTTCAGGAATATATAAATGCAGTTCAGTAAGGGAGAAACAGACAAGATGACATTTAAATACACGCAAAAAATCTATATACTTCCAATAAATTTTACAAGAAAGATACAAAAATCAATACCTTATTTGCCAATATTATGCAAATATGCTGTTGGATATATATGTATATTATTTATGCATCATTGCACTTATTTCAACCCATTCAGTCAAATTATGAAAAATGTAGAAATGTAAACCAGAAAAATAACTTTTTAAGTGAATCTGTACATGTAAGTCACCGATAAAATTTACACATTTGGCACCTTTTTATACAACTAGCAAAAGCTAAGAAAGAAAAACATTATGAGAAGTACAGTGGCCATGATAAATTACAAAGAATCAAAAAGTACCATACAACACATCCAGTCATCTTCACAGAATGTAAACCTTTGCTTTAACATCTGTGGCAGGGCTTATTAATACAAGACCTTTTGTAAACTGCAATGTCAAGATACCGGAAAAAAAATTACATACCTTAAAAAACACACCTGTATAATCTTCGATTTTCAAAGCACAAACAGGTAACAAATGAATACAAACACAGTAAACTGTGATGTTAGAGATTAAAGTTACTTTTTGTTAAACAGATCTGACCAACAGATAATACTGAAACTCAGATCACAACTCAGTGACAAATCTGATTTGTACAACTGCTTTTAAAACCTGGAGTCTAGGCAACCTCTTCAGATACATCCTAACATCCAATTTTCCTACGTCTTCTTTTTTGATACTGCTCGATAAGCAAATAATGACACTGTAAAACATTTCATCTGTGTATTACCTGTACAAGCTGTTATTTTGTGTTTTGATTTTTTTTTTCAACCACTGTTGACTTATCATTCAAAGTCATTCTTATATATGACTGAGCATGCTTTATCAATAGACCACACCTATCTGTAGCACTGGGCATTCCTTGTATCAGTAAATAACCATGTTAACAACATGTTAAACTGCTGAATTTGTATGTTTCCCTACGTCTCCTTCACTTGTAAGACTGTTTAACTAGATGTGAGAAGTAGCTGCCCTCTTGTTTCATGAGTG